>WAAD01011037.1:210910-271103 GCA_013389945.1 Fregata magnificens | reverse complement strand
TTCCACCTCAGGGGGCTGAATACCCTGGGGATAACTGGTCTTACTATTAAAGACTGAGGCAAAGAAGGCATTAAGTACCTCAGCCTTTTTGTTGTCCTTGGTGACAAAGTTCCCCCCCGCATCCACCAGAGGATGGAGACTCTCCCTGGCTCTCTTTTTGCTGTTAGTGTATTTGAAAAAACATTTTTTATTATCTCTTACAGCAGTGGCCAGATAGAGCTCTAGCTGGGCTTTTGCCTTTCTGATTTCCTCTCTGCATGACCTAACGAGATCCCTGTACTCTTCTTGAGTAGCCTGCCCCTTCTTCCAAGCATGGTAGACTCTCCTTTTTTTCCTGAGCCCCAGCAAAAGCTCCCTGTTCAGCCAGACCGGTCGTCTTCCCCGCCGGTTCGTCTTACGGCGCACGGGGACAGCCTGCGCCTGCACCTTTAAGACCTCCCTCTTGAAGAGTTGAACTCGTGACAAGTGCTTAAGAATCAACTTTGCACTTTGGCCTAAGGATTTCTCTGCCAGTAACTCTGAGACTTATTTAAGAGTAGGCAAGTCTGTCTGTCTTCTCACAGACAGAGGAATGAGGAGGCATTGAAATTAACTGATTTACAAGGGAAAATTATGGTGATAATGTTGACGTTCATGGTTTCCTGGCTCTCAGTCCTGTAACTGGATCCTTAGGCAATCCTTCTTCTGTCCTGTAGTTGTGCTATCCTAGCTAAAAATGAGGCCAAACCATGAGTCTGAATCTCAGCATCCCCAGAAGCTGGGAAGTACCCTGTAGGTTCTTTCTTAAATACCTTCAGTGTGAAGTAGAATGTGTTCAGATCCCTGCAAAGTAGCTTGAGTTTTTACTTTCTCTACTAGTTTTTAGTTATACTGTTTTTATTGATCAACATCTGAACTGTTTGATGATTGCAAGTCTGGGGAGGGGCTGGAAGAAGTGAATAGTAGGTTGGTACCAACCAGTGACATTAGCAATTGCGATGAGAAAAATTCTGATGATAACTCTTCAGCTGGGCAGCCTTGGAGGAAAAAAAGATGAAATCACTTTGGCTAAAATGGATGTCTGCAGCTTCGTTAAATCTCTCACAAAGAAACAAACCCTTGCCTGATGATAGTTTTTACAAAGGCAGGAGCAGCCAGATGCCAAGAGAAAGCTCGGTTCAGACAAACACTTCAATGGTATTTCAGTGTAGAAACCCTGCTTTCCTCCTTGTGCTGCAAGAATCAAGAGCAATGCAAAGTCTCAGGCTTAGAATTCTTTTTTAGTTTTTTTTTTTTTTTTTTATAACAGTCAGCTTAAACTCAGACATGAGGCAAATGCTGGATTTGAAAATGCAGCTTTCAGTGAGCAATGAAGCTGGCATCCGCACACTGCATTGTGCTGCCAGTCCTTTTTTATATACCAACTCGTGTGCTTCCTACCGCCTTATGAGCAGGGGCTGTCTGTGCCATGATATCGCTATTATGACAATGATATCGCCAGTTGCCTGCACCATCCCATCCCTTTAGATTTGGAGTTCTAAGAAACAGCAGATTGGGAAAAATCAAGTAAATGTCAACTCTCTGGACTTAAAATTAGTCCTTCCTTCTGAGGATCTCATTGCACTTTATACACCCAGGCCAATATTCCTGGGAATTATGGAATTAGATGTTCTCACCTTGCATGTATGAGGCACCACACAGTTGAGCAGCTTGCCTGGGAGAATACCTGAAACATGTTACCTCCATGAACCGATTCACCTCTCCTTATTCCCATACTGTGTGCTAGCCAAATAGCTGTTCTTGTCCAGCAGTCCTCCGAGCTGAGGCCTGATGCATCCAAAGTGTGAGTAAAAGTCCAGCAAAATAACTTTTAGATGCAGTGTTGCAGGACAGCTTTTCAGGGGAAAGCAGCTGCCTTTGATAGCTGTGAGACTTATGATTGAGAGCTCAGGACTTCTGAAAATCAGAATGTCTGCTAATATATAACATCCTGTGCTGGCTTGGGATATCCAACTCAGCTGTGGAACGATTCTCATGTGCTATCGTCTGTCTGCTCTAACAGGGAGAAAGAAGACTACATTTACTACATATCCTTTGCTGTTGTCTTTCTGAACCTGGACAGCTCATTCTACTCTCCTGTTCCTCATGGGCTCAACTAGCTCTTCCTCCTGTTATTTGCAGACTTTGTTCTTCCCTAGCCTGCTGGTTATCCACAGTTATATCTGACTTAACTGTCAGGCTTTGGCTTTCTGTTTTCCCTCTTCTCTGCTAGTTCCTCTCCCTCCATCTTTCTGTCTGCATGGTTTCCTTGTCTTCTCCTCCTTTGCTTTCATATCTTTTCACCTCTTCTGTGTGCTATGCACCTCTTCAATCCTCCCTGCCTTCACCCTGGGTATCTCCTCTTATATCCTGTGCCTTCAATCCATCTCCTGAGGAGGGCTGAACTGTGGTGATGGGACATCCCTTATGTACCTCCCAGTTACCCAGATGCCTGTCAGGGTCTCTGCAAGTGTCCCTGGGAAAGCTGAGGAAGTAACTGGAGCAGGAGGAGATCTCTATGAGCAGATAGTCGGAGGTCAACTAACTAATGTCTGTGGTCATGTGGTAACGGAGTGCTGCAAGCACTGTAAATTGTGAGAACACCCACTGAACTCTAGCTAAACTGTTTTGTATTCGCATACTTTCAATGTGCATCAGCCAAAAGTGGGTTACACAGAGTATTTTGCAAAAAGCTCTGAATAAATGAACTCATATAATTAGCAAATAAACTTTTCCACCAACTTTCCAATAACCCACTTCATTTCCCTCCAGTGGTTTCTGAAGTTAGCTGCAAAAGTAGTAATTTCACTTGAACCAGCTCCTGATAAGCTCTTTTCTCCGATTCATAATATGGTCTGCCTATTCACATGTGGTGTTGTCACCTTTTCCTTTGTCTTTTCTCTGGTGTGTAGTCATTCTCTTTTCTCAGTACGGGCTGTTGGTTTGGGTGTTATTTGCAGAGCTGCATGAAGACACCTGAGTTAGCCTGTTAGCTCAGGTAGTGAAAGCAGTTTTTACAGATCAGTATGTTACCTTTCCTGGGCTAACAAATTATCCTTTTTTTTTTTTGTTCCTTCACAGGTTGTGTTAACCTGAGAAGACTGTTTCTTGTACCTGCACTTGATCACTGAGAGTTCTCTCAGGTATTTCTCTGTGCAGAACTGCTGTGCCCCAGCCTTCTCTCCACATCCATCTCTGCAGCTTCTTTCAGGCTATCCCAATGGCTGGCTTAATCTTCCTCTTCCTTCAAAACTCTTCTGAGACTTCACTTCAAAGATCCTTATAAGTGACAGCTTCAGTGACAGGTAAAGTCATTAATCTCCTAATAAAAATAACATTAAAAAAACCCAAAACATTTTTTATATTCTGGAAACTGGCCCATAATCAGACTAACCATTTGCTGATTTTCTTCCTGTATTTCTACGTTGTCCATTCTTATCTCATCTAATTCACATCATGGCTGAATCCATGCTTATTTCTGTGTATTTTTGTGTATTATTAATGTGCATGGGAGTCCTGATAATACAGCATGTAGATGTGATTTGGAGAATATATGCATGTGAATATTGCCTTCCAACTGAACTATATCCAGAGAGAGAGACTGGAAGGCAGATCTTCTGCTCCCCCAGCTAGTGTGTATATGCAAAGCACCAGACTGAAGGAGCATCTATATTATTGCTTGCTCAAAGCAGCAGAGACTCTGTCATACATAATACAGAGACATCATTACTAATATAAAACACTGCTGGGGAGAAGGGACACATGGGCGGGCCAAGATGGCAGATGGCTTTTAGTGGCATGCTGCTTTCAGTTCTTCTACCTTTGTAATTTGTGCAATTTAAAGCCTTTGGTTACTGTTTTTAGTCTGCTGTCCATTGGCCCTAGTGGGAGCTTTTGTTGTTGTGCAAGAATGCAGTGTATTTTTAGTGAGGGCCACAGCCAATAGTATGTGCTGTGTTCTCCTGGTGACTGGTGTTACAAAGGCAGGCTAGTCAAGAATAGCTTTTACGATCAGCTGGTTTGCTGAAGAATTGATGAAAATAGCAGTTGTCTTGGCCATATAACCTCCGCTCTGCTGTTCTGCAGGATTTTGTAGTTGCTCTGTAAGGTGCTAGTACTGAGGTAGAAAGCTCTTTGCCAGCGAAAGAGGGAGGATGGAAATAAAATATACCTCAAAGAGAGGTAGTTTGTAAGTGGGGATAGGGATGTATGAGGGTATCTTCCCTGATTTGTGTAGTGATGGAAGAATTCTTTGTGGGGATGATGAAAGTGAAGGAGCCAAGTGGCCCTTCCTGTGCTTTAGGAATGATGTTCAGGAAATTTGAGGTTACTTCTGGCCCTATTGTGTGGGCCAAAGTCACTCAGGTTCCTTTAGCCTCAGCCTCGCATCTGTAAAATGAAAATAACACTCTGCTATTTGAAAAGGCATTGAGTCATTCTCCATCCCTTCATTCTCTGGGAACGCTAATGCTCTCTGAGACCCATTGATAGATGATGCTAGAGAAGCGCAAGGTGCTGGTACAGTTGGTGCCAGTGGTAGCTCCACTGGGCAAGACTGTGACTGGCCTGTGTAGCTGTGGAAAGTTTCTCTTCCTTTTTGCACAAACTGCACGGAGGCAGTCACAGCTATAAATTCTGCCCTTCAGATCAGTGCCTGCAGGCAGATGCAGCAAAGAAGGTTGACTCATTTTCTATCCCCAAACTCCTTTTTGAGTCACTTCAGAACTGTAAAATGTAGCATCTATTACATCTTATGTGGAGAGGGCTGCCCACCTCTAGCTGCTATGATCGATTTAATTTTTTAGATGGCTGAACCACCTTGTTGTGGCTTGGCCCAAAAGTGGAAGCACAGAAGTGCTCTGAAGGAGCACACTGCAGATGGGAGAAGCAGGAAATGGTGAAAATTTTGTGAGGTACCCTTTCTCCTGCTTTAATTTATAGACTGAAGAAACGGAAAGAAGCAACCCACCTTGTGGAAGCTGTTGTGGATGCTTCTGAACTGGAAAGAAGCCCAAGATACAAAGCCTGAAATTTGGATCTCTCTGTCTTCCCTCTTTTTTTACAACCCTTCTGCATTTTCTGATGCTTTGCTTCCATCTCTGATTTTTATGTTTTATTTTTGTGAGGCCCTCTCTAATTAGAGCAGGTAAAAACAGCTCGGCTAAGCACAGGGTTTATTGTACTGCAATGTGGTTTTTAACTTTACACAGTATGCATTTTCATGGCAGTTTTAATACCAAACCAAATCTGCATATGTACAAATTTATATGCATCTGTTACCAAGTGTGGGACTCCTTATACTGAAAAGCCATTGCGCAAGCAATCTTGCCAAGGAGTTTTGTTGCATTTCTGTAATAACAAGAACTTTGGTTCAGACTCACAGCTCAGAGATGCATTTTTGAAATACCTTTGCATATGTATGTTGGTTCTTCTGAGCTCAGAAAAGTATTCAGCCTGGAGCCTAAGTACCAGATGAATTCCTGAAATTAGTTTAGGAATTTCCTAGGCATGCTTTTGGATTCTTTTTTAGCTTCCTGCTTCCTATGTTTTTATCCATTTCCCTATGCTCTCAACATACATTGTAAGTGGATTTTTTATCAGAATTTGAGTGAACATGAAGCATGAATGTAATAGCCTATTTTCAACCCTATTTTCAGGAGTTGTTTTCATTCACAATGCATACAGTAGCTATAAAAAGACATATTATATTTTCAAGGTCTGTCACATTATTTACAATGTGAGAACATAAAACCTCTCTGATGTTTCCTGATAAACAGTCAGACCCAGTAGCACAGCTGAACAACAGGTTAGGTACATCAGGTGCATAACCAGCTTCAGGTGGAGTAAAGAAGCTAAGGGTATAGGAACATACTCTTTCTAGAGGACAAGAGTGTACTCTGATATCTTCAGTTTCAAATGCTGGACTATGTGGGTTAGCACAAACATTTCTGGTATTTTGTGGCCCAGCACTGCTACCTTCCAGGCAGTCAGTCATCTAAGCAAAATTTCCACATGGGTGGCTGCTGAAAAACACAATGCCCCTTACCCTAGGGTGAATCCTAGTTTCGTTAAAGTCAATGACAAAACTGCCTTTGACTTCAGTGGGGTCAGGACTGGTGATGTCTGATTTCCATTCGAACTTAGAGTCAGAAATATCTTGCAGGAAAACAACTCAGACTTCTACTCAGGGAATGGAATAGCTCCATGGATTTGCAGATCTTCCACCTTTATGGACGCAGATCTTTCACCTTTATGGCCAAAGAGGGTTTATTGCCCTCTGAATCCAGATGTCCCAATAGAAGAAATGACTGCCCTCCTTCTCAGAGAGTACTGCTTCCTGACTCTTTAAATTGTTTAAGGGAAAATTAACCAGGTTAGTTTATACAACTCGAAATTGTGGTTTCAGCTGGGATATTTGACCTGGAGAGAACTGGGGGGTGCTCACACATGCTGCGTGGCCTGCAGATCAAGATAAAGCAAAAACCAGGAGGTGCAGAGTTGGCTGTGAGTGTTAAACTCTGGGTCAGGAAAAGGACATGTGCCCATAGTTTAGGTCATCACAAGAGTGCTACCACCTCATGGCTCCTTCATGTGCTTGATATGGCTGAAGAGCACTACCTACCAGAGCTGTGTGCACATGGAGGTACAATGGTCTAATTACTCTCAGGAAGAACCTTACAAGGATAGAGCGCTATATCGGGTTTGACAGCTTGCCTGAACCAAATCTTCTCCCTAAGGCTAAGTGAAGAACTTTGATCTCTGGGTCTTACATTCATGTTGGAAAAGCTTTTCCTTGTGTTTCTTCTCTGCTGGGTCTGGTATTCCCACAGAATTGCTGCCACAGGCTGAGGCTCTCAGGCTGTTGCTGTGAGGTCTGCTGATGGGGCGGGTGGTCAGCCAGTGATATGTTTCTGTGCTGCGGGCGCAGCACACCTTCAGAGGGTGGGAGGTATCTCACAACAGCTGTGTTGCAACAGCCACATCAGGCTCTTTCTACCTTAATGTAGCTTTTGTTTTCTGCTTGTTCTTGGTAGTGCTCCAAAAGGACATTTCGAATAGCAACCTGCAATACGGCTTTTTGCATTTACATTTAAGAGCCATTCTCAGGCCTACGAGGTGCTCACAGAAAAATGTGTGTGTGTGGTTACGTACACACAATGAAAACAGAAACAGCACTTACAATGAGGTGTTTTCCACATGTAAGTGCAAGGCCCTAGTGGACGTAGCTGGGTTCAGGTATGGGTTCAGGTGCTGGTGAAGGCTCTGGTGCATGTAACTGAACTGGTGGGTTGGTATCTGCTGTCTGCCATTTTAGTGCCCCTGCCATATTATGTTTTTCTGTAAAATGAATGCTGCTGGACTAAACTGTTGGAGAACAGTATAAATCAGACAAACCCAAAACAAATAGAAAATATAAAGAAGTTTCTGGAACAACACAAAAGGACTCCTTCAGCAGTGATCAGAGCTTTAGCTTATTTCACAAGAAAATGACTGACTCATTTGAGCAATACACACTCTGGATCTCTTACATGTGCAAATGCCCGACAAAGGCAGGCTTCCTGATTTGCAAGTGACGGAAGTAGTTTTGTTATGCAGTATGAGTTGCAGGACTTTGGGCTCAGCTGTGTTTTACAAAAAGAGAAGGTTTCCCCTCATTTTTATTATATAGTTCTTCAATATTAGAATGTCCTCTTTTGTTGTGTGCTGCATGCCTATGTACAAAGTGAACAGTCCTTAACAGCTGACCATAAACAGCATTTGGTACCTCTGACCTGTGTCTCCCTGTCTGTGGAAGAAATCTAATCTTATTTACAGAAAGAATTTTATGAACATTTATGTGTCATACAATTTACTTTCAAAATTATTTCATAATTCCATAATTCACAGACTGCACCACTTTTGTGCCAGCATTTCTTTTGCATTTTCTTTGTTTGCAAGAAGGTTCTTCTGGCATTTTTTGAATTATAAGTTGGCAAACAAGGATTTTTTTTCCTCTTGACTTCAAAGCGAACACAACAATAAAGACTTAACAGCTGGATCCTTGTGGGAAGCCTGCTGACACCTTATTTAGTGTCTGATTTTAAATTATGTTAAGAAATGGGAAGAAGAGTGAACTTGTTCGAAGTACTTTGTGCCATTCAAATTCTGACTGTGAAGTCCCATATCCTAGTAGAGCAATGAAACTGCGGCCCTTGTGCAACGCAAGGCAGCTGGGATCTTAGCGTTGGGACAGCAGTAAGTGGGCCACAGTCCTACAGCTGCCGACCCCTGTGCACCCAGGGAGGTTGCAGGGCTTAGACGGAGCAGTGTGCTGAGGCCAGAAGATGGCAGAGAGGGCAGAAGTGATGCTATGCTTCGTCTTGTTGGAGCTTTTGTGGTGAGTGGGTAGAGCTGCAGGCTAATTTCCAGGACAAACAATTGAAACAGCAAACTCACAAGGGATGTTTTGGACTCTTCTGTGAAGGTTTTTAAGTCCAAGTTGAACAGCTATCCACCAGAGAAGGTCTAGGTGTAGTTGATCCTGCCTGGCTGCAAGGAGCTGGGCCAGCAGATCTCTTGAGGTTCTTTTTGGCTGTAAACTTATCTAATTTTATTATTATAATGATGAAATTCTGGGCAAGAACAACTGAAAGGGAGACAAGAAATCCTATTAGCTGAGCAGTAACAGAAAAGGGAAATGCTTCTCATTTTTCCTTTTTCTATCAGGTGATCACTCTTAAAATGAGAAGTTGCTGTAATACTTGTCATCCTTTCCATTATAAATTCCTTTTTCACTTATTGATGTTGGGTCAAAAGGTGACCCAAAAGACTAGTGAAAATCAGTGACTTGCAGCTGGCTTCACTAGGGACTCAACTTCTCAGCCTCAGGAAATTCAAGGGGGTTTTGTATTACTTGTTACATTTGTGCAGCTGTGATCAAAGTGCATCAGAGGGCTGGGCACCATATCCTTGAAGTGATCAGCTTTTGGGCTGGTCTGTGCTACCATACTAGTTGCTGCACATTTTTGGCAGAGAAAGTTTTAGTGCTGTCCCTTTCCTGCCCCATTTTGAGTTTGATTGTCAGGTGCAGGTCAAGGCAGTTGGATCATCTTGAAGGTTGTGGATGGAGATGACATAGCTAAAGTGTCTGGATCCAGCCTGTTTGTTGGCACAGAGGGTCAGGACCTGACACAGGATGTGGACTTGAAGGTTGCAATGCATTGTTGCTAATATGGGGGCTGAACTTTGCCTGGGGAGTGCCCTTAAACTCTCATCCCATCTCACTCACTGTCTGCTGGCTCTGGGACGAACGCTTCAAATGGAAGGGAAAAAAGGAACTAGTAGAAGGAGGTGTTTCCACCCCCATATGGACACAAGGTCAGCCTGACCTATTATCTATTTCTGTTTGAGCTAAACAAAATCACTTATTACCAAATGGCAGCATCCATATGGGTGATCAATATGGGGAACTCTGCAGCTTGTTCCTTTCATGAATGTAATAGTGTCTTCTGTTTTCTCTCCTTTGATATTTTTATCAGAATAATTCAGTCTGACAATGTTTTTAAGTTAGTGAGAACAACCAAGGGATAAACAGTTCAGTCACCTTGGCCTCTTTCTTCTCCTAGTATTAAAAGTGAGACTAGCTGTTATTATGATATAGTATTTTACTCATTGACTTTCTTTTGAAGGTTCATAATGTGGAAGCTGTTTAAAAAAATCAATTTGCATAAATGCTTTTTAGTAACAAAAATGTGTTTACTCTTCCTTGACTTATTAATAATTTTCTACATAGCAATTATATACAGAAACTTGTGTGTATGTGTAGATACATACATATATATTCACACACACATATATGTATGCACAAAACTTGTCTCCTGTGGCTGGAAACAGTTCAGCTGAGAAAAATAATGTGCCCACCAAAACAATTGTAATTTTTCAACAAGATCCCAGTGTTTTCTTTGTAAAAAAACTAGGATTGGAAAAACATGAGGTTTTCCTGCCAGATTCCATTCATTTTCAGCAGGAACAATCTGCTCCTCTCAGCTGAACGTTTTACAGCAAGAATGGCTGGAACTGAGGAACCAGCTCCTGTTTGGAAATAGTAATTGTTTTTAATGAAAATGCCTGCCTACCATTTGGAGCTAATACTAGAACCATGATTCCACTAGGACAAAGCATCAGCTGGACAAAAATATATAATGCAAGAGGGCAAGGTGTCATGTTACCAGGAAAGCAAAGGAGAAGCTCTTTCTTTTTTCCAGCTTTTTCTTTTTCTCTCCTTTTCTATTGGTTTCATCTGTGGTTCCCTAAGAGATACCAGATAATAAAAAGGGCAAGGGCCAAAAATCACCTGGTGGTGACTGGAGTCATGCCAAACCATTGTATGTTTGAAAACAAAGCTGATGGTAAAGGAACAGTGTGTTAGACCTCCCTGATAGTTAGGGTTTGCTTGGGAAAAAATATAACCAGCTTGGCAGAAATAATCTGATGTACAAGGAGATAGACGTGATTAAGAGAACCTGGGAGTTCAGCCTTGTACAACCCTGTCCCCTCACTGCAGAAACAAATGTCTTCAGATATAGGAAAGTTTTTTAAGCAGATGTAGAGATTCAATGATTTCTTAAATATCTCTATTTAGAGCCAGGTTTTGCTGCAGTTCTTATGACTGGATGCAGATGAGGAAATCAGAGAAGCAGAATATGTCTGGCTTCATTTAAAGCCAGATGAATATTTGCAAGAAAAATTACTCCCAAACTCAAAAATCTATGGTGATGCAAACCCATTAATGGAAATACCTGGCTTTTACATAACACACTTTGCTTGTTGATCTCAGCTTGCTACCCTCTAAAGCAATGGACTGTGGCGCGGTATCTAATGCACTGCGCCTCTTCCCATTGCTTTAATGGTGTGAATTGCCATCACTAAATGTGAAAGACATCTCCCAATTAACATCAGAAAGTTAAAGCTGACCCTTTCACCTACCCTTGCTGTTTATAAGATTTTCAGCATTTACTGGCTTTGCAGGCTCAAGCCTGACTGAGAACACTGGATTCCCCTCTCACTCTGACATAACTTTTCTGCAATTCAATTTATACCAAATTGTTAACAAGCTCAGAATGTGGTCTATTAGCACAACAAGAGTAGTTTATTCTCTATTTAGGTTTTATTTGAAATGGGAGGAGTACATTAGTTGAAAAGACATGAAGTACAGAGTTATACCTGTGATAGTCTAAGAATATTAGAGAGGACTGAGAGATTTGTCGGGAGAGGTCTTACCTTCTTTAGCTGAGCTGATATAATAGAAAATAATAGATAAGGTTTCAGACACACAGAACTTGCTATTTGACCAAACCAGTGAAATGGACTGTCTAGAATTTAGGTTGTGATTCTGTCTATTAGGGAAAATATCTATTTAGATACCTTAAAAATGCCTAATACAATGATGACGCTACTTATTTTCACAGCAGATGCAGGATGGCTTTTGATATCAATGACCATTGGAAACAAAGCCAACCACAAGTGTGAACTCACTCTCACCCCAACAATTCCACTGTGATAACACAGGTTAATGCTGAAAATAATTCAGGTCACTGTGTGGATCTACTAGACCATAGCAGGTTCTTTACAGGCATTTCAGTTTATCATGCTGTATTTTAAGAAGTCAGAAAAATGCCCCTTAATCTGTAGCTGTGACAGAAAGCTGTCCTACTGACAAATTTGAGTTTCACCTACAAATCCTCAACTTGTCTTCCTGTATGTTCAGTGTGGCTTGGAATAGCAGAGAACGAAATAAAGGTTGTAGCCAGCTTTGCAGAGGCCCAAATTTCATACTGCAAAGTGTCAGTCTGGTCTTGTGGAGGAACTGTGTGGAGGAACTCTTGGGATGTTTCAGGAGCTACAGGATAGCCAGTTTGGATGGTTGCAACCCAGGCTTCAGCTGCATGATAGAGGTCTGAATGGGTACATGTACTGGGGTATTAGAAATACATTCTAGGTTGCCCAATTTGCTTAGCAGTCAACCATCTTTTAGTCATTGCAATTAAAATCTGTTGGCAAAGTAGTTATTAATAGCTGTTTTTAAAGATTACTGCTTGATAATAAAGCCTTACTGATACTCAGAGGGAAATCCTGAAGCTAGTAAGACAAACTGATGCCTTGGCACTGTAGAAATAAGCCAGAAATCCCTTGAAGAATTATCTCTTTTTCTGAGTTTACTAGCAACGTAGAGGAGAATTGTGGGGGTAACAATAGATACACTGAAGCATTTGTGACTGCATTTTCATAGGAACTTACAGATCAAACTTCATTACAATTTGGTGCTTACATTTGCTTACAAATCTGACCTGCTGATTGAGAATCCAGATTTTGCAACTTAAGCCCATATCTACAGAAAGCTGCTCCCAGAAATCTTTAGTTGAAGCCACTGATGGGCTAGACGTACTGTCTAGGCAGGAAGGGCTCAGATGAACAGCACACCGTCTTGGAGAGAACTGCTGTGTCTTCGATTCAGAAGGAAGACTTTTCAGCCAAGATTGCATCTTCAGCCCTGTACAAATGTCAGCCAATGAATTTTTGCTGTAAAACCTGGATCCTGTGTACAAATAGGATCTGGCATTATGGAGCATATATTTTGGTTCAGATACTTGAGGTAGATCCTTGAGTTTGGGTAGCTAAACACTACAAGACTGCAAACTTGCAGGTCACCTTGTGGGCAAGCGGTAGATAATTTTCTTTCTCTTTTGGTGAACGCTGTTCATCTGGAAAGAAGTTGTTCTGCTGCTCATACCCAGGTCTGCCATTCAAGGAGGATGAAGAACATGAAATATGGCTTTTCTAATGTTTTCCTGTACGTTTTGTTAATAAATCCCAGTTTGTTAGTAATTTCCTGTTTTGCTCTAGAAAAAGTCAAAAAGAATCTATTAAAAGCCTCTCCATTAATTTCTAAATGGGAATTAGAAAAGATGGTAAACTGTGCAATTGCTTCTTTGAGTTGGAGGAATTAGATCTGACACTATTTTCTTGTTCGTGGGGCTTGCTGGAAATGGGTATTTCTCTACTGAGTGCTTAGAGATCCGACATAGCTGAGAATGTTCAGATCCATTAATAATAATAGCTTTGAGTATGGAGCAGTTTTATTATGTTAAATGGAGTGATCTTTTGTTTCGAAAGCTTGTAGTAGATTTTGAGGGAAATAATGGTGCAAAATGACAAGGTTTTATGCAAAATTTTCATGCATGTTCTTTGAGTTGTATTTGCTTCTGACATTCTGATACCAGTTTTGAGCATTTACTGCTTCATCAGATAGGTCTGCTTTGATTCTTCTCTTCCATGAACCCTCTGCAAGATCCAAGCAGCAGAACTTTAATTAGGCCAGCCCAGGAAGACTTTCGAGGTCCCAGCTATTTCTTTGAAACAGAATAGAGTAAGGCAGCAGCATCTTTGTGCTCCTTTCTGTGCTAACCTAAGAAGTGGAAGAATATTGAAAATGTGGGTCACAATCTTTCAGTCAGACTCTGCTAGGCATGTCATACCTGGATGGGTTACAAGTGCAACAAGTGTGTTGGCACAGATGTATCCTTCCACAGCTGACCACACTGAAGTAAAGGAGGGAGCTGCTTATTGAGGAATAATGTATGATATTGTATTGTAGGATATAGTACAGTAGCCAAGCTTTCTTTTACTGGGCCTGGGGCTACTTCCCTCATGATGTGAAGCTGACTCCACCTTGGGGCCAGACCTTGGGGCATCACATCTTCCTTGCTGCCCTGGTTTCCATGCAGAGAGAAGCAGTGTGTGTAGCTTGTGCGGGTGTACATCACTAACCCTCCCACCCCGCTCACTGGGACCAGCGTCTGCCCGTCCTTCAGCAGATACATGACATTGTATCCCTGGAGAGAGGCAATATCTGCACTGTATCTGAATATAGATCTCTGGTTTTGTTAATAAAGTTTCTGTGGGCTGTGCATATAAAGGGTTTTCAAAAAAAGCTCGGCTTAGGTAAAATACTACTTTCCCAGTTCTTTCCTTGCTTCTCTGCTCTCTCCCTTCCCTCCATAGCTCAGTCTGTGCTGTCTGTATTGTCTTGCATGGTATGTTCTCTAGACATTATGATAGCAGGTTTATTTCTATCTTGGGCAATGACAGAGTGTGTTTCGGTGATTCGTGTTTGACTGTAACAGTGGGGCCCAACAGTATGCTCAGAGTTTATGCAGACAGTTCCTCCGTCTCCTGTCTGAGGCAATGTCCTGAAGCTCGCGGCTGTCTTGGGTATTCTGAGGTCAATGAAGGTCCACTTATTTTCTCTTTCTTCTCTGATAGTAGAATTTATTCTGTCTCTAGTGACTTATATCCCCTTGTTCAGATCAGGCTGTGGTTTTATTAAAACAGAGTATTAGGAAGAGATAAAACAAATTAACACATTGAACTCATTCTTATCGAATGATGCTATCACACTACACCAAAATAGTTCCATGCTAGGTCATTTAGCTTGAGAGACATGACATGGACTTTGTATGAGATAATATGAGAGGAAAGTACAAGTGTGAATCAGGGAGCCCAAGAATGCTATTCTGAAAACATGAACTCTGAAGTATCAATCCAAATCTTACCCATATGGGCTGATAGCTATTAGATGTTACATATTAGAGAGCATGTATTGGGCCCTATGCTTTCCTGTCTAGACAACTTAGTAGGATTTGTGGAAGGAGTGGCTTTTGTACGACTTCAGAAATCAGGTACCAATGTCATTACTGTTGTCAGATATGATTTTTGCTTTGTTGCATACTTATAATGAACTTTTCCTTTCTGCCTTTTTTCACATTTGTGATTTTTCCATTATTCTTCTGTTTAACGTGGCTGAAAATTCTGTCTTATTTCACTGCTTTTTATTGACACGTCTACATTTTGGGGTATGAGATCAGTTGTTCTGATTGTTTCATGTGATAGTTAGGACTTAACTGTATTTCAATCGATTCCTTGAAGGTCTTCTGTGTTACCTGAAGCTGTAATACAAAGTTCCAGCCATAGATATATATGTATTCATATATTTACTGAAGACCAACATTTCTTATAGGAAAATACTTTTAATTAATTACTAGTCAGTATTAATGGTTATTTTCCTTTGACTTAATGGGAATTTAAATTTTAATTTCAATTTAAAAGGTATATTTTCATAGTTTGCCATTTTTGTTATTTCTCTTCTCTTGTTTTTGATTTTTTGATTTTTAAATACAGTTAAATGAATTATGCCAGGGATCCTTTGATCCATTTTTCCACATTTCTAAATTTCTCAGCTTTTAAAAATGTTTCAAATGGCAAAAGGAAAAATAGAACCAAAATTTTTAAAAAATTAGAGGTAATTGTGGAACATTGGAGTTCGTCCTTTGAATGGCCTTCTCTCTCTCTTGATTATGTAGCATCTTAGTGCGGGCACCTGAAGCTAGATTTTTAAGTTAGACAGTGTAAATCCCTCCCATACTGTTTCACATTTATGGTGAATTCATTTGTGGATCAAAGTTAATGGCCATGGCCCTTAGTTAGCCAACTTTTTAAAAGTTTCTATACAATAGCAGGCAAAAGAGAGGATATTGTGCTTTTAGAAATATGGTTGTGAAGTCTCGGACATCATGGGAAGGCTAAAATAGAAAATCCTGGACACAGTCTATTATGCTGGCATTAAATTATGAGACCATTTTCTCAGGTTGGAGTTGATATGGATATTTCTACATTTTTACATTAGCCATTATGAGCCCGATGCCCTGTTCTAGGCTGCTTTCACCACTGAATTTGCTGCCTGTGGACTAAATCTCAGTTCATGCTGAGGGTTAGGATGATGAAGCCCTTTGTTTTCCACATGGCTCTTTGTGGACAATACAACTGTTTTGCAGATTTGCCCTTTGTATTATAATTGAGCCTTCCTACTGACACTGTTTCTGTACACTTATCTCAAGCACTATGGGTCAAGATATGCTTCTCAAGTTTACTTAAAAAAAAAAAATGTACACAGACAAGAAACAATTGTGACAATGTAGACAAATTTTTCCATACCTTTAGTATTATGATAAAGCAATATACTTAAACATAATTACAAAATAGTTGGGAGAACATGGAATATAGTCTGTTATTCAGCCGAGCAGCTGAATAGGAGTATTATCCTTCAAATCCGCTGAAACTGCTGGAATACTCAGTGCCATGATCACAAATGTCCTACAAAAGGGCATACGTACATAGGCACTCTTTGCTGTACATTGTATGTCCTGCAGCTTTCTTACCCCCACACTCTGAAGTCAGTCAACCCTTCTTCAAAGTATTTGGCCCTGGGCAAGTACAAAGTTGTGTGGCAGGTGAGGGGTTAATGACATGCATGCAGCTGCTAATACTTAACTTCTGAGGCAATATGGTCTTCAGGGGTAATTTATCCAGGCAGGCTCTGACATGAGATGTGACACTTACCATCAAACACAGCTAGGGCCATTGCACATATTCTTAGGGCTATCAACAGCTCCTGTTGGCCTTCTTCCTTTTTGCCTGCTGTACAGATTTTCATTAACCAGTTGGAGTCTCTCTATTTCTACATCTACTTCGGCTAGGCATCTGTATACACGCTAGTGAATCTGAGCTTCCCTGACTAACTAGAGAAGACTGTTGTTACTTGTTGACTTACCAAAGAATGTTGAGTCATATTTCCACAAAATGAGGTTGGCTGAAGAGAAGTAATTGTGAGAGAAGATGTCAGCAACCAAATATGTAGAGGCCAGACAGCACTAATTGTAAGAGGAGCTCAGGAAACATTTGAAGGTTTAAATATATACCTGAAAAATACCTTAGAAAGTTTTTGAAGTAAATAAGAAGGTACAAAGAGATATTGACTCTAAGTGGTGAAACTGAGGCTCAAGGACAGGGTGATAAGGACACTTAAGTCTGATACAAATTTATTTGTCCAGATCTCCAGATCCATTAGCCAGTCATAAGGCCAGCCTACCATACTGGTAGTAGAATAAAGGTGGCCTGTGGTATGACTCTTGTGGTGCTGAGCATAGGTGGCTTCATCCTTATAACTGATGTAGGCCAGGTTGGGTCTATGGAGCAGTGGATGACAGAGTACACTTGCTTGCTTGCAAGGGTTACCTCCCAGGTCCTGTGGGTTGAGGTGGGCAGATACACTTGAGTTAGCCTTAGGTGTAGCTGAGGTTCGGATGAAAGTGCTGGGAAGGCAGGGGCCACATCTGCAGGTGCCAGAACCCTGGCAGTCTCATTTGGCATATGCTGAAGCCTGGACAGTATATACAACTACAGCTTTTTCACTAAGAGGAAGGCAGGAAGGTTCTGCAGTCACACCCCTGACCGCAATGCAGATATATCTTTCCTTGTGCTGCTATCTGGCCTATCAGTTCTGCTCTCTGTTACTGTAAGTATAAATCCACAAGCACTCTGACATTCAGTTTGTCACACAGATGAAGAATTAAAAAAAAAAAAAAAAGAATTAGAATAAAGGGAAGCAAGGTAATTACACTCATCTTCACAATATTCAATTCAGTTCCATCCAGATCTCTAATTTAAGGTCAGCCCAATAATTCCGTGAACAAAATAGAAGTGGATGCCATTAAAAAATGAATATTTACCAGGCTTCAGAGCTTACTGAACATAGCTGTTCTTTACCTTGGTAATTTTTTATTTTTTCATTCGCCAGGCTTAAAACTGAAAAATTCTGCAAATATGATAAAAAATATAACTACAATCTGGATTTGAATGGCACCAGTGCTAGTTTTTGTTGATTTTCACACACAAGCTTACCATTTCTGCTTAATTCTTAAAACGAATATTCACACCTATGCAAAGAATTTCTGTTTACTTTTCTCAGGACCTGGATAGTTAGGGATAGATTATGGAACTGGCTGGTTTAGACTTCTTGTGAGCCTGAAATTTGTTACACTGTATGAAGGTTATTCACTGAGGCAGGTGAATGATTGGGTGGTCTCTGTTCAATTTGTAATCTGCATATTACCTTAGTTGCCATCTTTGATGATGCTCTCACCAGAGAGGCCAAGGGCTAAGCAGATATTGCAGCAGGGCAGCCTTTTTCTACATTAAAATTTCCTACTGTTACTAAATGGGTCCAAGCACAGCTCCCAGAAGTAAAAGTGATGAATAAGCAAAGCAATGTCATCCAACCTGGAAAACAGAAAGACTAAAAGGCATAATCATAAAAATCTTGGCAGTGATGAATGTCTTGTCTACACTAGAGCTCCCATCAGCAGTAACAGCAATGGGAAATTTTAAGGAAAATCTCAGTGATATGGAGGCATTAAGTTGGTTCCTGTAGCTCAGGACTGAGGTGTGTTTCTGCAGGGCAATTTCAGACATGATTGCCTTGTTCCTGGAGTACCGACCATCTGAATAAATCAGGTTTTGATTTTCTTTGGTCTGAGTCCATTTAAGAGTACAGCATCCATTTATAAATGGTATAAAGCTGTTTATTAACTGATGCAGGCCCCCTCTTCCTACTGATGTGTCAATGAACTTCCAGTGCTCTCTGGCTGTGATGTTCGAGGTGTCTCTTTGCCAACAGGCTATACTGTGACATGGGCAGGACTCTGGCTTTCACTGTGAGATCTCAATGAGGGAGAGGGAGGCTGAAGGGAAGAAAGCACATACTCAGATATTAGCAGCTTCAATAATTAGCAAACAGTAAAGAGAAAGCAATATAAAACAATAGGTCATATGTGAGGTTTTTTATTTCAGAACTGTCTCTGTTTCAGGACTTGTTGCAATGTGAAAGTTGAGACTTTGAAAGCCCTGGCTAAGGAGTCTTCTAGCTAAAAGATGTTGTGTAAGATAAACAAGATATAGGAGCCTGGATAGTCTCAGATGCTGCTGAGCAGATGACGCCAGCAGGTTTGGGGACTTCTATTCCCCAAAGGAAGCTCCTTGCCCCTGCAGCTGCAGGTGCTGATCATACTCCTCCCTGTGTTAGTCAGGGCTGGGCTCCAAGTGCTGTGCTACTGATGTTTGTAGGGAAAAGTGTGAGGCAGCCTGTTTCAGGTAAATGGTATTACCTGTTGTAAATAGACATTTGGATTTTAGAGGGATGCAGTGACCTGTTTTCTGGCTCAGCTGACAGTAAACAGTCCCCTGAACCCCTGGAAACCAGGGAAGTAAAAAATTCTTTCCCGTTGGGGTAAATTCATGGCATCCTGAGTCTGAGTGAACGGTGCATATCTGTTTCCCCTGAAAACCAGAAACACACTCCTCTTTCCTTACATTTCAGGGCTAAGTACAGGTGAGGAGTGTTTTTCATGGGATGAAAGGCTGGGGGAATTCTCTTCCCTGTAGGGCATGTGTGTGTATGTATGTAACAGAAACAGGGTGTTTCTGCTAGCCCCTGAACCTTGTAAGTCTATAGAAAGACCTTAGGACTTCTAACAGTCACTAGATCTGCAATACTAGACACTGGAATGGTTTAAATTGTTTGAAACTAAGAATGTGGCTACAAGAACACTGAAGTATGTAAGTTATTCCAAATTTTCTGGGACTGATACTTCCTGGTAAAGTATCAGTGTAAATAGGCAACTGGGTGTTCCTTAGGCCATGCTGGCTGATGAGACTTTTGCATTTCTCTCTGTCTCTCTCCCTTTCAAAATGCTGAGGCTTTGCTTAGTAGTTGCTGTTACTGTGGGTAAAGTTGGCCATATGGCAAGCAGAAAACAGTGCTGGAAGAACTTTCACACATAGCTATTGCAGTGATTTCTTTGCTAAATGAGGATTTTCTTCCTTAAGTCCAGATTTCACATTCAGATCTCTGGGGTAATGTGTTAAACCACAAACAAGACTGAAATGTTTGCATCAGCCTGTTTTAATGCCTAGGAGAAATCCAGCTTCTCCTTCTCTTTCATGCTATGGGGCTGGTTTTTTTGAAACCTCTCTGTTCCAATTGATATGGAAGCTGGGGGAGGGAAGTATTCTGTTAGATTTGCTGTTAAATCTGCAGCAGGTTCATCAACAACTTCTTCACCAGTATCTTCTCTTAGCATTGTCCCTGAGGAGTTTCTCTGAATCCTCCGTCAGTTTTGCTTGCAAAAGTGCAAAAAGCTACTGAAAGTTTTAGATTAATTTTTCCATTTCTCAGATCTACGATGTGTTCCTCTAAATCACCTATTTCAGCCAAAGCATCTGTTCGAGTATGATTCTGTATGCATGTTTTTCTTTGTGTGACTTAGTTTGTCACATTTATTTCAATCTCTCTGTGGTATCTATCCATCCATATGTCAAGCTGCAAACCAATATTGATTTCAGAGGCCATATGCTATCCTGATGTCTACAAGCATTTCTCCTGGTAGTATCAATAGGAGCCCTCCCTGTGGAGACTGAGGGCTTTCCAAGCTCGGGCAGTGCTGTTGATACTTCTTGTGTTGGCTGATCAACTTTTCTTCATGACAGACAGAAATTTAGGAACAACTCGAAGTAGAACTTGGTTAGTCAAATAACTATTTATTTGTTGAGAATCACAGTTTTCCTTTTAGCAAGATTTAACTGCAAACTTTATGAACAAAACATTGTACTATGAATATGTAATAGTAGTTAATGTAAATAACACCAATATACGTCTTTTGGCCCATCTGTATATGGTGCCTGATTTCAACCTGCTGAAGTCAACACAAAGATTAATGTGTGTTTTAAGAAGTCAGGCTTATAGTTACCTAAAACATCTAGTTAGAGGAGCAGGGTATATGCAAGCTGTGCTTCGTTACCACGCTGCCCTGGGACAATTTGGGCACCCTGTGCTGCCTCACTCTAAAATGAGTCTGGCTTTACCTCCCTGGGCCCACTAGATGTAGGTGTGCCTGCAGGCTCTTGGGCCTCAGTCCTCAGACCCTGCTAGCAGGGATGGAGCATACGAGGTGGTGCAGCACACAGGACAGTCACCTCTATGAAGTTCAGGGTCTATTCAGTGGGACCGACTCTCCAACAGTTCTTGTTTTGTTTTTGTTTTATAAGAGGCTCAGCCATATGGGTTTTCTTCATTATTTGGTCATGAAGTACAAATGGGCAATTAGGAACTAACTGTCTTGAAGGTCACAAATTAATTGGACTCTCTTATGTAGCACCCTCCCCAGTTAAAGACTATATCAGTGTGCCATCTTCTCCTGTGGGTGTCTTTGCGCTAAAAGCTGAGTGGTACCCTTCCAGTCCTGTCAGGAAGGTCCTTCAGTGACCCCTTTTCCTCTTTTTTTTTCCCATGAAATGCTGTGGGTTTTGGCATTGCATTTCTGCAGCATGAACATTTGCCTAATTTTAATATGTTTTTATCCAATAAATGTTAAGAAATTAAGAAAATATGTATCTCTCCTGACGCAGACCTTTAATGTACTGTCCTTTTGAGGTGGTGTTCTCTCAGAAGAGGTTCTGGAACCCAGGCAAAAATACACCACCTGTACAACAAGTGCTGAATGGAGGATGGCAGGCCATATCATCGATTATGTCAAGTCGGAAGGGACCCATAAGGATCATATGTCTAATAACCAAATACATATCCAAGCACAGACACGGGACACCAGTCAAAAACTTTATGGGAAAGGATAATGCTCCCCTTAGCCCAGAACAGGACAATGTTGGGAGAAATATATAGATTCCAGCCTGTCTTTCATCAAGGCAGAAATTCTAGTGCTGAATGGTTGTACCTACTCCGGCTCATGGTCATACCCAGCCCTTGGCCATAGCTGCTGTGGTGGACGTTGGAGTTGTAGAAAATACAGTGGCTAGAAACACCGGAATGAATACATCTTTATTCATGAAAGTTTGTTCAGTCCTGATTTGTTGGACTGTTTGGGGAAAATTTGTCCCAGACGGTTGCAGAAAATTAAACTGATACTTCTTCAAAGCACACAAGTGGTCATCTGTATGGTGTCAGTCGTTAGCTTCAGGTGGGTGCACAGGCCTGTATACAAAAGACTTCACAACCTTAAAACACAGTCCCCAGAGAGACCTAATGCTTCAATAATGCCCTAAGTATAAGATGTCCTGTGTAACTTTTTTCAGCCATAAAACGAATGGCCTTTCCATAATATCATCCATTCTAAGTTTACAATATATCATGTCCTTCAGAGTGTGGTGGCCTCTTACCAAGAGGGCAGGCATGTTTTTACAAGTGTCACTACAGAGAGGTTTTTCTCTATATAAATTAAGCCTGTCAAGAAAATGAAGCCTTCTTCTGCACAGTGGATGAAAAAACATTGTTTGTTAATTTGTATTACATTGCTGTTAGCAAAGCCAGCTTTGCTTTTATTGCACAGCAAATGGAAAGAAATTTTACCCGTAAAATAAAACTTCCAAAGAGAAGAAATCCTAAGATGCTTCCTTCTGGATTTCTTCATCTCGTCAGTCATAACCTGTTAACTCTTGTAGTCTTTTATTTATTGCATTTATACTCTTCACATTGCTGTGGTAGCCAAGTATTCTGTACGATAACAAAATAATGTTATATGAGAGCTAGTGAGAAACAAATGCAGTCTGCTTAGTTTATTTTAAAGCATCTCTCAGGTTTACCAGCTGTATCTGTGGAGATGAACTGAAACCAGGATGAAGGGAAATCTCTGTAAAAGGTAGCACAAGTTCTGGTTGCCTCTGCATGAAACGTGATGAAAACACTGTCCTGGGTTTGCTTATCTTTGCTTACGTTTTCATTTCTTTATCTAGTTAAAGAAAGAGAGTGCTGGCGGTGGAGGAGGATGGGATGGGTCTGGGAGGTGGGGGGCAGGGAGCAGACCTACTGAATAACATGCTCAAGAGCTCTCCTGCACAATGAGATTAGCACGATGTGATCATTTTGGTGCCAAGGTGCTAACACAATAATACAAGCGAGTTTGCCAACTTTTCAAATTGAATGTATTTGATTATTTGCTTTTAATTAGTGTGAGTTTTGGAGTATATACAGGATTGTTAGAGATACATGAAGAGCCTCCTATGGCAGGAGAGTGTATTCTCAGTAAAGACGGTACAGCATTGTTCTTTTTTAGCTGTGGAGAATGAGATTTAACAGCTATGTTAAATGTTTTAGCCCGTTTCTATTGCGCCTCTGTTTCAACCTATTGGCAAGCCCAAGTGATGCGAGAAAATAAACCTCTCATTTGAACTGAATGTTGAGCGCTTTGCTATAAGAAGAATTTCCAGTCCAACTTCAGGATACAGAAAATATCACTGGTTTATTTACAGTAGGCTCTTACTCCCTCTTTCTCCCTTAACAAGATTTTGAGTAAACTCATGTTGTAATTTTTTTTTTCCATGCAGTACTCTCCTTTGTGTTCATTTATCTTGAATGCCTTTGTCAAGATTGTAGATTTTTTAAAAAGTCTTTTAAATGGCAGAAACAGATTGCAGCTCTGGAGGAAATATAACAAGACAGAAACTGTTTATTTTGACCTCTTCCCTTTTTATTTTGAAGTAAAAAGGCGGACTGTAGGTGTCTCGGGGATCGTTTGGATGATTTACTACTGGCTCACTTCATGACTCGCCAGTCAGTGGGAGTAACTCACCTCCCTGGACCAGGGGACACCTCAGCAAAAGGAAAAGTAACTCATTGTTTGGCACAGATCGTAAGTCAATGTCCATTTCTCAGTTTTAGGTGTTACCTGCCTTCACAGAGTTCAGGCTCTTGGTTTTCCACCATCCAAAGAACATGAATAAGAAAGACTTCATACATTCTGTGTGCAGTAACACAACCTTCTACCTATGCTGTTCTTCAGTCATTTATACATTTATATATGCATACACATATATATATTTTAAATACTCTCCCCTTAAACAATAGAGAAAAACAAATGGTTGACAATAACAATGGCAGCAGCTCTCCAACAAAAGCATGCAATTATTACAATTATACTATCCTTGATTAGGCTCCCATGCATTGCATTTCAATGTAATTGATGTTGTAGGTTGACACATTGGACACCAAATATTCTCGCCTGTCCCTTCACTCTTTTGTTTCAGAGCCTGATTTGCATTTTCTATGCTTTTAGTAATGAAGACTTAGCACTTTCCCTCCATTAGAAAAAAAAAGAGAGACACAATAATCTGCAACTCGGCACTTGTTTAAGGATTCTGACCCTCAAAAATACCACTTTGCTTCACACATTAGCTGCTTACAAAGAAGGAAGCTAATGTATCATCTAATTGGGCAAACCACTGCATCTGATTTCTCTCAATCAGACTATTAGCTTCGTAATTACCCATCTGCCTCATGTGGAAAAACGGCAAGGCGAACACCCAGCTAATAACATTCTCAAGAGCTCTCTACCACAATGAGATGAGCATGATGTTGTGGGATATAGTCCCTAACCATTTAAGTGCCAAGGTGGTCTCACAATACAGTGGGAGTCTGCCAACCTTCCCAGTCTGAATGTGCTTAATTATTTGTCTTTAATTAGTCTGAGTTTTGGGGTCTGTTCAGGATTGGTGATGAAAAACGAGTGGCAGGAAAGAAAGCCCCTTGAGCCCCCTGGCAGTCTGCTTTACATCCTCTTATCTGCTAAAATAGCGGTATGGAAAGTGGGATTTATCTCCTGAGCAGCTCAAAGTTTCCCCTCACTTCTTTTTATGGATTAGAAACAGTTTTCTGGGTACCTAAGCTGGGGAGCAGCCTTGTCAGAATTCAGATGGAAGATGTTCAAACAAACCTTAGGCTTGAATCTTCTATTTCCTGCAGTTTTGCGCTCTTGACCTTTATGGAGCTATTGTGAAACTACACTAATTTAAGTGAGGACATGCTCAAATCTAAGATTTCCTCTTCAGCGGAAAGAGGTGCCATTCTCTAGTTCCAGCCCTGGTTCTGCCCCTCCTAGATAGTTCACAGTATCTCTGAGCATGTCTCCCACTCGGTCAGCTCGCAGATTGCAAAAGCCTGGGATGCCCTTGCTACCTGACTCCAAGGTTGAAACCATATGGCCAAGTGGCAGGTGATTCTCTGAGAAGGGCCCTTGGCTCTGTTTTCACTCCCACATGTGGTTTAGTAAAGCCCACATCTGGTTACAGGTAGAGCACAGAGCAAGATGCATCTGCCTAATCTGTTTTCTTTTCATTGATTTGGAAGCTTAGTGGAGATTCATTAAAGATAAATCCAATATTGATCCATATTGACTAATTGCAAATAATCAAGTCTCCTTCGTGTGTCCTACCAAAGAGCATTCAGTATTCCTCATTTTACTGTAATTTATTCTTTTGTCCTGGTACCTAGAATGCCGGTTGTGGGCTTGACCATCCAAGTGCTAATGATCCCAGCAAGGGAATTGAGAAGTCTTAAAGAAAATCTTAGAGGATAAGGAAAAACACCAACCCATGAAATAATGCTTTAAAATTCTTGTAACAAAATTGTCACATGTACCAAATTATTTTGCATATTGATATATTTCCAGTCAGAAATGTTCACGCTTTGGCCTTCCTCAGAAACCAGTATCTGAAATGCTCTCACAACTATTGATATCGATAATGGTATATAAGACACAAATGCAACTATTCATTAGTAACTCGGTACTCCAACAACCCTCTCTGTCCTTCTAGCGGCAGGACTAGCAAGATGTGTACACAGCAAATGGAAACAACCAGATGGTCTTGCAGTTATGACCCTCAGTCTCTTCTCTCCCATTGTTTACTGTTATCGCTCATTGTACTATGTCCAAACCCCTTTACAGGTCTGCCAGCACGGATTGCTGGATAGAGGCCCTAAATTGCGAATTCTTCTCATGCCTATTTCTGATACCGCATAAACGCTAACTGTTTAGGCTATCACGGATGATCTGTGAGCCTGATCCTATAAGGCTTACTCAAGGTAGTAGTCCTTTGTCACGTGAATCACAGTATTTACTTTCATGGGTGGCTTGTGTGAGTAACGTTCATATAGGAAATGATTACATGCAGGTTTGGTTCAAGGTTTCTCAGCAGTGTAGGCACCACTGAATTTGAATGCCCAGGAGAGGCCACCCCTGCCCCCAAAGGGAGAGAGGCAGGAGAAATGGCCGTGCAGGGCTGACTCCAGTGGTGGGGCCCTTCACAGTGGGTTTGGGAGGAGTGGTGGCTCTTCCTTGGGGGGAAAGCTCTTCCTCTCCTCAGCAGTAGCAACTGCCCTGGGCACTGAGATATTTCTCTTGGAGACAGAAACAGTTGGTCTGGCTTTCTGGAGAACTGACGTAGCCAAGTCTATGCTACCCTTGTTTGCCTGTTTTGCTGACCCTGGCAGTCTGTGGCCACAGACAATTGCCTGCATTGCCTTTGCACAGAAACAGCCCTGGTAATTTCATGAGGTCCTGTATTTTTTGCTGCTTGCTAGTTGTGTCACATTAAATAATATTTTGCAGCTGAAAGGCACCTAGCATTTTAGACTCCCAGAACCTTCACCAAATGCCATCAAGGGATTCCCAGCTGTAGCTCTGTGAAATAGTGTCCCCATTTTATCATCTGCAAAACTGAGGCAAGGCCTTGGGCAACGCTATGTAGTAGTGTAGCTCTGCCAACTGCCTGAGTGTTTATCTGTCTACCAAAATGAGTACAGGGCCTTAAATAACTCAGGTTCACTTACTTACTGTTGTCCTCGCTCAGGTGGCATTCTGCTCTTCAGGGTATGGATTGCACGAATAAGCACTGTGAGACTGTTATTTCAAATGCCTGTGTTCTCTGTGTTTTATCTTCACCTTCTCTCTAGTGACCTCTTTGGGGGAAAGGCTGTGCAATCTTTGGTGAGATGCATCACTTCAGCAGAGGTGTTGACTCACTTATGGCTTCAGATTAAACTGGTATGGCTGAAGTGTTGTTGCTCCCAACCACCCGCCCTCCCCTATGCTTCCTTCTCCTGGGACTGCTGGCTCCAGAGCAGGGATGGCCCAGCAGCTCTTGAACTGTTACCATTTATAGCCCAGCATATTACAGTAAACTGGCATTGGCTCTGGTTTTCTTTCACATATTGGCCTGTAAATTGCAGCAGTTCAAGAGGTGATCCTTCTCTGCTCTGAGGTTATTATTCCCAGTCATAGACGGGGTAATCCCAGGACAAAGGACAGGCAGGTGTCCTAGGGCAGGAAACACTGCACCGTCCCAGCTGAAGGCATCAGCAAGTGCAATTCAAGACTTGCTCTGTTTGTTGCTGTGGGGCTGTGTTAAGCCCCTACCAGTGACAGCAGGGATTTACGCTGGCCATGCATGGGCCTGTTGTTTGGAAAGATTGAAGACTGAGTTGAGAATGACATCATAGGTGACAAAACCATGCTGCTGGACCAACCAAAAGTTTCTTCTGAGTCATTCTCCAGATGTTGCTGCTGAATATGACTCCCCTTTTCAGACATACATGCACATTAAGTGGCACTAATTCAGTGGGAAAGCTGTTGATGGGAACTGTCTCGGGTGTCTTGAACTGCATGAATGGCCTGTGTCATGGCTGAGCAGATACTCTACCTTATACCCCCTGTGCCGACAGGGAAGTGAACTTTGTACATGAATGAGGAGCTGACATTTCAGGAGTGGACATGCCATGTCTTTTAAAGTTGTCTGTCAGACCGGAGGATTCTGAACAGGATAATGTGAGGTGGTCAAAACATATAGTGACCTAGTGGTTACTGAAGACTTCAAAAGCTGCACTGAATCGAGTTAGGGAAAACACCTCTTGGTGTCTACTGAGAACCTGATGGGAATGCTCTTCTCCCTCTTTGGCTCCCCTCTGGCTTAGAGGATAAATTGCAGAAGAGTCCTCTTGCTAGACCAGCCTCTGTACTCACCTGGGAGTTGTATGTTTGTCAGGCTAAATAAAATGAAAACCAATTAGTTTTAAATGACTACTGACTTCGGGTTCTGACTGAGCTTGAGTTGATGACTTGCACGAGGTTAAAATGTTGCAACTCCCATTTGTCAGCCCCATGCCTGTCTCATAACTCACCCGAAACGTGTGTCCATCCTTCATCTGCTATGCTGAGCATTTTAGTGCCTATTTCCATTACAGGCACCACACCAAATTTCAGCAGCTAAGGGGTGGCGCTTGTCTTGTTCGGAATGTTTCATGTGAGGTCAGTAACTTTTGTAGGGGGAGTCAGTCGGGGAGAATGATGGTTTTTTTGCAGTTCTGTAAGGGGTGAATGATTAATGAGGTAGAAAGGAAAATATTCTAGGGATTTAATCTTTAAAAAGATTGCTGAAGGACCCTCAGCACACATTTTTTTCTTCCTTCTTAAGCAGGAAGATGCTTCAGGTTTTTAGAAAAATTCTCTAAGAAGTTAAGATTTCAGTTGCATGTCTAAATTTTTTTCTCAGACATATGTCTGCTATCTGTGGGACTTTCTCGCTGGAGTAGGATTGGATTGTTCCACTCTGTCTGGATATTCATTGCACTCCTATGCCAGAGTTTACCGTTCCCTAAAAAATAAGTGATTTCTTCCTCCTGCTTTCCTGCCTCCAGGAAAATAATTTTATGAATGAAAGAGGGATGAGCTGGCCTTTATAATTGTTTCTTAGCAAGGCAAGGCAGTGCTTCATCCTCCTCTCTTCTGGATCTGAGTTCCTTATTAGTTCTGCTCCCTATTGGCCATCAGTATTTCAGCTATGTATGACCTGTTCCTTACGGCTCTGCAAAGTTACACCATTGGTGGTATCGTTCAGTCCCCTGTTTGACCACAGTGTTTTGGTGTTGTCTTGGGGTCCCCACTTAACTCTTGGTGCATCATAATAACACTTGTAGTTTCTTGGGATGGTACATGTTTCGTATAGTTGTGAGATTTTCAGATGCTGAGGAAAGAGGAACCCTAGATATGCCTAGGACAGGTGAAAACAGGCTCCCTTCAGAGGTAATAAATGTAAAGGACATAATCTGAAAGGGCTGGGGGTACGGTGTGTGTATTCCTGGAGACCCTTGTCTCTGCTGCGTTCTGAGAGGTTCTGCAGGATTTGAGCACGTTTTGTAAATATGGACCATTGCCACAGTCCACCGTAAGATGATCAAGCACCCTTATTGGCCCCAAATTTTCAGGGAACAACCCATCAGCAGATCCAGTGATGTTCTTGATTAATTTGACTCACACAGCACACAAGTGCAATAAGGAACCTGGACAAATGAAAGTCTTTTCCATCATTCCTTTTTCCTCTTGCAACAAAGCTGACAGGGCAACTGCCCGGCACATGTGAATCAATGTATTCATAGTTCTGGGAAGTCATTTCTTTCTTTTATTATTTTTATCATTAGAAACTGTTGGTTCATTAGGCTGAAATACAGAGTGGACAAAGGAACCAGAAGGGTGTGTTGTGACTTTAGGCAGAGCAATCTGGGTGCTGTTCCCAGGGAGAGATTAGCAGCTCTGTTGCTGAGAGATTCTGGTGTGTAGCCAGCTCTGAACAGCCAGTACCGCATGCAGCCACCTCTGGAGCAGAGAGAAAGTGAATTTAGGAGAGAAGGCCAGGACAAGACTCTGTTCTTACAAGTCACATGAACTGTAATGCCAGACACAATTTATCTGTGGTGTCTTATCTAATTCAAGAAACTATTACAGCATTTTAAGGAAAAAAAAATCTTTGCTAAGATTTGAACCTTACTTAAAAGTATTAGAAATATCAGACTTGAACAAGAGAATAACCGTGCTCTGCATCATTTCACAGCACTTCTTCCTTCCATGATTTAGTTTTTCTAAAAACTGCTAACAGCCAACCAGTTTTGTTTGAATACACAGGATCCAGTGTATTCCACCGAACTTGTGTTCGGTGCCAGGCTACAAGGTCAATTCATAAAAATAGGGCACTGTCTCTATCATAACCTAGTCCTATTTGCAATTCACCCCTTTCACCTTGGCTGCAAAGCTGTTTGTTCTTGTCATGACATAAGCTGAATATTTATAATAATGAGCCTTTATTGAACGGTGGTGTCCAAACTCATGGTATTACTTGCAGCAACACTTGGGGTAATGAAGAGTTCAATATTATCAGTCACAGACTTGGTTTTGATAGCAGTCTACTGACTTCTGCTATGTGGAGAGACTAATGTAGCTGGACTGAAAAGGACTTTATAAACAGCAGTTTTGCTTAGGGCATCAGCCGTCAATCATTTACTATGAGAGCTTGCAAATGAGGTTAGTGTGCTGGGTACACATGTTATCTGTTGTTTAATCAAGTCCTTGATGCAATCTTCATGGTCCTTCTAGATTCCTGGAGGAGGCTCTGGACAGGAATCTAAAAAAATTATCAAGAAGTGCACCTGGAATGACAAACAGTGATAGAAAACTCTAGTCAGTCAGATGACATCCTTAGAGAGGTTAGCAAGCCTGACTTGGTGACAGATGAACTCGAGGGTGATGCCTGATTTCAAAGAGAATGACTTTTACATTTTTTGTCTGACAAAATGAAGCTGAATGAACTGGAATTTATGAAAGATATTTTTTATAAAATTATTTTAATCCATAATGAAGTTTTGCATTCCATTAAGTAATATTTCAACAGTTTACACTGCAAATGGGCTCCTATTCAAACTGCACTGCTAGGTCATCAATTAAAGTGTGATGACTTTTATAGTGTCTAAGTTGAAGAGACCTATGTCTATTCATATTACAGTGGCAACTACTCCCTTCTTGGCCACCAGAACAATTGATTGCTTTATGATACAATCCCATGTTTTGTACCAGCTTGCTCAAGCCTGTCCATCTCCTGGTGAGGGGACAGCCTTCCTTTAACACTTTCTTTTCTACAAACAGATAAGGCAGCTGCTATTGTACTGAAGGGCAAGGAAGCACCCAAGAAATTTGCCAATTCGGTCTTGTGAGGAGGAAAAGAGCCCAGCAGGAAACTGGCATTTTCTCTCTCTTTAATAAAAAAGGCTGAAGCCCTCTTTCTTCAACTCCTGCCCCAGTGCAATGTCTTGATGGGATTTTACTTGGTTGCACAGCAAAACTGGCCTTTTGATCTTCAGTGAGGCCCCAGGACCTTGAATAGTGAGAATCACTTTTCAAATTCCATCTTTAACACAAGGCTGCTATTTTAAATCAGAAAGGACTACTTGTTGGGAAAGGAAAATGCATTTGGTCCCACTTGGACAGCAAATCAGAGTTGCTGCATGCCTGGTGCAAGGGGATTAACCAGGAGCGGTAACCTGTGCAGTGGCTGTGCAGTCGCTGGCACCCAGGGAATTGGTGGGTCTCTGCCCAGTTGCAGTGGACAGGTGTCATTTCCACACGGTGAAAAAAAACGATCCTCCAAAGCAGGCACTAATTGGCCCCCTTGTTGGCAATCTCAGCAGAGATGCCAGAGTGAATGGCCATGAAATCCCACTCAAACCCTTCGTGGTTTTCTCCTCAGGTCAAGGTTGAGGTGCTTTGGCAGAGAAGTGTGAGGAAGGCTGACACTGCTGCTGTCAGTCTCCAGGTCTGTCAAGCTGCCACTTTTTTTAAGCACTGAAACACGGGGGTTTGGGCTTTTAAGATGTGTTTTTATTACCGTGTTAAACTTTGTGCTTTCAGAAGCGTTGTCCTTTGGGGGGGTTGTAAATGCCAGTGAACAAGGGAAATTTCTAACCTGCTCCTAAGGCAGTACGTACAGCAATTTATTACTTACCTAAAGTCTGCCTTCCCTAATGTTTCAAACACGCACCATCATAGCCCACCACCATCTTCTACACAGAGTAAGGGAGATCCCACTCCTTTATATGTGGTCTGTGTGACCCAGAATAGGTCAGGCCTACAAGTTATGCCTTTTTAATAGATGCTGTATAGGACCTGAGAATTTATCATCTGAATAGAAATTTCATCAAATACATTACTTCAGCATCAAATATATTAAGTGTAGAAGCTTTTTAAGGCAGTACGATGATTTTAAGGGAACCTAATTCAAGATACTTGAACGTTTGTGAATGACAGCATTGATCTATACAAGGACATTTATGTAAAAAAGACTCACTGATTCTTTAATACACACACATGGTTTGGAAGGGATGTAGACTTTTAAAACTCCTCCAGAAGATTGTGTTGCAGCATCCCCTGGTACCGCACAAAGGCTTTGGTTCAGTTCTGCATTTACACACAAGCTAACAAGGGAGTCTGTGGGGACAGCACACAGAGCAGTCAGACAGCAAGACCTACGACACCAGCTTTTGCAGGGCTTGCTTTTATCCCTGCAAGTTATTTCTTAGAAAAGACAAACAATCCATTAAAAATTGTAAGCATCTTGACTACTTTTCTGTTTTCTATAAGCTTCTGTAGAGAGACTTATAGTCACTACTAATGCTGTTTCAGTATGAATTTCTGGCCCAGACCCTGAGGGCTCTTTACTTGCTGTTGGATTTTTTTTTTTTTTTTTTCCACTAATGCTTTGCAAAACCACAGAGGGTATTAGCTCAGCTGAGAGCAGGTAATGTTGCAGAGGGAACTGTTTTCATTGTCATTTTCCTCCTTAATGTTCTTTAAAGCTTTTGTGCCGCAACTAGCTCAAATAAGCACTCTGCTCTAGAATTTCTGCCAGATAACAGGTTTTCCCAAACTTAGTGTTCTCGTAACAAGAGCTGTACACTATCTATATCGAATGATTCCTGCAGATTTTGACCATGTTTTTTTATACTCTTTATCTAAAATAGATCATGGGGAATAATTGAGATGGGGACCTACCTAAGGAGATGCTGCATATGCTCAGATTTTGGTGCTTACAGGTCTGCTGTGGCTCCTTCCACTGTAACATTAGCGATACAAATGAAATAAGCCTGAAAGCTGCAGAAAGCCACTTATAAGCTGCACCTGTGCACAGCTGAGTTCAGGACAGCAGTGGAAACAAACCAAGCGCACAGACTCGCCTTTCTTTCCAACTTTCCTTCTGTTTCTTTTTACCTGGCTCTTCTAGCAGCCAAAATCATCTGAATTCATCAATTTGAATCTGCTGAAGCCCCAGCAAAGAAATTCTGGATTACAGGTGGGCAAATAGCCGAATGTGGCCAGAAGAACAAATCCCTGGACTTGGAGAGAGGGAAAGGCTTTAAGCGGGAACAGCTGCTACTGTGTCCGCTCCGAGGGGCCACACTTCACAAGGAAGTTAAAAAGGTTAGAGTTCAGGGAAGAGTGACAGAAAGAATTACCTGAATGGAAACCTGTTTGGAATGTGGGAGTCAAGGATCTTAATACATTTTGTTCATCAAAGAGAAGGTTAAACAGTGATAAAAATATCTACAGGGGAAAAAAATACAAGCAGTAACACGAGCAAAAAGTTATAAAAGAGTCCAGAGCTGGAAGGCGAGGCTTGACTAATTCAGACTAGATATAAGGCACATTTTTATCAGGGAGGATAATTAACTGTTGGAAAAACTTAAGGGCTGAAGTGGTTTCTCTGTCACAGGAAAATATTGCATGTTGTGCTGTAAGGTGTGCTCCAGTTTAATCAGGGCTTTTGGATCCAAAATGAGAGATAATAGAGATTCAGACAGTATGGAAGAGATGAAAATAAGTGATAACACTGGTGTTTGTCTACTGTTAAAAATCTATGAAGTTTATCAAGTCTGATTTGCACAATATATGGGGGGGTTTTTAGAATTATTGTCAGAAGCAAAAATTTCCTTTTTTGTTATATCTTTACATTTTTCATTTTGTTTTATGACACACACCGTGTTTCTACTAATCTGAAATAACATAACTTTTTTTAGAAGAATTATTAAAGAGCTGACCTGTTTTAGTGCCAAACAGTTGTAAGGCACCCAAACTGGAGAGAAGAAGATTCTGTTCTGGGAGGTTTAAGTAGCAACTGTCTCAATCTTTTTACAGTGAAGTATAAACCCCACCAATTATAATTCTATATTTGTATGTGTAATGCACTAAAAATATTGACATGTTAGAGAAAATACCAATAGATTAAGGTAACATAAAAAGAACTCAAAATACAATTCTGAAAATAAGCCATTCCTAAATGTAAAGTATTCCAAATTAAATTTTTATTGTGCTTTTTTTTTCCTGATGAAATTTTCACCAAAATCCACATATTTTTTCTATTTGCATCAAGATGGCTATGTTTGTAGGAGTACCTATGTAAGAGTATAATTTGGAACAGCTGTAAGTGTGACATTTTTTTTTTTTTTTGCATTTGGAAGAGTGAGATCTGCATTCCAAGGATTCAAACGTCTTTGTTTCCCACTTGAAATCACTTGTACTGTAGATATAATCCCACTTGGATGTCTTATATTCTTGTTTAGGTTTGTCAATTCTTAAATTTAATTAAGAGCAGTTTTGAAAAAGAGGAAAAAAACAAGTGAAAAGATGAAATGTTAGATGAAATAAGACAAAGGCTGGAAACTGTGATGGCAAGGCTATAACCAGGTACTTTAAATAAAGGCCAATTAGGGAGCCCCAGGGGAGGGGTTTAAGGAAATAGTTATCATCCTGCTTGGTCAGAAGACAAGCAATAGATGGTTCAAGGGCTCCAGGCTCTGATCTGTTAAATGAATGCCCCTGTAGTGGCATAACTGCCAATACACATCCTGAAAGTAGCATATCCTCTGAGCTTCATCTTTTAAGTATTTATAATACTTACAGGGGAGTTCATACTTTTTGTATGTAAAGTCTCTCTCTGTTCTTCTCTTTGGGCTCAGATGTATGATCAATTTACCATGTATTAGAGGAGCTGTGGTCATTGCCTTCACTTTGGTTTTCGTTGATGTGTTTTTACCTTACTTACCATAGCAGAGGTACCTATCTGGTCAGGTACCACAGAGCAGTAACACTAAGGCTCATTTACTCCTGTTCTAAGTTGAGCAGTGGAATGGTGCATTGTAAAACTTCCATAATCTGTGCTTCAGTCAGAAGCATCCAAGAATGTTGTCTAGAAGGTCAGTGAATGTGATTTAAAAGTAGGTGTGACTGCCAGTTACTTGAACTGTGAAACAGTGCGAGTACATCTTTGTATTAGCTCTGATAAAACAAATAATTCAGGTTAAAAAAAAAGAAAGCAAAGGTTTTACTGGTGATCAGTAAGCATTTAAGTAAAATTAAATTTCTATTGATTTAAACAGAAAGGAGACAGCAGTGATATGAATTACATAAGGAAGTATAATAGGAATTACACAGCTGCATTAATTTTATGTACTGGTAAATGTACAAAATATAATTTTATTATACAATGCTGCTGGGTATAGCACCATGAATAAGCTCTCTTCTGCTGCAATGCCTACAAGACTATGCCAGTTGATATATATTTTGGGTTTATTTTGTTTGCCTTTTATTGTCACCTCATTCTCTCTTGTCTTTCCTCTCCCCTCATGTTTGCTTTGCCCCCTCTTGCATCTGGTTATAACCTGGATTGTAAATTATCTGAGGTAAGAGGCCATCCGTTTAGTAAGTGTGCGTGTGTAGTGACTGATACAGTGGAGTACCACAATAATTGTATCAGTCGTGTTGGAGTCCAAGGGACTGCTAATGGAGCTCTGCGCAGGGAGGAAGGTTTGTAGGATTAGGTTGTTAATATCCGGCAGAATCCATAGCAGTTGGGAAGGAGGAGCAGATATATGGTAAATATGGCCCAGAGCATACAGCTTTGGCTGAAAGGGTCAAGGTGGGGAAAGGTAACCCAGCAGGTCTTTTCATTAAAGGTCCTGACTTTTGCAATCCCATTTGGGGAAGGAGATGGCTTTGCTTGAGGTAGAGGGTGGATTTGGAAACAGATGTAGCTGAAAGTAAGACGAGCTGTGCTTCTAACCCTATACTACTGAAGTCAGTGGAATATTTACCTCTAATGTCCACAGGTGACCTTATGGATCAGGTCCCATGGGAGGAGTGCCACCTCCCTGCTTCTCACTGTACGGCTCCTGACAGTGGCGTCTGAGCTCCTGCACACCTAGATCACGTGGGGCCGTTCCTTTAGATAGTAAAAGTGTCAGAGAGGTAGCCTTGAATGGTGACATATAACTGAACTGCTGCAAAACTGTGAATTAAGTTGGGAACTTGGAACTTTTCCTCATTTAAGGAACCGTGAGACAGAACAGGGCAGGGACTGAGCAAAGTCATTGGCCTAAGTGTTGAGAGAGATAATTTCTGAGGCATGGGAAAATCACAAGATAAAACTATCCTTGGGAAGCAGCATTTACAGCACTGGGTGGTGCAAGAAAATGCAGGTGGAGGAAGTTTCTAGAGAAAGCATCCTTTAAAAGTACTACAGTTTTTGATGTGATAAACATCATTCAAAGCAAACAGAACAGCTGCAAAATGTGATAAAAATCACTTGAAAGTTCATTGATTTTGCAGTAAAACTGTAAGTACTTCACTTTATAATAATTGTTCCTCTCATGCTCTCAAATCTTGTACTTGAGCTACAAGAGTATTCAGGTCAGGGTTGCATTCAGAAAATAGGCACAAAAAGACAATGAAGCTCAACTAGAGAGATACTTTAATCATGAGCTAATTTACAAACCAAAGCAAAACAAAATCATTTTTTGTCTAAGATTATTAGAAGATGCTAATTCTCTGCCTAAAATTATCTTTTTCCGTAACCTAAAGAAAAAAAACCCCAACCAACTCTTATCTTCCTAATTAAATTTCGTGACTTGGCTTACATGGTTGGTTGGACTTTTTTTTTTTCTTGTCTGAGGACAATGTGCATGTGTTATTCAAATATGAACTCCTCTGTAGTATAAACTCATATAAACATTGTCCTGATGGTACTAAACTAATAATAGTGCTCTTTGTAATCATCTTCTCTTGGCTTGTAGCTATACTTAAAATAAGTGAGCAGCTTTTATGGAAGAGACACGTGTGAATACGGAACCCCGCTAAGTGTATGCAGCCTTGTAAAATTTGTAAGAGACTTAAACAAAACAAAACAAAACCAAACCAACAAAAAAACCCCCAAACCTAGCAATTTAAAGCAATGTTGGGTAGCAAGAACATTTCTGTGATCATATGATAAGGACACTCAGCCTCAGAGCTAGGCAAGGGAAGAATAGAGAGTATTCATTTCAATTAAAACTGTGAATATATCCTTCGTTATCTGTAATAATTTTTATTTTCTGGAAACATTTACCAGAGCATTTTTTCTTTTTCTTCTTTTTTTTTTTTTTTTTAAAAACAATCACGACGGTGACTCTGTGTATGCGCATGCAAATACTCACACACAGTTGCTTGCAAACATTTTATATGAATAAATTGAAGTATTTTGATGTACATTTGTAAGTTTGCATTAACATTTTCTTCAGATATCATTGCATAGTCATCTTAAAGGCTCTCTAGAGCCTTTACACACATCTTGTAGCCTATTAGTAATTTGTCTAATAAATGAGTCTTTGGCTCAAGGGGGCTATTCATGTACTTAGTTTAGGCACGGGCTTAAGAACTTGACTGAATTTGGTCTTGTGGGGTTGGACATCGTCCAATCTGGGACAGTAATGACATCATCTACTTTAGGAGACCCTTATGCACTATGAGCAATGGGGTATGGAAAGTTAGTAGGCCAGCTGAATGCACTGTGCACAGGAAGAAATATTTTGCGTGAACTATTAGCCAAATCTGCAACACTTCACCCCTCCCAATTCATGAACACCTGAGTGTGCTGGCAAGCAGAGGAAAATATGGGTGAATTGACTACCAGGAGTGGTGTAGTTTCTGAGTGCTTTCAAGTTTTTTAAATCATACAGCCCAATAGCCACATGTTTTTTAATGATTTAAGATGCTTGATGTTGTTCAGTTTTGTTCTAAGTATGTAGCTATACTAAGCAATAATATACATTTTAAGTCTTTCATATGAGCAAAGTTCAAACATTAATAATATAGCCCTTCATTTCAAAAGACTATGCTTGCACCAAGGCAAATGTCAGCAAAGGTACAAACCCATTCTTTTTATTTTTTTGCATACCTCATGGCATCTTTCGTGAGGCAGCTCATCTTGTTTTGTCCTGCTCTTTGTTTACAGACTGCAGTCTGTGCCTGCTGCAGCACTGGCGCTCTCGGTGCGATATCTCCTTCTTTCCATTACCCAGGGCAAAGATGGACCTAGACCTTGTATCAGCTGCCTGAGCTGTGGTTCCTGGGGAGTCCTCCAGCTTTGTCTTCTCCGATTCGTTCTGACTGCTGTGCTGCCAGCCAGGCCTGCTGGTGCACTGAACCGATGCCCCACCTTGAAGACTCTCTCTTGCCTGCTCCCCTTTAGTTTGCTTTTGTTAATTGGAGCTCTCTGGATGTTCTTGTTTAAGCAAGTGCTCCCTAGGTTCCTGCTTGTGTCGTCTTTCCAGTTTCTGGTCAGTCTTCTAACTGTGTGAGTCTGATCACCCTGGCATACTCAGTAAAACACATCTCTCATTGCTGCTGTCAGCAGTCTGCAATCCTATCATTGCTGATTTGTCAGGTTTCCCAAGAGCCAGGGCAATAATGAATTTCCAGTATTTCTTTTAATGTTCCTATGCGCACATCAGACAAAGCAACAGTGCAAGTGAGAGTACCAGGTGTTGAAGTGTTACTACTGACCATTGGAAAACCCAAACCCTCTGTTCTGCTTCTTGCCATTTTGACTTCACGGTGATGTGCTGTGCACCAAGTTTCAGGAGTGAAAGGTTGCAATAGACTGAGCCTTTGCAAAAATGTATTTAATATAATCGTGTTAAATCTGTGTGAGATTGTGTTTTTATGCAGAGAAGCCAGAGGAATGGGACTATTATACAAGGTCATGTGTTTATATGTCCTTTTATTCAAGGTCTATCTGCAAACATTTGAGGGCAAGTTTAAATGATGCTGCTGAGCCAATCTTCCCATCTCTTTTATGAAGCAAGGGGTTTGACTGCTCTCAGCTAGCATAAAACCACTCTTCATTGGGAACAGCAAAATACCGCCTGGTCTGCAATGAAATCAGAGCAGCAGATTCTTGAGTAAAAGTGTGCTGTCACTTTCGACTCCGGAAGCTCTCTAATTTCTCCTCCCTCTTATCCACATGTTTGAGTTCCTCTCAATATGAGTATTTGTACTGTAAGGGCTTTTTTCCCTTTTAATTTGGTCTTAGAATGTGAAATACTGAGTAATGCCAGTGGAAGAACATCTCTCAATGTACTCCTGATTCTGCTGACAGCCAGTGCATCATACAGATGGTATAGCTAGCTATACCACATTGAAGTTCTTCCACTAGACATACGGCCTATATCTACTTTGTTCCTGAGCTTTGTCTTGGCACTAAAGAAATTAGTTGTACCAAACCCTGCTATTGTGCTCACATTGCCCTTGTAGACTTCATTGCCCTTGTAGACTTCCTGCTGGAAGAGGAAGATGGGATTTGAAGGCAATGCCAAGGCCTGGGCTGATTTTGTGATAATGTCCCTCAAAGGGCAGATGAAGTGTAGAGGAGTTTCTGGAGCCTTCTCCCCACAGGGATGGTGTTCTTGGGTACTCTAAAAGCATGGGACCATCCAGAACTTTATCCAGCTGTTCCAGTGCAGCTGTGAAAGAACCAGCTCCAGATTAACAGCCTGGGCGGTGAGTAAATCTGGCCTCAAAACCATTGATAAGACACAAGTGGCCACTAAGTTCTCACATTGTAATGGCATAGCAGGACACCAAGCTGACTCATGAAGAGACTAAAACATCTACAACGTGTCATTTCCACGTTAATCTCATACTGTTCTTCCAATACGCCTTCAGCTATTGTTTCATGAAGTGTATGTACTAGTCACTGTAGATTGGTCTGTCCAGAAGCTGTATTAGTTACCTCTCACTTCAGGGCTGAGATGTGGTTACAGTTGGCTCAGTATTTGTGTTGTAAGCCATTTCATGAGACTGTCAGTGGAATTACGCCTCTCCAATTTCAGCAAATGTTGGCTCTCCTTTTTCTTAATTTAAAGGGATAATGCAGCTGCTTATTCTGTCTTCTGGAACATAACCAGTCTTCCAAGGTTTGAGAAAACTTGATGAAGCCAACACATGAAATCAGAAGCTCTGTGTTGTAGTATCTCTGATGAGAAGTTATTAAGATTCAGTGATTAACCATTTTGTAACTTTTTGACTTAACCGTCACTGGACTGTTTTCTGCTGGATTTATTTTTGGATCGCTTGTAATTCACAACTGGGTAGAGTTTGGTTCATTAAATTGCAAAAGTTTTCAAGCCAATGCTTACATTGTCCATCAATATCTTGGCAGAATTATCCATGATTCTCCTTAATTGAGGGAAGCGGTGAGAATGGGCATCCAATTAGGGCATTCATTGTCTCAAACATCCATTCCTGTTTACGCTTCTTGGAATCTTTCTCAATGTGCTGTGTTGTACTGGCCTGAGAATCACACTGGTCCTGACCTACTTGGCCTGTTAATCTTGCTCATCCTCTGTCTGTCCCTTTGTCAGACTTTTGCAGTCCGGGATTCTGGGACAAAATATGTAGATGTCTTTGTCCTTTGGATATTTCTTGAAACGCCAAGTTTCTGGGCACTCTAAAACCAGTGAACTTAATAGGTGAGTGAAAAACAGAGCCTCTTACAGTTATTTCTCATGAGAGAAAATTCTGCTTCATGAGGTATTTCTGGAGCACCCTGACAGTGTGCTCCAAAGCACAATGCAGTGCACTGTAGAGATTACCTTACTGGTTGTGGTGCAGTGGCCAATTTGCCTTTTTTCCCCCTAAATGTTGAATCATGTCTCAGGTAGGATGGCTTTGCACTGAGCTGCACATGGCAGTGCTGCTGTGCACTGCAGGAATCCCCGAGGACCCTTAGGAACAGTTGGCTGTTGATCACTCACAGCAGCCAAACAGGCTGGTGGCCAGAACAGCATCTCACAGCACGAGTTCACCAGGACATAGGGATGGACATAGACCTGACCTCCACATGGCTGCCCATCCCAAGGAGGGCGTGTGGTTGGCTGGGCCTGTCCCCTCCCCAGGAGTGACCTTTTCTATGCTAGAATTAACATAATGGCACCGGTATGCCCGCTTTTAACAATTACATTGCTGTCATGGCATCCTGGCTCCTGTGAGGATGGGGCTGGGAAGCTCCTTCTGCCTTGGCCACGTTTGCATTGCTAAAATCAGCATTATGTCCTTTGCCACAGGTGTCTAGTCTGCTTATTTATCAAGATTCACAGATTAACAAGATTCAAGACTATTTATTCCTTCAGTAATAATAATAATAATGACCCCCCTGTGCTAATTCCTGGGCACCTAATAAAACCACAGTAGCCTGGCATTACAGGGGTGAGGAGCGCTGTTAAATTGCACGAGCTCGAGGCCCCTCACTGGAGACAGCCTGAATGACCGTGACAGGAGCATTGCCTGGGCAGAGCCCTATGGCAGATTAACACATTGAAAAAGTAGGTTTGACATCACCTTTGCTTTGCACCCTGTGATTTGGGGTATTTTGCTGGTGTAAAACAGCCAACATACACTCAGACCAGATCCTAGCCCTGTACAAGTGAAGCCAGATTTGGCCTAACAACGAAACCCCAACTATCTACCTATAACCTTGTGTTTGAAAATGTGACCACAGCATTACTGTGTGTAGCTATGTAAATGTATTTTAAAAATATATCCATTTGAAATCTCCTTCTTAAGTACAGCGAGAGTCCTATAGTTAAGGGATCTTGGTTTAGGGGAGGAGGGTTGATTAGAAATAATAATAAATTCTGTAGAATATGTGGCCATGCCACATTCAATCTGGTAAACCTCTTATGTCTCACAACCTGATCATGAATTTTCTGTGTCAGTGGGTGTGTAATCACTCTTAATACAATGATTTACAGTTTGTGTGCAGACAACAAATAGATACACTCAAATTAGGAAGGACTATCCAGAAAATGTTACATTTATAGTTAAATAACATTCCAACATTGTACATGGAGTGAGACTAAAATATGTTAGAAGTCAGGAAACTGTAGCAGTAATTTTCATCTGTAAATCTGTATCATTAAGGAATTGTCCAAGATTAGACTCCTACAAGCATTAGCTTGTGAACACTGGGGGAAAAAAAAGAGCAACAGCTTTAAGCATTAATGTGGTTAATCTCACAGCGTAGCACTTGGTTAGAGTCAGGATTTGGAATTATAGCTCAAATGGTGATATTTCAAGGGGAAGGTCAGTTTGAATCAGTGATAATACTTTGCATTTTTACAGTGCCTTCCGAATAAGAACCTCAGAGGGGTTTATAGACATTAGTGAATTAAGGTTCTCAGATCTCTGCCAAGACTGCAGTTTTATCCCTGTTTTATAGAGGGGGAAAACCCAGTCACAGAGAATTTAAGTGGCCCTGCTGTAACAGCAAAGGGTGGTGCTGTGCGGGGCGCTCCTGGATCAGTACAGCTCTGTGGGGAAGCATGGGCATGACTGTGGGGAGTGGGAGATGCCACTGGCAGCAGCAGGGATATGGTGAAGGGGAACCTCAGGAGGATGAGTTTGGCGCCGGTGTTTTGTGGCTAAGAGCAGTTTCTTTCATTTTGTTATCTTGTGATGTGTTTTACTGCAGCTCCTCACCACGGGCTTCTTACAGCACTTCCCATTCACTGTGGCTGAGCTGTTCCATGTTACTCTCTGTCCTGGGAGAGCCCGCTTAACTTCTACTTGCCAACACTTTCTAAAAGAGATCTTTAACTGTTGGAATTTGGTGGGAGACAGGTTTTCCTGTCTTGTTTGAGGGGGAAAAATGGAATTCTGTGCTGGACAGGAGTGCTGTTCTTACACAGCGGAAAGCAGGGGTAGGAATCAAGTATACCGACAAGCATCCTGCCTCAGAGTTCCATATTTCATTTTGGATATTGCTTCCAGTACACGGCTTACAACACAACTTATTGTTCAGAGTGAGACTCAATTGAAATCAATTACTAATTAAATTTATGTCTAAATTAATAAATCACAACTATTCAGATCATGTTCATATGAATAATTTCTATTATGGTGAACATAATTATTAGATTCAGCATTTAATGAACCATATTGTTCGATGAAATTCTTGTGACAATTGGGACTAATAGAATATGTTAACCTTTATTCGCCTCAGCTTGACACCACATTAGACCATGAATTAATATATAAGTGCCTAGAAGAGTTTCATAATTAAGTAGCCATTGTGACTCCTTTGGCCTGTTGGATGAGTTACTTATCCCGTGTCCTTTCTTTAGAAAGCAGCATTTGAAGCAAACCAATAAAGGTCTGTGAAATGCGAACAGGGCGTTCTGTTCTTTGTTGTCCCTCTGCCTGTGCAAGTAGCGTCCTGGACAGTTTGTGTGCATGCTAGTGAGATTCAATTACATGCGTTACCTCCCATAAACACTTCAGCTCAGCCTCCTTTCTCCCCTCCCCCTGCCACAACCTTGAAAGAAGGAAAAGCTGGGAGCTTCCAGTCTCTGTGGCTCCTAAATATATGCAAGTCCTAAAAATTACTGTGTGCTAACAAAATATTGTCCAGAAGTATGCAGACGAGCTGTCACAAGTAAATTCCTGTTTAACTACCTTTGCCTATTTTGCCACTTACATTGCAGAGGAGACAGCTTGGAAACAGTTTCTCTTTGGCAGGCTAAAAGGCAAAAAAAGGAATAGATAAGAGGGAACCCAGGGGATTCAAGTCCTCTAAATGCTTTGCAAATAGGTTTACAGGGAAGGGAAAGGCTGGTACGCTGGAAGCCAGGTCCCTGTAATAACCAGCTCTATGGTATCCCATGGGCCTAATGACTAGAGTTTAAGCCCATACAGCCCCATGGAAAGATTTTAAACCCTACATGCCATGTACTAAGGGACTCTGATTAAGGACTTTAATGTGTCTTGTTCCACTCTGAGGAATGTAATCCCTGGCACTGAACAACTAAAAGACATTTGGTAACTACAAAGATATTTCCAAGTGAAAATCTTTATGTTCTGGAAAAAACCAAACTGGCAACAACAAAAAACTGCTGAAGAAAATGAAGCAAAAGTACTGAGCTTTTCAACCTAGAAAAGGAAAGCTAGGAGTCCACTTAATGTGATCCACTTGATCAACTTAAATTATGCCTCTGTAGTATGCTCCAGTTTCCATCTTGCATGTTGGGCTCCCATGCATGAGTTTATCTCCTGGGACCCACCTTTCTCAAAATTTAAAGAGGTTTCCATAAGACTTTCCAACAAATGCTATTGCTCCTCTTATTTTAAATAGCAACAAGGTGGGACAGGATTATCATCACAGCCCCATTTTTATAGCTGGAGGATCAAAGTATTAAGGGATTGCTCAAGTGTGATAGAAGTTTAACTGAGATGGGAACAACTCAGGATCTGGGGAAATGTTCTACATTGTTGTCCTTTGCAGAGTGTCAACAAATTAGGAAGAAAATGAGATATATGCTTGTTTATTTCTAGATTCTCTTTGCTAGCCCAGACATATATGAGCAGCAATATTTTATGGCAGTTGCTTGTATACTATATATATATACAGCAAGTAATAAGGCCACAAGAAAATGATTTGCTAGGTAGAGGGAAGAAAGGCCAAACCTGTTAAGGAAATAATGTTACTTTCAAGGTTCTCAGGGGATATTAGAAACAATGGAGAGTAAAACAAATATTAGAATTGCATATAAGAGGTACTTGACATTTTCTTTCTCTAACGGCCCAAACAGCATTACTGCAAAGTGCTGTGATGTTATTCTATTGGCAAGAATACAAAAGGGAGCAGGCCTAGGAGATGCCAGCTATTCGTTTTATTAAGAACTCAAAGAACAGAAAAATGAATAGGTAAATTAAATCGTAATAAGATCTGAAGAAATAGCAATGCATTTAGTTATTAAAGTCCATTTAATAGCGGAGCTTTCATAATTAAAGTGACTCACCCTGCAGCTAGCAAGAACGCAGTGCCCCTGCATGTAGTTTGTGTAAAAGTCTTCATGGACACGTCATGCTCTTTACTCAGATTTGTCCACATAGAAGATGGAAGCTTCCTACTTGTATCTCTTAACACAGTTTCCTTTTTTCCTCTGTTTCTGCAGGTTCTCTGCTTTCGTGCCACAGCATCCGATTCTGATCAGTAAGGCTTCATTCACAAGCTTCTACAAGGTCAGCAGCAGGTGAGCAAACACCATTTAAAACCGATTCTGGTAATGTGTGGGGACAGAGGGCAATATGGTGGTGTCCTTTCTTAGATGAGTTTAAACAAAGATTGTGAAAGTAAGGGCTCAGATATGTGTACTAATGCAAACAGCTACACTTCTTCAAGGAACACTGTCCCACCCCCTGGTGAAACAGAGGATTTCACCCCATCCTACTCTGTTCACAAACTAACAGTGATGTCTTAATAGCAAGTCTGTCTTTACATGTCATTTCAGGCCGTGGAGTAAGGTGGGCAGGCAGTGGTGGTGAGACTGTGTGCTGTAGGGTTGGTTTTTTGTTGTTTTTTTGGCTGGTCGGGGGTGGTGGTGGTGAGGGTGTTCTCTCCTTTTTTTTTTTTTTTTTTTTTTAACCTTTAGTTATCGGTACCTTTCCTTTGGGGTGCAGGGCTGGTAAGTGAAGTAAGAAAGACAGGTGTCAGTTAATTCCTTTGGTCAGACTCAGTTTGATGCAGATGCCATGATTTTGGTGCGAAGGGCAAGGGTTTACCCCAGAGCAATCAAAGCAGGAGTGAGGCAGAACTGGTTAGGACATAGAAAGCAAGCTGCCCTCATCCCCATACACCTTCCATTGGCCAGAGGTGTCAGGCTGGGCGTGTGGCAGGGGTGACAGCATGCCATGAGAAGCAGTGAAATAACTTCCCAAAGTCAGGGAGAGCAGGGTAGAAAACTGACTTGCTGAGTCTCAATCTGCTTTTGGCAGAAAAGAGATACACAGCACCCCTTGCTCAGAGCAGATTGTACAGTTACCTTTTAGACCTTTGCTAGTTGTTGACAGAGTTTGTTCTATTCACGCTGCAATACAGGGACATTAGCTCACACTTCCTTTAATGTTAAATCCAGAAGTTTAAAAATGGAAGGCAGAGGCAAGGATTCAATAAATATATTCTTATTAATTAAATCAAATATATCTATTATATAATACAATATGAAAGGATTTTATAATACAGATGTCTGTCTGCACAGTCCTGGAGACTGGCTTTTCCATCTTTTCCACAGGAGGTGGCCTGACTTTCAGGACAAATATTAGTCATTAATGCTGAGTTTCCACTGTAGTTTTAGCATGGATCTGGTGGAATGGAGGACTAATACATACTTAGACCTATAGCAAAACTATTTACTTAACATATATGGTCCCACGGTTTCTTTCTTTGAAGTTTGATTCTCTTCCTAATTGAATTGTTTTGTTGTTGTTAACTGCTGGCCTTTATTAGTTAACATAGAAGCTCAGAAGGGCTCAGTTCTGGGGCCGGTTTTGTTCAATGTCTTCATCGATGATCTGGATGAGGGGATTGAGTGCACCCTCAGCAAGTTTGCAGATGACACCAAGCTGGGTGGGAGTGTCGATCTGCTCGAGGGAAGGAAGGCCCTGCAGAGGGATCTGGATAGGCTGGATCGATGGGCAGAGGCCAACTGTATGAGGTTCAACAAGGCCAAGTGCCGGGTCCTGCACTTTGGTCACAACAACCCCATGCAACGCTACAAGCTTGGGGAGGAGTGGCTGGAAAGCTGCCCGGCAGAAAAGGANTGTCCAGAGAAGGGCAACGAAGCTGGTGAAGGGTCTAGAAAACAAGTCTTATGAGGAGCGGCTGAGGGATCTGGGGTTGTTTAGTTTGGAGAAGAGGAGGCTGAGGGGAGACCTTATCGCTCTCTACAACTACCTGAAGGGAGGTTGTAGGGAAGCGGGTGTTGGACTCTTCTCCCAAGAAACTAGCGATAGGACGAGAGGGAATGGCCTCAAGTTGCGTCAGGGGAGGTTTAGATTGGACATCAGGAAGAATTTCTTTACCGAAAGAGTGGTTAGGCATTGGAACAGGCTGCCCAGAGAGGTGGTGGAGTCGTCAACCTTGGAGGCATTCAAAAAAGGTATAGACGTGGCACTCCAGGGCCTAGTTTAGGAGTCATGGTGGTGTTAGTTGATGGTTGGACTTGATGATCTTAGAGGTCTTTTCCAACCTTAATGATTCTATGATTCTATGATTCTATGATTCTCTGTTGATTTACCTGCAAATGGCCTGGTAATTTATTTTGGATGTGGTATTATTTTTGCATTACATTTTGGGACAAATATTTCTTGATGATGAACTGCTTACACTGTTGGAATGAAGCTGACTTACCCCACCTGCAGGGTTGCTTGGCATTATTTCTTTCTTCTGACCAGTGCGCATCAAAGAGAAGCGATGGCAATGGTGTACTTTGTCAGGTTCTGGCCAATGGTCCTTTTCAGGCTGTGACAGAGGGACAGTTACATAGGAAATAACAGTGTAAACCTGGTTCTATTTTTCAACACTGAATGCTGTTCTTATCTTTCTTACTCTTTTTGGTATCAGCTGAAAGGAGAAATGGGTTGTTATTTTCTGTACTTTAAATCAGCATCTCCCTGCTATTAAACAGCTATAGTGTTGCTTCAGAATTGAAGAAAACTGATGCCATATTTAAATTGAGATCTTACATTTTGAGGAGAAGATAGAACCTTCATTTTATGAAACTCTTTCCATTCTCTTTCTCCTTGCACTTCAACATATGCTCAATATGTATTTATTTACAGCTGTGAGATGAAAGAGGAAAGGATGGCCATAAATGCTTTTGGTAGTTGGGACAAGGGGCCGCAGGGGTGGGAGGAGGGGAAGACCTTATTGGAGCAAAGACAGCCTATGCAAACCTAGAGCCTGCAGTGTCACCCACAGTTGATGTGGTTGTTACTGATTTTGTTATGGAGGTTGTCTAACCTTTGGGATTCTCTTCATTTCTGTATGGAAAAGGAAGAAAAATTGCACGTGTGTGTGACAAGCTAGTAGAGCTGATGGTGTTATTTTATTTGGGTTTGTGGCTGGACCTTAGAAAGGCTCAAATTCTTATTGTGATTTGGTCTCTACGTTATTCTGTGGCCTTGAAGCAGGCCTTATCCACTCCACCTCAGTATCCCACCAGTAGACCTGATGTTAATTTAACAAATCAGCAAATGTTTCTAAATGTTTTGAAAAACTCCAGCTCTACTTAGGCATTAGATACTAACCTCACGCTCACTCCCTCAGCCCTTAGTTTAGAAAATGTTAGGAGCTGGGGTAGAATATAAGTATTTGTTTCATCCTGACAGTCCGTGGCATATTTGAAGGGTTGTAGACAGGAAAAGCCGGCACCTCCGCTGGGGCAGCTGCCTCCTGTGATCTCAGGAAGGAACTGCAAGACAGTCTTACCAAATCAAGGGCATGCTCTACTTGAAACACAGCAGGTCTCCCCACGCGCTGTGGATCTCTAACCTGTGGCTTAGCCAAGATCCCATCCGGCAGCCAGTTCCCTGCTGCTCTGGGCCAAGGCTGAAAAAGGAGAATTCTTTGGCCTCTGTGCTGTCAAATGGGTGCTGGTGTGCTGTACCCCAAATCTCAACACCTCTGAAGCTCACATGTGTACAGAGCTGCCCCTAAGCCTGGCCATGAGCTGAGCGATCCACCCAGCTGCTTCCTCTAGTTTGTGATAATGAATTTTCATCGCAGTGGAATTTAGAAAGGAATTGCTCTGATTCTAAAGCTTATTGGTTGCTAATAATAATAACAATAAAAAGAGCCATTTCTTAAGGACTAAAAACTAATCAGTGAATATGTAGTTTCTGTGTCTCCTGCAGGTTCTTGTCTTGTGGGGCTGCCAGACCGCCCGAGTCACATGACTGGCTGTCTGATTTCCGACTCAAGCTTTTCATTTCCTAAATGATAACGGATAAAAGATAAAATCTGGCACACACAGGTAATCTTTGCCATCTTAATATTTGTTAAGCTTTTTGATTTACTGAGAAGTTAAAGTCACTGCAGGTCACAAAACCTGCACATTAGATCTGCTTCATAAAACACTGTGAGTGAATGCTTTAGTCATTCATTTCACCATCTTTAAACCAATGTAGCTGAAGAATTGCACCTCCAATTTATAAATCTTCCAATTTATTTCTGATTCCAGTTTATAGGATGGGACTATATCCAGCTTTTCTTAGCCATTTGTGCATAGCTAGAGAAGAAACCTAACATATTTCTTGCATAATGGAGACTTGATCCAGCTTACATTTGTTAAATCATCCAAAAGGAAATATTCTCACTAGGAAACTTGCACACAGTTAACGTATCCAATCTGACCTGTGTTTTAAATTTCTGCCATTCTTCTGCATATAATCTCTCTTTCTCCCTCCCCACCCCAATACACACACTCACCCCTCCCTTCTGTGAAAGAGAAATATGATTATCATAGTCTCTCTGTCTCTCTCTTTTGCACATCTGCTCCCCACCCTTTTTCTGAAGGAGACATACGATCCACAGAGAAATTAGAGATGATCTGAACTGTTTTGGATACCTACTGCTATGGGATGTGTGGAGGCCCATGGGTAGCTCAGGTTTCACATCTGCCAGCTTTTCAGAGGATGTGATCAAGGGCAGAAATAAGCGGATGATGATGATGATGCCACGGAAACTGATGTGAAGGAAATGGGATCCCTCCTCCTGGAAACGTGTGCCCCCTAGCCCAAGTCAAGAGCATTTGGACGTAGTAATAAGGCTAACACAAAGGAAAGTGTATTTTAAATAATGCATTATTAAAAAAAGGGAGCCTATGTCTTTAAAATACAGCATCTGAGTTACGATCTGCTTTGGATTGGGCACAGTCTTTGACCTTGGAACGCTGACAGAGTGAAAAAGAGTGAAATGGGTCAAAGAGTCTGTCAGACAAGGTGAGAGATACTGAGCTTGCCTCTGATCTCACACCAACATGCGGTGGTGTAACTCCATTGCCCTCTGTAGATTTATGCAAACATATGGAGAGAAAAACCTGCCCCAGAATGAATCAGTACCAAAATAGACCCTTCTTTTCTATGGCAATGTAAAAGCCTTACAGGAGGAACGCACAAGGTTCCAAAGGGTAAAATTTTGGCGTGGATTAATACTGCTTCCAGCCACCCCAATGCAGAAACTTCTCTCCAATTAGCTGACCTTGATGGATAAATTCCTCCTTTTTATCTTCCTCCAACCTTTCCCATATTCCATCTCTTCTTCTCCTTGATCCTCCTGATAAAGTCAGGCTGTCCTTCCAACTGTGATCAGCAGAGCCTTTAGCCAGTGCATAGCTCACTCTCCAAGGACTCCTGATGCCAGGGGCTCCTTTAGTTTTCTCTGCAAATACTTTTTAACAAATTCAAAAGGCCTTATTGGGAAAGGAATGAAATACATTTGTGTGTAGTGATGTATCTGCTAAATGGTGTATGCTTTTCCCTATGCAGTTCTTAAGGGACTTTTAGGCACGTTCTGTGGGCAGAGCACATGGAATTGCTCAGATGCATTGTTTGCGTAGTGCGATGTTTTTCTGAGTATCAGATCCTAAGAGAGACCTAGGAACACACAGAGTTTTTAGAGACTTCCTGGGCTGAATGGTCTGGATTCAGACTGCCGTGTTTGGAGCCTGACTTTGCCCTTGCAGTACAAGGCAGGTAAGTGTCTGGCCCTCACAAAGAGGTTCAAAGCACTTCAGCCAAGTGTCTAGGCTCCCTCCATCGTCAGTGCAGCCAGGAGAGAGCAATTCATCATGTGGCATCAGTCAGACGCTTCTGGCAATTGGTTTTGGGATGAGGCATTCAGCCCAAAGTTCTTCACGTACCTGACTTGTCTGGTCAGCCAACTTTCTTTGGGTACTGTGCAAACAGCAGCAAGTGGTAGGCTTCAAGAGCAAACTAGACAAACACTGGTTGAGCTGTGAGAGTTTCAGGAGGTCACAACTCAGTTGTCCTGTTGTGGGAAGGAGGATATTAGTGGAAAACAGATAGCCAGTTGTAGGGATATGAGTGGGCATCTGAGGGTCTCTGGCTTTCAGACTAGGACCTGTGTGTCAACAAAGGAATTTCGTTTCTTTGGATAAGAAGAAGGAGGGAGACAGAAAAAAATTTCAAGAAATCTCTTGATGGAATAAAGAAGTATGCGTATGTTTGCACTAGGACATATGCAAGACAGCTCTTAGACGTGCCAATACCAGGTGCTTTACCATGCTGAATTGTCTGCTGTGCCATAAAACCACTTTCTGTTTTCTTTTGTCCCTCCAACATTCAACAAAGACACGTTTTGTTTGAACCTCCCAATTTACCTCCAAGCGGTCTAGCTAAGAAAAAAAACCATGAGAGATGTGACTGCACACGCACGCAAGGACAAGAAAGCAGGAAATGTACCAGCTGCTGGGGAAAAAAGAGGAGAGTGCTTGCAGTCCAGGAAGGGCCATCAGTATTTCTTTTCCACGTGTTTATTAGTTCACTGCTCTTTGACATCTTTCCCCCAGCCACAGCTTCCACTACATTTTCTACTGGTTTAAGAGCAAACAATTACCCTTCCCCCAGCTTTGAAGCTATTGTTCCTCATATACTCCTGTCTTTGGGTTCACAAAAACTTTGACTGTATTTTTTATTAGTCTTAGGTCTTCTGAGTTTTCCTGTAAGTTTTTGTATTCTTCACATTTTAGAATGACCCTGGCCTCAGTTTCTAATAAAATATCTTTTTCCCCAAGGTGCTGGGGAGAGAGTCATATCTGGGGTGGAATCATGTGAAATGCATTCATTTTTTGCATGTCCACCTTAGGTCAGGCAGTATTGTCTCATGATGAGTTTTGTCCTGTTTCTTTCTGAAGCCACAAGCTGCCCTCTACCCTATATTGAGAAGGTTAAATTCAGCCTTGACATTTGATTACTGAAATTTGGCCCCACTTTTGCTGAAAGGTTTGTAAACATGACTCGACTTTTCATTGTGTAACAAACCTCCAACCCAGAACTGCCTGTTTTTAGATACGTTGCAAACCCTCCTCACAGGTTTCAGTAGTGCAGGTGTTGTGCTGAGCATGAGACCGTTGTTCATCCTCTTGCTTTCTTCTCTTGGTCTCTGCCTAGACAGTGGGTAGGTGGCTCTGCGATGCACCACTGTGGGGTGGGTGCCAAGGGTGCTGTGGCACCCTTTGTGCCCGGGTTTCCTCCCACGGTGGGGACAGGGAGGGCTGGTGTGTACCCTGATGAAAAACTGCTCTGCACCTGAGCTGCACACCCAGGTTGAAGAGGGGAATTGTCACTGGTCCCGTCAGGCTGGATCATACCTTGGGGCTGAAGGCTCGGCACAGCGGCTGTCCCTCCTCCGGGCTTGGCCTTGCCAATGACATAGTGGGGGCTGACGTGGGCAGTCAGCATGCTCACATATCCCTCTTGTGAAGCATCTGTGTGGCATCTCTGAGGGTCTTGCTGAGTGAACCAAACAGGTATCACCAAAATACTTCTGTCTCAATCTACATGACTTTCTGCTAACATTTCTCTGCTTACTGAGAATAATTCTTGGCCTTCATAAACCAAGATTCATACTGATTTTTTTTCAGATATTTAGTTCTACTATAAAAGAGTACAAACACATGACCCAAAGGAGAATCAGACAGGTAGAAACAGTGTTACTCTGGCTTTCTTAGAGAATTTAGGACAAGACACTAGGGGCAGACAGGAAGATTTAACATAGATTTTCTCACCTTAAAGATTAGATCTTCAAGACGGAAAATATTTTGGAAAGTCCTGTGACTGAGTTTTGGGAAAGTGAATTCGTCCGTTCCATTTCACACACCACAACTTTTTATGTTGAACCAGTTTTTCTGAGCTCCTGGTGACTTTCACTGTTAAATGATTTCTGTACGCTACCACCTCAAGGTTTTCTTTCTGCTAAAACATTCTCAGGGACTCCAGTGATCAGTAAAATTACCCATCTAACTTCTTCACATAAATGAATATGTTTCTGCCCCACAAAAAAAAAAAAAAAAAAAAAAAAAAAAAAGAAAAAAAAAAAAGAAAAAAGATGTGTGTTCACGCAAGACCTTTCCTGGTAGCTTTCAAGTCCTTTGTTTTCTGCTTGGTCTTGAGTTGTCAATGTTACTGTTCATTTGCATTTCACATCTCTGAGTAAGACAATGTCCTCGGGGTTCTGACTCGTTATTGGATGCCAGAGCTAAAAACTGAGCCGTACCTTCATGTTCTATTGTATTTGATGGGGGATTCTCAGCACTGCTGTGTCTCTTCCTGTTTGGAGGATATCTCCTTTCCTGACAAAGTTTGATACCTGCTGGTGATCAAGGTGTATCACAGAGTTAACCCTGTTCCTGCCAAGCAAAATGCTGTTGTACTGTTCCGGTTCATTTGTGCAGGAAGGGCCAAAGTGTTTAAAGGAAGGTGTGGGGAATGGATGCCTGTCCTGCAGAGAGTTGTAGCTGATGAATTACAGCAATCTGTTCAGGACTTCCTCTCATTGTCAGTATATACTCAGGAAAGATTTTATTAGGCACTGATCTATAGCAGTATGGAGGGCAAACTTTGCTATACTGATGCAAAGACCCTCCCTACAGTGGTGCTGGTGCTCAGATTAGCAGTTTTGTTAAAATGCAGTTCTTGCTCCTTCATACCTGAAGGTGGACAAGGGCTATTGCACTGTGGGATAAATAGCAGAATCCATTCTAAAGGTCTGCTGAGGGATTGTTAAAATCAATATAATTTTATTGCAGGCTTAAGTGCCTGAAACAGCTCTGTTAGAATGCCCGTTTACTGAGACTAAGGAAGCCTGTGAAGAACCAGAGAAATCACTGTTGGAGGAAGGCAGTGGAAGATTTTTGTGCAGACTTTCTTGGCTCTGTCTACATTGAGATGCTATGGTTGGTGGGCTTTCAAATCTCAGGCAATAAAGGGCTCATTTACAGCATTGTCAAGTTAGTAATAGTCTTCCTCTTCATTTCTCTAATAGACATTTCTTCACTTACTCTGCTGTATATTCCTCAGAATAGTTCTTAGCTTTCATTAACCAAGATTCATAATGAATTGTTTCAGATATTTAGTTCTGCCATAAAAAAGAAGAACATTACCCAATGGAAAATTAGAAAGGCAGAAACAATATTGCTCCATCTTTCTGCCTAATTAAGGTGAATATTTAGTTCCACCCAACTTTTATATGCATGATATCATTTAATTGTTTAGTTACTAGAAGAGCCCAGAGAAGAATGTATCCTGTTTTTCTGCTTACAGAATCACTGTGATTTCCTCAGTTTGGTTCCTATAATTATTTAATAATAGACTGTTAATTCTCAGTTCCAACGAGCTGCCAGCTCGCTCTCTCTACCTCTAGGACAGCTTCCACTGTGAAAAGCAGCTGAAGCAGTGACTGAGTTTGCTGGTTCCCTCCTGAATACCTTAAGGAATCAAGTCACTGCCCATAGGTTAAGCCATTTCTCCTGATAGTGTTTTAGAATAGGATGTATTTACAGAAAAAGCCTTTGGTTTCCAAACACACAGAAATTATCTGTGGAAGTGTAAAATGGAAATCAGCTTGCAAGACTAGCATGGACTTTGCCCTGCAGCTGTCCTGGTCTGACATGAAGCTCATCGTTTCTGTCCTCTCTGCAGCAGGCATGTGTCTCATTAGAGCAGGGATAGTATTTCACATGCTGTAGTAAATACATTATTTAGGAAAAAAGGGGTGAATAAGAGTCCTCTTAAGGTGTCAGTAGGATACTTTCAGTGTCCTGTTTGGTGTTTTACCTTGTCTTTCCATACTGACAGGTATCCCTCAAGACTCTCCTTTTGTCCTCTCCAGCCCCCAGATATCCTAACATCCAAATCCTTTGGATCTATATTTTGCTGTTTTATAGATTAGCTATTTTCCTGCATCCTCTCTGGATCCTTACCTTGTATTTTACTTCTCTCTTCAGTTGTCACCTTATACTCCCTATTGCCTAAAGCATCCTTTTGGGTTTCACCCAGATCCTCCCTTATTTTTATTTCCTAAGGACCTCCCAGAAATACAGGCCCATAACCAAGCACCCTTGACTGAGATGTCCCCGGAGACTTAGATATTTTTTAAACATCCTGTGATTAAAAAAAAAAAAATCCAAGAACTTTTGTATTGAGATGAATCTGATTTCAAAAATCCCTATTCAACCCCCCCAAATCACCACTCTACCACCATTACCATTTCATTTGGTCAGTTTTTAAAATGGAAGGTACTGTGCTGGTTTTGTGGCTCTCTTTTACATCAATTAATCGTTCCACTGGGCGTGTGGAAAATCTACCACAATTAAAGTTTTGTTGAAACTTGTACATTTTTGTGAGAAATGTAACGGTCCAATTTTTGCAACAACAGCAGTTCTTCATTTGATTGGAAAACTCAGGTACCCCAGGGTGAACGTTATGGAGAAGCTTGGGATGGCCCTGCACAAGGTTATGCATGTGCTGTGCTTCACTACAAATTAATAATGTCAGGTGTGTTGCCCTTGAGAAGTGGCTATACATGTAAACAGAGGTAAATTTAAGAACATGCTTCTAGTTGCACTTTCTTATTAATTCATACATTCACACATTCAGTAAGCCTTTTTCTCCTGTGCATTGTCCTATCTTCACCCAAATTATAATCATGTTGATTGTAGGTTCTTGTAATACAGTTGCGATTCTAACAAGGTTTTGCTTCTGTAAGGGTAAGCAAAAACATGTTTTTGTAATGTGTTAGAAGTAGTCATGCTGCTAACAGTATGGGTTGTGTGTATATTTTCCTGGATAACAAAGTTTGAAAAACTGTAACATGGCTTGCAGGTATTTTCCTGATCTTTGAAAAACAATTAAAATTTAAAAAGTACTGTATATACACTCCACATTAAATATTTTCATTATTAATTTGTTGTTTGTAATAAGTTTAACCCTAATCCAATGTTTATTAAAACTGGACAGGATTTATTAAATTAGTTCAAGATTATCAAATATGTGCATATCTTTACATATATTACATTAATTCGCTTTCTAAATATTTGCAAAATTTATTAAGTCTTTGCAAGACTTCTAAAAATGTTACATGACACTCAAATTGGCCATATTCATTACACTGACAGAATGCACTGATTATAAGAATATCTGAAAACAGCATCTGAAGAATGAAACAGCACAGTATGGTGATTCCAAAATCGTTTTGATATGTCATCTTTAAGAAATGCATTTTTGTAAGGGAAAACTCCTTTAGACATTTCACCTTGATTTGCAAGAAAGTGTGAGATCTCCTTCACAGATGGGGTGAAGGTGCAGCTATGTTTGCCCTCCCTGGTATGACTGGGAACTTTGCCGACACCATGGTGCAATTTAGAGGAGTTTTGAGGCTGCTCTAAACCCCAGTCAGTACTGCAGCCCCCGTGAGCCATTCTGGGAAGCATCCATGCCGATGTGTTTATTGAAGGTACTGGATTCAGGTTCAGGAGATCTGGATTCAGACTTCTTATGGAAATTTGGATTAATAATATTTAGGTGTCTTGTGCTGAGCATTTGAACTTGAAGATGGTATAATCACCAGGAATTTTTGAAAATCTTAGCATTTCTCTTCCTGTGTCTCAATTTCTTCTCCGCAAGATAAGAAAGCTGACACAATCCTGCAAGTCAGGGCAGGTGGCATGGAGATGAGCTGATCATTGCTTAATATATTTTTGGACAGTGTATTGATCACGATCATGTAAGTACCTCTTAGGTAAAACAGATTTTTTTTTCCACTAACAAGACATTCTCAATGTAGGAAATATTTTACTTCAAAGGAAGTATTCACCTGAAAGTTTCATTTTATGGAAAAGTTCTTGACGTTTACCAAAGCATGAATGTTCAGCTTAGGGTTTTGTTTTTTCCCTTGTCCATTCTCCACAGCAACATTTATCTTTTTTGCTAATAAGTACAATACAATCAGTGATGTCCAAGATGTATTTTCTCAGGGGAAAAAAAGTGTGGGTATCTAGGAGCAAAAGCAAAAAAAAAGGAGAAATATGGAAACTGCACATGCAGAGTGTCAACATTTCAAAAGCTGCATTTCCCATTAACAACTTTTAGTAATATAGATTATATTTATTTTTATTTTCCATTAAAGTAAAATGAATATAGACATTTTCATATTACTTTATGGTCGTATTTGCTCTGTCAGTTCACTCATGCTCTCAGTTTACCTTCACTTCACCCCTGAAATTGATAGTCCCTTTGTGCAGCTCGATTAGAAATGTCTATGTGAAGGTACACAAACACTAATAATGATCACTTGGAAGTCTGCAAATCTGTCAAGTGAACAAGTTCACTCTTTAGCTTACCCAGACGAAACCTTAGTCCTGGACTTTGATGACACAAAGCCATGGTCTAGCATTGATGGTGCTTTACGCTGTGACTGTGCCATAGGTCCAGCCTAGGCAGGCCTTGTGCAAGCTGCAACAGTTTACACGCAGTGCTTCACAGCCTTCAGTAGGCACAGCTGCATTTGGTGCTTGTCATGCTTGTGAAAACACCAGAGATGGTATTAATTTTCCTGTTGATTTTTGCAACCCAAATTTCCCCTGATGGTATAAACAAGAGGAAATCACATTAGGAATCCTGAGAACCAGCTCCTGGAAAGTAAGTTCTGGCTCAATAGATAAATGATTGCTGGGAATAGTAATATTCCACTTTTATTTTCTCAACAGATCATCAGAAACATTATCCCAGAGACTGCCATAATGCAAAGCTAATTTATCTTTTCCTAATATTCCTTTTAGACATCTCCATTTAAATACACAATGCATTTGTCTGAAGTACACAGGGAAGTATCTTCTGTTATGGACAAGATCATTGTCTGATGCAAACTAGAACATAGCTATAGAATTTCATTGGAGCCGTGGCAATTAACACTACTATGGGTCTCAATGTGAATGTAAATCAATCTGTTTTAAGTCTGTTTTCTGTTGTATTTAACCTTTGGATAGGCTCGTTACAGTAGACATTGTATACATCTTTTTCTGAGCTATTAATTTAAACCGCCTTCCACAGAGTCTCTGTGCATTTTGCTTTGGGCAAAGAAAATGCACACTTAACATTTCTGTTCTAAACTATATTTTAAACGAACCCATTTGTAGTTATGAAATATGTAATTAAAGCTGTAACCCAGCGGAGCACTTAAATGTATGCTTAAGAGTCTGTACAGTCTTACGGACTTACTAAGAATATATTACTCCTGACCTAGCCTACATTTTGTTTTCAGGCAGCTGGTACCATGGTATGACAGTTCTCTTGCAAGGGCATATTTTATCCAGCTGTGGGAAAATCTTGTGTTTTATTTGAGGCTATGGAGAATTCTTATCAGTAAGAGTCAAAATGATGATGAAGAGGCCAAATGGGATAACAGGATGTTCCTAAGGTTTTTTGCATTGGTCGTACAGTTGATTAATTTGGGGTGCATTTCTGCCCATAAAGCAACCAACTGGAGCCTTCACTGAAGAACTACAGCTCTAATTCAAGAAAGGTGTGGAGATCCTCAGACATCAATGTGCAGCCTCAAAGAGTAAAGTGGGCAGTCCCAAGAGTGATGGCAGAGCTGAGTTCAGTACCTAGGGTCCAAAAGCAGTATAGGATGGAGAGTTAGGATTCTAGACAGGGAATCACCTGCAAGCTAACTTCTGAGACACCTCCACCAGCTGGTAGAAATTGCAGACGATTTGTCTGGAACTATGAACTACGATATCAAATTCAGAACCACAGGCAGGTACCTCTGTAAATGAAGAATTCAGAGTCTTTTTGCAGACAGAGAACACTGTTCTCTTAGAGAGGATGAGAGAAGTGTCGCTTTCTCACAAAAATCCAGTGACTGTGGCACTTGCACATAAAGAGGAAGGACGGGTTCTAGCCTACTCATGCCAGGTAGGGTTTGGGGTCACATTTTTTTACCATCCCAGGAATATGTAAAAAGCAGCAAGTTGTGAGATTTTCAGAGAAGAAAAAAACCCCATTTTTCATCTCTCTTGCTGGAACGAGACTGCCAGTCAGCTGAGAACTGGAGATAGATGGAGTCAGACATTGTGGTGCAGAGGTAAGGTCACTCCTGTGGGGGTGAGAATCTGATTTATGGTAGCTAATTATTGACTTGAATCCAGAAACTTTTCAGAAGGAAAGGATGAGAGCCCTAAGCGTTTCCTCTCCTAGCTGAGTAGCTTAACCACTAGATGAGGATCAGATACTTCTGGCCCTGTGATTCTTCCATTCCTGGCTGCACAGCAGTTACAAAGTCTTCTATAGCTTCATGGTCTGTGCACTCTCATGGGATTTGGAGTTCAAAAGCCTCAGGCTGAAGTGAGGCCCAATATGTTGACTTCACACTTAGATAAATGCTGTAAGCACCAGACTATTTGGCAAGAAGTAGGCACCATCACCAGTGTGAGTGAGTAATGAGTGTTTGGAGTATACCTAGCTTCTCCAGGGACTTAGATGCTGGGTTTTGTCTTTCCTAAATCCCAAACAGATTTAAGCAGAGATGCCCAGGTGGCCAGCTCAAGCAAAGATAGATATCCTTTGGGACATCCTCTGTAGTGCAAATATAGCCATAGTTCTGTGAGTAAATTCCTGAACACTTTATTGAATGCTGACCTAAAATAGTGCATTGAAATATCAGAGGAAACCATTTAATTTCATCCAGTCACTTCTTCATGGAGCCATACAAATTTGTGTTTGGCTAGAACATATCAGCCAGAAAGTCATCTTGTTTTCATTTGAAGGATCTAAAAGATGAATCCACCATTTCATCCAGTTATTTATGCTCATGTTAAATTATGCGCCTTATTCCTCAGCTGAATTTGCCTGGCTTTCATTTGCAGATGATAGGAGCACGGTCTCACGGAGTAGCTGCAGTTGCTTGCTAACAGTTGTGTGGGAATAGTTTTTCAACCCAAGCATTTCTTAAAAACTGCAAATCTCTTTTCTTTGGCTTATCTGGAGTTCTGTAGCTTTACATGTACAATTTGTTTACTAGAACATTCATTTGAGGTGAATATCACATAAACAGTATGTGTGAGTTAAACAGCTACTGGTGGAGTGGGAAGTTATTGTTTATTAATTGTTCTTCTGTATTTGTTAACATTTGATCTTCTGTAACACATGATGAAAATGCATTTTTGGTGGCACAGCTTGCCCCAATTTAGATAGATCAATCTGGTATATGAAAGGCAGCTTCATTTACTGTCCTTGACATAACTAACCATACATTAACAGGAATGCTTCTTCCTAGCTAGACTTACTATTTGTTCAGAACCTTAATAGATGGGCTTTGTGCTTATAAATTTGTAATGCTGCCCTACCCTATATTTTAAGTCAAAGTGGATCTTTCTGTTGAGGATTCTCCACCACCTTTTTTTTTTTTTTTTTTTTTT
>WAAD01011037.1:185338-210858 GCA_013389945.1 Fregata magnificens | reverse complement strand
TTTTCATTCACCTTCTGTGACTTACAAGCTATTGAGTAGCACTTGTTGTGTTTGAATGTCACATTATATGTATTATAGCTGATAAAGAAATGTCATTTTCCCTCTGTAGCTAATATCTCTTGAGACACTCTTAAACCAAGATGTTTTGACTCAAAGTGTTTGTCTGGCAAAATGTATTTAAAATAACATTATGAATTTGTTGGAAAAGATCAAATGGTAGTGAGGTTGTCCTTTCCTACTCATTCAGTATGATGATTCCCTCTAAATTAGTAAACATCTGAGGATCCAGCATTAAGAAACACAGCTAGGCTGGTATTAAAACATAGCAAGTGCTATACGAGTCAGTTGAAGATTGCTTTAGCCCAGTGCTTTGACTCACACCAAGAGCCAGTAATGCCAGTAAAGAGTATGCTGTGCAAGGCATGCAGGTTGGGGAGGCCTTCACCTTGCCGATTTTTCTATATGCACATGTATGTATGTCTACACACAGTGACCATCCCCTGTTATCGAGCTTCTGGCAAACAATTTCCAGAGCTGGAGACTGCATCCAAGCAATGCAGTTTATAGCCCCCCTCACTAATCCTGACACTAGCAGCCTGGAATTCATCTAATCTCTTCCTGCACCTTTTATGCTTTTGCCCCCCTGCAGGAGTCTCCCAGTTTAATGGTGGGTTAGGTGAAGAAGAATTTATTTTCCTTTGCTCTGAAACAGCTGGAGGAGGTGAAGCAACTAGTTTTGCACACTTAGAGAGGTCGAGCAAGCAAACAGGACATCTGTGAATGCCTTCTATCATGTGCAGACAGTATAGGTCCAAGGCCCAAAGTCAGAATATGTTTTCTAGGGTGAGACTTCTCACTACTGCAAACATAGCTTTTCTCTGAACTTCTGCTGTTCATCACATGAAGGTGAATTTTATTATTCTGTTTCTTTAGTGTTTCAGAAAGCCACTGAAATAGGCCCCGTTCTCTGTGCGTGTTAGAATTAATCAGTATAGTTTCCTTCACGGCTCTGGGCTTTATTTTCCCCTGTGCCCCTAGGTCTACGAATATAGAGAAGTTCTGCCAGTGAGAGGAATGGAAGGGGCTGGCCTTGTTTCCCTCGGCACTCAAAGAGCAAAATCCCAGACAGGGCTAGCAAGGTGAGACCTGTTCTCTGGGGTCCAGGGCAGCTGGATTTTTGTGCACTCCTGCCTCATCCTTTCCTATTCAGGAACTTCTGTCTTCCTGTAAGGAATGGGTAGTGCAGAGTGAGTCATCCTGGCACTTGGCCACCTGGCAATGCTCCTTTTTTGGAGGAAAATCCCCCGGCTTTTGTAGGGCACTCCTGAGACCTAGCACAAAAGGGCCAGAATCTGGCCCAGGAACCATAACACACGCAGCTTACTGAAACTGCTTAACAGTATCCCACAGCTACAACACACCATTGTCTGCCCATCATATCTTGTGGAAGCTCATGGTGATTTTTTTCCATGCATCTTATCCAGCTGTACGTTGTTATCAAGTGCAGCTTCTGTTTGTTAGTTCCTTAGATAAAGGCCTCCCTAAGTCTGATCCACACTCTACTATTGTGCCTCTTCCTATATCACTCTATGTGGTGCATTTCTTCTTTTATGTCTCTTCCAAGACTATCTCAGAGCATCCATCCGTCATCTGGTGATAGGACCTGCTCATTGTGATTATTCTTTTTTCCAGAAATAAAAATGTATGGCATACATAGTATTTAGCAACACTGTACAGAACTCTGCTCCGTGTCATAAAGAGATTAGTGTCTCAATTAATGTAATACAATTTCCAGCTGCAGCTGTAGACTGCATTTTTATTAACTGGAAGGTATGTATAGACGTGTCCTGTTCTCTTCTGTGTTTTACATCTGGATCCTACTCTTTTTCAGACTGATCCATGTCAAGTTTGCTGGAGTATATGTGTGTGTGTTTGTGCATACCTTGGCATAGCTAACAGACGATTTCCAGGGAAGGTCTGGTCACGTCTACAGACATACTACGCACATGAGAGACCCCGAAGTGAGCAAGTGAGTAGGTTTGTATACCTGGGGCAAAGCGTTTCTTGAATTGTTGTCAGGTTTAATAGTATTTGTGGTTTATTTGTCAGTCCTGTATATATTTTTAATTTCTATAGCAACAAAAGTTCAGCTATAGACATATCAATATCATTAAAGAAAAGACTTCCCTCTGCTTTAAGTTTCAGGATTTATTATGAAATATCTTTCTTTTTCATGCTTTGTTTCCCATCTCTTCAAAATTTTAATACCATGAAACTGATATACATAGGGATATGGTCTTATTGGGCTTGCCCTGGAAGATCTCAGTTTTTTGAACTTTCTGCGAGTTAACAAGAGGTACAAGTTGGGATATCTAGAAATGAAGTCACATGCCCTGAACAATCTCCATCTGGGATGAAAGGCAGCAGCATCTGTTTAGCAACACAGGTCGACATGAACACACAAGCCTGGTGTCCGCTCCCTGCCCTGGTTTTTCAGTCAATAACTAGGTAAAATCAATGGAGAAGTGGTAAGGAAAATAATGGGCCATTTTTTAAATAGTGGCTCTGGAGAGCCCCTGTCTTAAGAACTTTAGAAAAAATAAAAACACCAAGGCAGAAATAAGAATAATAAAAAGTAATTTTAGACATGGAGAATCTCATGCTGATTTGTTTAATTTTGGTAATGTTGTTACAAGTACAATGAAAACAAATTTCCAATGGAAGTGCCTGACATCTTTCCTAAAAGTTGATACAAGTTGTCTTGCCTATCGTATTTATATATCCAAAACATAATCAAGTCCTGCAGGCAGTGACTTGAATCCGTCTGTGTTCCTGTCTGTACCTGATACCTGATTCACACATTGTAAAGAGTGAAGGACTTGAAAACAAGGGCTACTGTAAGGTCTTTCTTTTGAGGCTTTTCTCAGTTAGCGTCTGAGCTGATGTGATTCCTGAAAGCCTTTAACTTAGTGGTGAGTCAGCAGGAACTGACAGGACTTGGTATGTAAAAGAAGCCAGTCATGGTATCTGTAATCTTCTTGAGTAAGTTGTAGGTCTTGTACAGGCTGGGATCAAGCAGTCCCCACAGCATTTGAATAAAATGTCAGACAGAGTCAGAGAACTGGACCTAAGTGCGTGTGTGGAAACTGTCCACACCTCCATACTTGTCAGTGAATTAATTGTTGTTCAGAACTGGGGTAAGAGATCAGAAACAGGATGAAAAATGAAAGCTAGACTGCCTCTGATTATCTGATGCTTGGGAATTAAAACAGTATGTGGTCTGATGGCAATCTACAGCCACATATTTAGGCTTCTCAGCTGGTAGATATTGCATTAAGGAAGTATTTGCAGCGATGTTTTTAAGAAAAAGAACAGTACAGAGGTACATTTTTAGTAGGACTGCCTCAGCTGCTCTTTGAACTTTCATTTTACAGAACAGGCCCAAACTGTCGTTGTTTCTCCGTGTTTTCACTCAACCCTACCATCTGAGGGGTTCAAATTCTGGTGTAGACCAGAAAGGAGGAGATGTGGGTTGCACCTCAAATCTCACAGCATTTTTATGGTCCCTTTGTTGTGTACGTTCTGTCACATGTAATGACTGAAGTAGGACTGCTCCTCTGTCTGCCTGTTTTGTCTCTGATTTAATCAGCAATTTTACTATGCAGGCCTCTGGGTTCTTGTGGTCTGTGGGCTTTATAAACTCTGTAAACACTACAGGTCACACTTGGGAGGTATATGCACCAGGTAAGGGCCCAGCCAACGTATCATGAAACTAAGCAGCGCAAGCAGCATGCAGTCACCAGCATAAGCCTTTTTGAAGTTTTGATGGTGTGTTCTTTGGTCTGTCTGTCTGTCTGTCCGTGTAGGCACACAAATGCATGACATTAATCGAGTTAAATATGTCCCAAAGTTGTTTGAAACAATGCCTATTTAATTTTTTCAAGAGGCTGCACAGAAGTGTAGCATTGTACCACAAATAAAAGTGTTGCCACAATGCCTGTAAATCAGAGCTTTAAACTATGTTTCAATTATCCTTCTATTATCCAGCTGGTGTTTAAACATGTTTATTATTCAAATCAGTAGAGAATGTGCTGCTGTTGTGTAAACAACTGTCAATTGCTGAAACAATGATTACAAGGCACCATCTCTTTCAGGTGTACTTAGAGGTACTTATACCTCAACCACTTGTATTTAAATAACATGCAAACACAATGCTTGAGTGACTACTTTCACTCCTGTTTCCAATACCTCGTGCCAATTCTATTACATTAAGAGGGAAATCTATTACATTTTTCATTTATACACATCTGTACTCTGTTTTTAACCATTGTATCATTAAGGCTTGAGTTAATATAATAGATATGCCAAGAGATGCAGTACATATTGAGAAATCCTGTTCAAAATAAAAGCCAATTTCTCTGCATTATTTTAGGGCATTTGAAAGCTTTTATGAAAACAATACTAAGAAAATTATTTTCTAAAGAGGAAGCCTGAGAAATAAAAGATTTAGTCATGGAACTCTGCTGTCCTCCAACCTCTATTCGTTTTGATGTAAACTCAGTACATTACAAGTTGGTTGCTTTTTTTTTTCAGGTACGCATTAACAAAATATAATATTGATGGCATTGAACTGTCTTTCCTGTACACGTGACAGTATTCAGTATCTTTACACACACCTACTGCTGGGCAAAGGTAGTTTAACAAACAGTGTTTGCCAAGTGAGGTTTTGAGGTAACTCTCTACTGGTTTGTCACAAATTGGAAGGGAGAATGTTTTAAAAAAGTGCATTTGGGAAAATGCTGATAGGATCCTCAAGGGCACAACTGTAGGAAAGATTTTATGCTCATCTCAATGTTCTCATGAAGCAAAGATGCTACCACAGCCTTTGTCTGTCTTCTATATTCCTAGAGGAGAAAACTTGGAAAATAAAAGCAGATATTAAAAAAGTGAGCTTCTGGCCAGTGATATGGCCATTGCTTCCTCCCCCCCCCTTTTCCTGTCTTTTAAGCTAAATGCTTAAATATAGAGCTAATGGAAGAAACAAACACTACCGCAAGGATAAGCTGTTGTAGTGTGCTGATAAAATATGACATTCTTTTTCAGAACTTAATAGAGATGCTTTGACTGTTGTTCTGCAGTCAACAAGGCTGGTCTAATTGGTGGCCATGGCAACAAAATCAGGTCATACAGAGGTTCATACCGAGATCAAGCATATGTAGATCTTCTTGTTCAAATATACATAAAGATAAGAACCTTTAGTGAGAGTCCACAGTGAAAGGCTGAAGATGGATGCTCCCACGCACATCTAATATTACTTAGAAATATTTACCTGTTTGTAACATAATGATGTTTTCCAGAACAGAAATAGAANGCTTAAGGTTGAATTTTCACAGCCATAGCAGCTGCGCAGTTATGGCTCCTGCCCCCACCTCCCTTAGTACAGTCATCCATTTACAATTATTACTTGAGTTATTTACATAGTTATGATATTTCATAGAAATGAAATAGCAGCTACCTGGTAACGGCTGGCAGCAAATATGCAGTAACTCACATGATTGCATCTCTCTTATTTCCTACTGAGTATGCGCGTAAGGTATACAAGACTTGGGTGGCTAGCCCCCAAGTAACCTGAGCCTTGCTCAGGGAAACCACAAGCTACTGGCTCTATTCCTGCAGAGCAGAGGCTGATGTCTTTAACAGATCTCCTCCCTCTGACCAAGTGCATATAACCACGATGGAGGCTGAAGTGGGCCTCTACAGCCTTTCAGCCTCTCCATCTGTATTTACAAGCCAGGCTTGTAATAGCCAAACGTTATAATCTTATGATACTCAGTAGTCTAATAAAAATGTATAGATAGTCTTGAGCACGTACATCTGGGACAAAACCCACACTCACACCCAAGGCAATGTCTAACAAAAGTCCCCACTGAAAATACTCCAGCTCTGGGTTCTGAATCCAGTTGTTACATAGATGTGGCAACACATTGTTGGAAAGGCTCTCTCCATCCTCTCCACTCTCTCCACCTTTTATTGGCATGCTGAGCTGAGGTGATGCACAACTGTTACTGACATTCCTGGCTGGATTAATTTTCTCATAAACAAAAGCTTGTACTTTAAGTACCATTTGCAGTAAGATTTTGAACAAGTTGAATTAGGTATACGATGGTAGAAAGAGAGAAAAGCATTTTGAAGAAATTTCTACCTGTTCTGGCCAGTTCTCTGGAGGTTTTGCAACAGGGAAACATTTTACTGATTTCCTACTTCCTGCTTGTCTTTGCTAAAGACACTTGGAACCTGCAGATGCATGGGTCTGTGTGCTACTGATGGAGCCTCCCTTGTTTTTTCTCGGTCTCTTTTGCCAGATATTATCAGCAAAGCCCCATTACCAGCCCCTAACCCCCACCTTCTCAGCAAAGCTGTTTTCTTAGCTACAAGGATATGCAAAAAATCTGATTTTAGTAATCTGTTCTGTTAAAGGCAAGGATTAAGATTAAGGTTTAAATTCTTTTTTTTATTTCCTAGAGCAGAATGCTCTGGTCCAGTCCCTGCACATTCCCAGGTCTTTCCACACTCCTCAAGAAATTGTGTATTTTAGCTCTAGCTAGTGTGTGGAAGTTCTTTTCCTCCCTAAATCACTGAATTTCTGCATACACCAAATGGAGGGACTGGCAACTCTCCCTTCCCCCAAACATACTGCTTTTTAAAGCACATTAAACTCATCTGTGATGTTTTACATTGACTTCCTTTCTTGACATTCTTTTCCAGCAGTATAAATTGTTGCTACTTTAGAAGCCACAAGAATAAGCTTTACTCATGGAGCTGAATGATAGGTACATGTGGTTAAATCTTACCGGTGAAGAGGGACTGATCTGAACCAGAGTCTATAGGTGAGGTTTGGGGTGGTGATCCGCCTGACTATGGAAATGTGGAAAGGAGAAGTGGTGCTGGCATGGACCTGTGGCAGGCTTGGGTGTGCTTGTGGAAGACCTTGTGAAATAAATGTTAAAACTGGGCCCTTGGCTGGGGCATGAGAAAAATACAAGGTTTGCATAGGCTTGCACTTAAATGTCTGGATGGGACCATGGAAGAGAAGAGACCTGCCTGGTCCAGTCAGTTTTCATGTGAATGAGCAGATAGTTTCTTCTTCCCTTCAGATGTACAGATCTAGGAAAATATTAAGGCGAAGACCCGCAGAAATATTCCAGGCTGTGACCCAGTGTCTGCTTGAGGCACAGGATGATGATTGAGCCAGGGGCTGAATATACTTCCAGGTAATGCTAATTGCTAGTGGGGAGTTAAGAGAGCCCATGAACTCCCTTGTTCAAGTATTCCTTTTTTGGCACGTAAGTGTCAACAGGTGTGAACAAGTGTATGGAGGTACGAAGTGCCAATGTTTCATTGCTGGCACAGAGTGTGGCCTTCATGCACAAGAGATGACAATTGCAGTGTTGTGCAGTCTGCCCATCAAAACGCATTGTTGCTTGGCACCTATATATCATTCAACTTGTGAGCAGGCACCGTGCCATCAGAACAGATGGTAGTGAGAGAAAGCAGCCAAACTACCATGTACAGTAGATGCATTAAAGTATAGGTGTGGAGAGTGATTTCCAGCCAAGAACGTCAAAACAGCTCTCTTCGTCTTGAATTTAACATGCCCAGAGTTAAGGGGATGGGCAAGCATTTAACTGCTCTCCCAGCTGGATACGGTTCCATACACACACAAAAAGCTTCTACTTCAGCTCACTTCAAGTGAGATTTTGGCCTAGCTGAATTAGGCGGAGTATTGGAAATGACAGAGAGAAGCATTTTAAAGCGATCTCCACCTTTTCTGGCTCTTCTCTGGAAGTCCCCCTCTATGGAATAGGTGAAAAGAAACTCTCATGGCCAATTGTTATTTATGGAAATTTGCAGGGTGCTGTAAAGTACTCTTAGCTTTCTAGTGTAAATGTCTTTACAAAGAAGGCCCTAACACTTAGGAGTAATGGCATATTTAGGGGAAAAAAAAAGGCATGCAGTGTTTTAAGAGCACTGTACTGTGGTTCTACCCTCTCCTATCTGTAGGACTCACATTCAGCAAAAAAAGCATTTTCAGATAAAGATGAAAAGGAAGTGTATGGTATCCTAGTCTGTCGTGCATACTGGGAATATCCCTCCATGCCAATGAAACAAAGGAGCATTAATGATATCTTAGCACAGAAAAAAAAAAAGGTTGTTTAATATACTTCTTCATGCGCCATTCTACTGAAAATTGGACTCTTAAAATGGCACTGTAGCCCTCTATGTTTGTATCTTTATGCTTTCCAGAGCAAATTTACTTAGTTTATGAATAAAAAGACACTGGGTTTGGGGTTTTGTTGGACCTCAGTTTTGCTAAATTCTGCCTAGGAATTTAAAGCCAGCCCTCATCTACCATCGCCATAAAGAACTCAGGCTGAGTTCTCTCCCCATTTTCACTTGTGAACTGCACTGTCTTTGGATTATGACCTCCCTCACACCTGTAGCCTCATTGTTTTCAAGACGAAATTTTCCTTCTTTTTTGTTGTTGGCCTGGTTTTGATAGCAGTGTGAAGAAGGGTGTGTTTCTCTGACAAGCTGCAGGTGCAGTAATACTTTCATTTGAGTCTCTAGAGCTCTAATAAGCACAGATGAAGGGAAAGGGGATTTTTTAAAAAAAGGATCTTGTGTTCTGTGGCTGCTGTAAGACTGCTTAATGTCTTTCAGAATCAACCTTTAAAGCTGGCACTGGCTGGAGTTTTCTTAGTTGCCAAATGTGTTTGGAATTGGGTTTTGGTTTCAGCCCTATCTGTTGAACGACTGAAGTGAATCTTGGTTTAAGAGGAAGAGTGGAAGAGGGAAATAAGTTTGCCTAAAGGAGAACAAGACATTACTGAAAATGAATTCCTGCATTTTAACTAATTACAGGAGTGTTAAAGGATTGACAACAGCTATTTTTCTTTTGATAAGGTAGAAGTGAAGAGCCCTTATCTTTTCATGGGGAAAACCCTTGGACTCTCTTATAGGAAGTTTCTCTCTGCACAGGGTTCTTAAGGGAGAGTATAGTTCCCACTGCTACAGAAAGCCTTCCTTAAAGGACACAAGGAACTCTTCAATTCAAAATACTGAAACAACAATAGGTGTTTTTACAGTTCATTTATTTCCTCAATATTTGATTTCCTGTTTTTCCTATCCCAACTGATCTTCCCATAATACCATTTCAGAAATACAAACCTGTGTGCTAGGTCCTTCTCTGTCCCCCCTACCATCTTGCCTGTTTGTGTGTGTGATAGTAAGCCAGCAGCGAAAGGTAGATAGGTTCTGTGTGTTGGGAAAGGATGTGTGTTTTTAATGTGTGATTCCTTGAATGGGGAAGAGGGCTCACTTGCCTATTCTGAAAAAAATCCTGGTCCATTCAGTTGGGTGAAGGTGCAGGCATCTTTGCAGTCCTGCTGTTAATAAGCATTGCTCCAATTTGACATATTATAAAAGTGTCTGTAGGAGAAAATTCTCTGTTGTGTCTGTGAGGGACTCCATGTACACCTAGAACAGATAGGGAAGAGGCAGTCTAGGTTTTGGTGTCACGATCCAAAGGGCTAGTGGAGGTGGTAGCTTCAATACCTATATGGTTCCAGCCCTAAGAGACTTGGACTTGATGTTGTTACCATTCCTCGATGTTTGGCTACAGACTTTTGCTTTCACTCATGTAAATGTTGTCAGATTCAGGTCCCTAGATCTTACGTCTGTGTTCAGAAGCAAAGTCCGTTTGACATCGTACCGCTCACTTCATGTCATTGCCCCTCAGTCTTCCCATCTACAGAATTAGAAATACTGGGATATTTTTCAGAGGTGTGCGCCATCTTAGGCCTGGATTTCAGCGTAGAAACTCTCTTTTCTGTAGCACTGAGATTGGAGAATGTAATGCAGCTATGCTGGTCATGTAAAACTATGTTTTGAACCACTGCAGTTTTGTTGTGGGTCTATTGTTGGTGTCATTACAACTGGGATCTTCACGTAATGCTTCCAAAGATCCTTGGTATATGTACATGGAGCCCAGAGGCTGTCCTCTTATGTACAGTATGTACACACTTACAAATGTATGGAGATTTTGGCAAATACACTTATGGAGGGAGCGCTAAACTGAGACTCAGGAGGTGTGGTTTCCTTTCCTGATGAACAATGACTACCAACATGACCTTGATTAGCCTGCAGAAGGTAATTTTTTGTGTATTTGACAGCTACTTTCAGGGGCTAGTTAAAACAACTAACTCAGCTGTATGGTGCTGTATGTAACTTAGTAAGTCCTAACAGTGTAGGCCAACACCTTCTTGCCCTTGGCATGCACAAGCAACAGCCCCAATGTTGTTGACCTGCTGCCTGGCCACCATTCCCAGGCACCAGATAAATTTCAGTGGTGGGCTCTGTGTAGCTCCTGGCCAGTCTTAGTTGCCATCTTTCTTGCCAAAAGCCATGCCCCTATAAAAAGCCAATGCCTCTAAATTGTCTTGCTCAGTCTCCATTTAAGTTATGGGACCTTGATAGTTCTATGCTTTAGTGGAGAAACAACTCTAAGTCTTAGTACTGAGTGTGAACAGTACGATAAATACTTCCTGGGCCTCAGTTCCCCTTCTGTAGAACACAAGCAATGATTATCTTTCCTTTCCTAGGGAGACTGTAAACTCTTCAGGACAAAAGTGTGTAAAGTGGGATTTTAAAGGGGGTTAGTGCAGGGGCATGAACCCTCAATGCAAACTGAGGCTGAGGTGTTAAGGAAAATGAAGACTGAAGTGGTTTCACACTTGTATTCGTGGTTAGAAGATGTCTTACAAGTGCACTAAGTGGGCCAAAGTGGTTCCTAGATGATGTATTTCTGCTAGATAAACAAGGCTTCTGGTTCTGTAAAGTGCTTTATGATGGTTGGAAGGAGGCTGAAGTAGAAATGCAGAGAATTGGTACTATCAGTGTGTGACAATGTATTTATGGCTTTTTTCCTAGCCTATCCTATGCTATCACAAGCAAAGCACCTTAATCCATTTTGTGTATGTCTAGTCTAATATATTCTCACATAGGCCCAGGCACATCTTATCTAAGAGAAGGTACTTAATTGCATCCATTAGGGAGACGGATACCTGGTTTTCCTCCTTAGTCTTTGAAGGACACTAGTCATGTCAGGGAGCAGTTCAGATTTTATGTAGTTTAAATTGCTCCCTAGATGTTCCTGTCTCTGCCCCTATGGAGACATTGGCATGAGGGAGCCTAGGGTGACTGTCGCCCTCAGCAAGTGCCTCAGGTACGCTCGGTGGTTCTAGGACCTGGCGTGAAATGTAGGCGGTCTACCCAGCAGGTATCATATCAAAAACAGATGGGAGGCAGTTGCCTTCTCTTTAGATAACTGCTGATGTTGCTGTGTTGACTGAAACGAAGCTGCGGGTTTTGTTTCCTGAATGGTGTGAAATGGAAAAGGCCTTATTCTAGCTGGGACCAAGGCTGCTGTGCCTTGGTGCTGAGTTTGGGTGGACATGGACGTGTGGCTTCATCTCTGTGCTCCCCTTCCATCCTTTGTCTGCCTGGCTGCATCAGCTGCGTGTAGAGGACTGTGTCTGGCTCAGTAAGGATTATTTTGGTTGGGACTAAAGAGTAATAATGTAAAGGCAAACAGACCATTTAAGAAGAGGGTTTTTTTTCTATATAAATTCAAACGTGGTAGTCAACTTTTCTGGGTTCTGTTTGGAGCCAGTCCCCTGTTTTATATAGTTTATATAACTGAAAAAGTTGCTGACTTTCTCTGTGTCTCGTATTTTTTTGACAAACAGGTATTACATGTATGCTCACTGTATTGAAAGTGGTGTGATTCAGCACCATCATACTGTTAGTATACCTGCAAGACCCACTGGTGTCTTTTCTCTGGTTTGCGCTCAGCCATTCCTTCCTGCTCCTGGAGGATGGAGGAAATGTTGGGCACATGTAAGAGTTGTGATGGGCCAGTTTCTCAGGCTGGGATGGACTTCAGCTTGTGTCTCAGTTAACCTCCTTTTCCGAATCACTGTGACTCCATTTGGAGATATTAGGAACATCCCAGTTTAGATGCAGCTGGGGCAAAGGTGGCTTAAGCATCTGAGAGAGGTCATGGCTTTGCCAATTGAGTTTCATTATTTTGGCAACCGTTGGTTGAGTAGGAATCTGAAAAGCATACTTCTTTAGAGGCAAAACACGGACAGACTCATAGCCCTATCTTGCACAGTAATTTCAAACACAGTTTTGGGTAGATAGGGGAGAGAAGAAGAGAAAGATCTCAAAACAGTATCTGAGCACACATGTATCTATGTATGTGTATATGCATTGTGCATGTGGCAACAGGGCAGTACTAGGACAGTGTGAGCTGAAAAAGACCTGTACACTAAATAGCTTTTGTTGAGATTTTAACCTTCAAATGCAAATAGGAGGGAGGTATAGTGGGAAGGGAAAAAGAAGTGATTGAACAGTAAACATGAGTGATGGTTACAGGATAAATAATATTATTAACTTACATTTTATTACTGTGGTTGCTGTGATAGCAGAGGGCACTTTTTAGAGACATACAAGTAATAATAGCCCAGAGAAAAGCACACAGTCCATCAAAACCTTGCCTCTGGCAACAGAAAATACAAATCACCAGGTATGGTAGCTCACCATCTTATGCACAATTCTCTCTCTTATGACTGCATGGGTACATTCATTCCCTGCTCCAAACATGTTCAGCTCCCTCTTGAACTGATGGTCACAGTTTACGTCTATTACTGACTTCAGCAAAGACCATTTTATTCTGTGCAATGACAGTCCTTTGCAGAAGGATATTCTGTCTGAATTCCTTGTAGTACTTTTTGCAGTCATTCCCTTGTCAATGTCAGTCTTTGTGACCTCTTGTTCTGAATGATAAACTTTCAGAAAGCTTATTTGGCAGTAATCGATTCTTCTCCTTACAGGATCCTCTGTATTTCTGAAGAGCTTCTCTTCTGTTTCTTCTCCTTTCTAAGCCAGTGTATATTGACAGTCTTCATGTACAATTTCTCTACAAAACCACAGATTAGGAAAAGCTTTAAAAATGAGGAGTAAAACAAATCATTGCTCCAAACCCAGCTGACTGGCTGAATAGTGTTCTTCGCATTCAGCATGGATATTATTGAAAAGAAAATGCGCATTTAATATAAAAAGGTGTTCTAATCACTCTGTCCAATTACAGCAAAGCATGAATGATGGCAACTTGTTTTGAGCTTCCAAATAAAATAAGAACCATTAAGCTAAATGGGGTGTTGTTATTCTGCTGCAAATGCCTTTGAATTTCTTCCTTCAGTAGCCCCTCTTACTGCTCTTATTTCCCGAGGGGAATGTTGCACCTGCTGAAATACGGGTGGTAACTTGCTGTTCTACCTCAGCTGATGGAGATTTTTTGCTAGCCCAATACTAATAATGGAAGGCTGGTTATCTGTATAAGAATAAGTAGTTCTAAAGAGCACACTGGAAATGCTGTGAATGTGTGTTAGAAAATACGGGCCCATTTGTACTCACCCTCCCAAATTCACTGATGCTGGTGTCTCTATTTCTGTTTCAGCAGCAGGATTCTGATGACGAATGCTTTGCAGGCTACTCTTGATTGTCTTCTGGTGTGTTCAGCTGTGTAGCAGATAAATATTACTACTATTAGTACAAACATTTAGTACTATTATGACTATTTAGTACCTAGTACTAATACTAATGCTAGGCACTAGTAGTACTAAATGCTAGTTAGTAATGCTACCCACTAATACTAGGTAATAACAGTACTAAATATACCATACAGTATATAGTGTTTTAATACTATTTAGTATTAAAATAAATTCTTTGGATAAATACACTTCAGACTATAGATTCTTCAAAGTCGATCACATTTACCCTTTTCTGTGGGTAAATCTAGGCTGATCCCATAAATCGTCACATTTGGGTCAAGAGGAAAGTTACAGTAAGTCTCATCCAGTATTTTTGGTTTGATTCAATTATATTGTCTTCTTTGATTTTCTGTTGGACTCCATGACTTCAAATTTCTTAGTCAAAACACTAGCTGAAGACTATAGTGCCATAACCACACTATAGGCAGCATCTATGACTTTGTATTTTAAAACTAACATTTTTCTTCTCTTTTTTTTTTTTTTAATTCTTACAAATCCGTCTCTCTCATAACTTAAATAAAAACAAACCCTTGCCTGCACTTTCTTGCAACAGCATATGATTTGTTTTAATAGCTTTCATTTTCTTGTTTAGTGAAAGACCCTTGGCATAAGAGATAACAAATGATTTCAAATAATGAAAATGTTTTAAGTTCAAGGTGAGCTAATTCAGCTTACTTCGTATTTGCTGAGGAGCAAGAGTACATACACAAAGGAGCAAGCTATTGTAAATCAGTGGCTGTGTGGTAACTAGGCTCCCTATACTCTTACCTGGTCATAAATGCAAGGTAGTTTACTCTGAATTGAAAGATGAGGAAGTGTCCTCACCATTACCGTGAGAATATACACTGGTAATTACCCCAGAGCAGCTGATATGTGGCAGCTGCTTCCCTGTGTACACCGCGTCTTGTGATATATGTGAGATAATTTGAGGGAGTTTATCCCTAATAGGTGACTCCAGGATTGTCACTCCTTACAGCGTGAGAAAATGTTGTATTAGATTTGAGGAAATAGAGCCTCTGCTTTGGCTATTTTTTATTTACAGTGGGTGGTAGGTCACTCAAATCACTGTACTGTATCATTCCTTCCCTCTTGCTGGATAGTTGCAGGTGGCACTAGTTCCCTTGAGAAATTCTGGATGAAAAATCTTGGTGCTGAAATTTTTGTATCTTTGGAACTTATGGTTATTTTTATGAGTGTGCAGTTCCTGTCCAGGACCCAGCTGATAATGACTCGTGTCTTCAGAAAACAATAAAGAACCAAATATCAAGAAAGTACTTGCCATACAGGTTTTCAATGATAGATCCCAGCTGCAAGACAGAAAATCATCTATGTTATCAGAACCCAGTCTTCCAATGGTTAGTACGTGTTGACTGTAATATGTTAAATGGCATATTGTTCCCCCATTTATTCATTCATTACCTCTGGGCCTTTCTGTTAATAAATGAAATGCTGTGTTTTCCAGCTACTGTCTTTATTTTAACAAACCAATCTTTCTAAATGTTGTGAAAATAACTGAAATTCCTTAGAAAAATTATCAGAATCCTCCTTTTTAAAAGTACATAGAGCCTTTTAAAACATAAGATTTTAAATGCATGTTCTAAAAATTTGCATGTGGCTGGAGGTTTTTTCACTGAATGGAAATCTATCAAGAAATGGAAAAAATAAATTGGTGAATTAATTTTTTTCCTCTCTTTTTTAGCAGTTTACCTTCTTTATGTAGGTTACTTCATTGCTTCTTGCAAAGACTCTCCACTTGCATTCTGTTCCTCAGTGCCATAAAAAGTTTTTGTGTGCCTGCTCACAGATGATTGTCTTTCAGTGGTGGGTGAAGAGAGCCCTGTAAGTCTCTTATCTCTTTTAGACATTGTAAATCTTTCTAATGTACTTAGATTCTCAGGATGAGAAACAATATCGAAGGGCAAGGCATTATTTAGTTCAAGTTCTGTGGACTATTTTATGTTTTTGTCCTTCAAAGAAGTTCAGGGCTCAGTAAGTGCATTATAAAGAAAGATAAAAGAGTTTTGTGGTATGGAGGCTAAGGAAAGAAATGTATCTTTTATTACTTACGAAATCAACACTAAAATCATTGTCTTTAGAAATGCAGATAAACACATTACCTCCCTAGTAGGCTGTGTTTCATGGAAAAATATATTGCAGTTTAAGAGGTTCTCTCTTTGAAGTCATCTGATAAAGGATTTTAATTGAGATCATTTCAATATGCAAATATGGTCTGGCCATTACACATCATTAATGCTTAGGCTTAGCGTAAATGTTCCAGTCTAAAGGCTGGCTTTCTGCATGCTTCCAACCTACACAGAGAGAGCTTATCACAGGCAATTATCTTACCCAAATAAAAAATGAAAATGGGAAAGTTAAATAAATAAAAGAACATTCTGATGGAATCACAGTAATGTGCTTCTTGGTTAACATTAGCCCTGACTTTCGGACAGCTAGATTTGTTAATGCGCTTGTCCTTTGCTTATGCATCAATCTCAGTGAATTTTCCTGTATTCTACAATGATATATGCCTAGTCATATCTTTTCTGTCTAACAAATAAGCCATTGAGATAACAAAGGCAGGATCAATATAGAAAACTATAATCTTAAGAGAACATCATCTTGATTTTTGGTCTTGATCAGAAGTAGAATCACAGAAGAAAAAGGTAATAAACTGAACTCCCTCTGGAATAACATGTCCTATGGATTTTGGATACTGTATGAGTTAGCAGGTATTTAGAAATCAAGCTCCGTCCTTTCCACAAAAATACATACTTACCTATAGGCTTTTTTTGGATGCTCAAAAACAACAACATAGGCATCCAACTCCCAGTGACAGTTGAAAGGAGTGAGATGCCAAATTTTCAGTTGTACTACTGAAAATCTCCCTTACTGTGGCAGAGTTCACATATGCATTGTTGGGAATGTAACTTACAGTCTTCTATCTCCCAGCATGTCCTTAAACTGGCTGCAATAAGAAAATCCAGTTCTCAGAAATTAAAGCTATTGCAAAAAACTGTTCCAAGTTGCGTATCTCATTCTGCATTAGAAATACACAACTTCTCAAGGTCTCCTAGAGCAAGAAATTCATTCTGTTTGGAAGCTTAATATAGCCCTTGTAACATTCGTAACCAAACCCATCCTGTGATTTATAGGTTATGGTGACTAATTTTAATGTCGGTACATTTATTCAAAGCACAGTCTAAATAAAGGTTTAGTGTCGATCACATTTACAAACACTACAGTTTGAAATAATTAAAACAAACAGATGAAAAAAATACCTGCTAGTTAATTCCACTTATACATGTATTTATTATTATGCAAATTAGGGAAAAACCTTTTCAGATGGTGTCATCTCATCCCTCAGCAGCATTTATAATATCTGTATTCAAGCTAGTTCCCTCTGGCTGCCTAGGCAGTGAGCTAGAAATCAGGAGGGCTACTTCACTCCCCATTTTTGCTCACTCATCTTTAGTCAGGACACTTGGTCCCCCGGCAGCTCTGTTTCATAATCTGTAAAATGAGAAATACCCTCCTTTGTAAGATATTGTGAGACTGATGTATTTAAAACAGTCACCAAGCTTCTTGTGTCTGTGGTGCTTTCTGAGCTGTTTTTTTCTTCTGCCAGTGATGTGGACTAGATCAAGGGAAAGCACACGTACCTTGCAGACTCTGCAAAACGTCCAGCTTGAGTGAATGTGTCCCATACTTAGTATCTACCGGTGAAAGTGTATGGACTGCTCTTGACTCAGCAGTGGAGTTTTGTCTTGTGGGTACATGAGGAGGTTTGTAGGAATGAGTTGGCCACAGTCTAAGGCCTGGCCAGGATTCGTGGCCTGGCCAGGATTCGTAGCCAACCCCTTTGACAGATTTGCTCAGTTAGTAAGGACCACATTTCCATGGCTTCTCCTGTAAATCAGATCTTTCTGTCCTCCCTCCACATCCACTCTCCTGATCGTCTCTGTCCTGACTCTATCAGCTTCCATCTTTTTCTGCTCCTGTCTGTGTTGGAAAATTATCAGAGCCATTTAGAGGTGGGCTGTGGGAGAAGGAAGGAAGGAAGAAAGAATCCTGTAACAGTGAGGAGTCACTGGGAAGTGGTTTAGGGAGTCTAAGCAGCCCTGCTTTCTTTGAGTGGATATACCGAACAGTCCTGCTGGACACATGCATGTATTTGTACGTGATTTTGACTATCTGGACCAGTATTCACATCAGTCTGCCCCTAACTTTGTGCCCATGTGACACCCTATAGATAGGTCAGCTGGTGACAGACTTCTGCAGCAGTCTGAGCCTCAAGCTCCACTTCAGATGCCCTAACCATTCTGTCCATCGTAGGCAGTGGTTGATATGTAAATTCATATAGTCATTTGCTGCTTAATCAGGGGAGTGTGGGAACACATGTCCCTGGCTGTGGAAAAGGGCATGCCGTAGTTGTCCTTGCTTGATGGGCCTTCTAGATTAAAATAAGCTGAAACCGAATGTTTACCTCAAATGTCCATGCAGCAGCTTGGTCCTTTCAGCTGTCCCTTAACAAGAACCAGTGCTGAGTTTAGCACGCTGTCCCAGGTCACAGCCCCAAGCTGCATGCAGGAGAGTTCCTGCTACTGGCACTACCCTTCATGTCCCAGGGCTCCTGTCATGTAGGCAGCATAGCTCTGGTTGTGCAGGGACATTCACTCAAACCAGAACAAAATGTGGTGCTTGCTTACGCACAACTGCTGACTGCAAATGCCCCCTGAAATCCTCTCTATGTTGTTCAGGCTGCCTAGGGACAGTGAGAGCACAGGACACAACTGTTCCTCCCCAGCAGCTCAGGCTCTGTAGAAATCAACCCAGTGACTCCAGCTGTTGCAGCCAAACCTGTATTACCTTTAAACTGTGAAGCCAAGGCACAAGAGGGCTTTTTTTGGGCAAACTATCTTCCTATTTCCCTAGGTTCATGGGGATCATAATTTTACCATAACTGTGGTGCTAGTGGAGGTCACATTAGTTAATTTACAGCTAGCTCAGTTATGTCTACAGAACACCAAGGCTAAGGTAATACTTGATCCTGTTTGTCATGGTACTGCACAACAGTGTGCGCCCAGGGACCATGTATATGGAAAGTGTTTAAAATCTCAACACCATTTCTCAAAGATCTCCAACCTGTCACAGTTTCTTCCTCCGTCTTATGAGAGCACTTTGAAAAATCCCGTGGAATTGATGAAAATTTTGTGCAGATGAAAATCTAGAGAGGACATCCCATTTCAGTATTTAGGAAGGAAGGATGCATTTCCAATTCTATTTTGAAATAAATCTTTCCTTATTAGATACTCTAATCTAAATGTCATGAGTCAAAGTGAAATTTTTATGGAGTATTTCAAAATTTGGGCATTTTGTTCAGATTCAGAACAAAGCCAGTGTGTGAAATCCAGAACCGGAAGTCTGCCATCCACAAGGCTTTGCCAGCTGCCAACCATTGCCAAAATCTGGGAAAATTCATTTGACTCTCACAACTGGACTCAGTTTTCACAGGGCATGGGACCAAAGCTCTAGATCCAAGCACTGAATCTTTATTCAGGAGGAGAACTTTCTGTCTTGCACTTTTCCTTAGAAGTCTAATTATAAATTTTGGAAGAATGTGTTTTTCCTGTGATAGCAAAGAGGTTTGTGTACTGGAATGAGGCTGGAAGTGAGGGCTTCTTGACTCAGAACAGAGACCTGCAACAATCCAATTCAGATCAAAGAGGAAAGGAGAGAGAGAGAATAGCGAAGAGACAAGAAAGAAAAAGAGAATCAAAGAACTGCGGCTGAGGAGGGACTGGGATAAGGAGAGAACATACACTGGCAAGGAGCAGAGAAAGAAAGGGGAAAAGAAATAAGGGGAGAGGAGGAACAAGACAAAGAAATGGGGGAGAAATAGAAAAAGTACAGAGGGCAGAGAGTAAAAAAAAGACAAACTTAGAGACAGAAGGAAAAGCTGCAGGGAAGAGGGTTTATTAGAGAAAAAAATCGCAGCTTGCTGAAATATGGTTGGCGTAGAAGATTTTTATTTCATACCCTGCTGCCTAGGCTCTGATGATTCCTAGGCTGAAGGTATATGACACTGGTAGATAACATACGGGCAGCTTCTGTGCTCTTCTGAAAAGCTTTTTGTGTCCCTGACAACTTGTTCTAATTGCACAAGTTCAAACACTTCAGATGTTCTGTGTGGCTGCAAGCACTTTAGAAAAGGTTGATGTAGAAAAGCCATCTCTCTGTAGTATCCGTGGACTGACGTTTCTTCACAAGTGCTTATGTTGATAGTTTAACTTTGTTAATCCAAGCACAGAGCAGACACTGTAAATACCTTGAATTTAAAAAAAAATAGGATTGCAGGAAATTTGTGGGGAAAATGAAATTTGCCTCTGTATTTTCCGTGGGACTGGTGGTATCTTTTCCTGAACTAAGAAATGTTTGTCCAAGCACTTCCCTCTGTCTGCCTCCAGCACACCTAGGTTCTTTATCCAAACCGAGCTCAGCCATATCAGCCGCTGACTTCACTTTTAATGAGTAATAGAAAATGCTTTGAACCTTCAAAGCCCAGGAGAGTACATGAAACTTATTATGATGTGACCAGGAAAAGAATAGTATATGTCTCACCTGGGACCTCATTTGAGGTCCTCTTAGGAACTGATCATGGAAATGGTAGGACTGACTGGAGCTGAAAGAGCAGCATAATGGGGAAAAAAAAGGGGTTAGCAAGCAGAGATGGGGCTGGTAGATTTTAAGGCTCCTTTCAGTGCTGAGGGGAAGAATTGGTTGCACAAAGGGATTGTGGAGGTAGGAGTTGTTCAGAACTAGAAAGCAAAGGTTGCAGATTAAGGTGGAATAATGTTCCAAGAGAAAGGACAAGTATTTAAAGGGGAAAGAGTATGTGGGAAACGAAGCAGGGGATTAGGACTTTGAGTCACTTAAACACTTTAAACTGTGTATATTGTACTCTATTTCTTGTCGCTGGTTTGCATCACCTGAAGTGAAAGCCTGGAAGTACATGCTCTGCTTGTGTACAGAAGTATGAGAGAAGACAACCGTAGACAATCGCTTAAAAAGAATAGCTGCTATGTGTCTTTGCACTTAGTTCTTTGGGCAATCTTAAGAGGAAGACAATTCAAATAGATAATAATGCAACAGAAATACAGGCAGTCAGAGAATGGAGGTCAGGGAAAGTATGGTGTTTCTTTCCACTTTTTTCAACCACAACCAATTTTCATGCAGGATGCAAACAGAAGCGTCTTAGTCAGCTGGGGCGGGGGAGTAATATATCTTCAAAAAACATTCTGTGAGCTGCGAGGCTGTAAAAGCAGCACACGTAGGTTTTACCTAATCTGTGATACACTTGGCTATGCAATCCAACTTGCAGACCTGTACATGTAGTGTTCACACACCACCACTCAGATGGAAGAATCGCTGTCACAGACACCCTTCACCATTCCCAGGTGTATCACCATTGGGTGTGATAGAAAGATCTCCTGGACACATAATTGACATTTGGGCTAGACAATATATTCACAGTCTGGTCTCTGCTTTGTCAGAGAATTGGGGTTGTATGGCATAAGAAGTGTAGCTTTGGAAAATATATTGATATGGAAAAAGCAAGAAAAGACCCATTTTCTTGAGTATGCTGAAAGACCTTGCCCCCAGCATTGCAGTCGTGGTAGCACACAGGAGACCTATCACATTACTAAGCTCTTGGCCCAAAGAGTATAGACTTATCCAAGACTGCTTGGGGGGAGAGGGGACAAAGGACATATGGGGACATGAAATGAATGTCGTGATTTTAGTTTCAGTGAAACAAGACTCCCTCCCTCTTAAGCATCTACTAAAATGATCTTCATCTGACACACCAGCACAGGAAAGTTGGCAATTCAGATGTTGCTGGGTGGTGGTGGTGGTGGTGGTTGGAGAGGGAGATGGGCCCGTAAAAGTTAATTTATAGTTTAAACAGCTCCAGCTACTCATAAAATCAAAAGATGATAATGGCAAGATTTTTCTTCCGCATGTTTACATATGTTATGAAAGGCACTACAAAGGAAACATCAGTGGTATATTCTGACAGAGTGCAGGAGTTGGCAGATGTTTGTTAATTAAAAGAATTCAGGTAATGAAACAGTTCCAAGGGTTCACAAGAGATGCCACATTTGCACACGCACATGTGCATCCTCTTTCACACACCCCCTGTTCACCAAGCAGCACCTGCTCACCCAGTTGTTCTTGTCAGTGTAGAGGAAAAAAACCATGTAAAACCAGCTTTGAGGCAGGTGTCCTTTCCAAAGACACCCTGAACCCTAGTCGGGTGTGAACTCACCCACTGATGGCCCTGCTCATCTGAGTAGTCTAGGACAACCGGGAGCCTGTTGCTTCTTCTAAAAATATGGGAACCTCGCCTGGCTCAGTGGTGCACTGCAAGGACTGAGGCCATGTTTGTAGTGTACTGTCAGACCTTCGAGTGTGAAAACAGCGTATAATGGCTGTAGGTCAGAGCTGGTTTAGGTGATAGTTCTCTCCCAAAGCCCTTACAGAAGAGGGCAGTCAGACATATCATGTCAACAATGGTGTGAAAACTGATATCCCTGCATATGTTTTCCTATAGACTGCTTTTCAACCAAAAAAAAAAAAAAAGGTGAGCCCTACCTGAGGAAAACCCTCATTATATAAAGAACAAAGGAACAAAGTCCACGTTCCAGCTTGGTGGGGGCAAAGCCTGGCCTAAGCAGCAGAGCCTTCTGGCTCTGCCTTCAGGTGCCACTGGCTTTTGGGATCTGGGATAACAAAACTGGCTTTTGTCAGATAGCCAAGTTAGAAGAACTTTGGTCTTTGTGTTTTAAGCAGGAATCACCTTTGCAGTGATGGGAAGTGCTTCTCCACAGACACTGCAAAAATGCATGGGGCAAGGTTTCAGAGAGGAAATTATGCGTGCAGGGGACACCTGGAAGTGCCCAACCTAACGAGCAGGTGCCTATCCCCTTGCAGTTAAGAAATATGACTTATATTATTCCTGGTTGCTTGTTATTTTATTTTGTCCCTAACTGAGATATACAGTGAGAAGAATCAGAAAAAAAGCCACTGACTCAGTTCAGATAAACTTCCAAGCTGGGTTTCAGGGACAGGCTGGGGATTGGGGAACTTGGGTTAAATCATGTCTTTGCCATAAATCCCTTTGCTATGTTGCTCGGTGTGGCTGTTCTTGGATGCTCTAGTTCCTCACCTGCAATATGAGCCTCATGGCTGTGTCACAGCAAGCCTCATAGCAAAGTGTGAGATTAGATTTATCACATAAGTTAAGCTGCTTGGAGACCTTTGCTTAGTATATGCTTGAAAAGTGCAGATTTGTATTTCTTGAATTTCTCTGTTCAATAAAACAGATATGTAATGAGCAATTCATGGCATGTCTTACTTGTAGTTGATTTGAGCATAGTGTGAAATCAGTTTTCTTCGTGGTTTCTTGCCACTTCTGCTTCGAGTTCCAGCAAAAATCCAGAAATGTAGAGGTGTGTTAACATACTCTCCCCTTGCAGCCCAAGCTAAATATTTATTCTCTCTTGATGATTTTTACCTTAGTCCTAAGAGCTCCATAAAGCGGATATCTGTGCAAACTCTGCAGGAAAAATGATTGTTTGTTCATTTCAGGTCATTTTGGGTGCTTGCAAATTCATCATTCAACTAGATGTGAGTTATTTTTGCCACAAGAGCAGTGAAGACTCAAAATGTGTTCAAATTTACTAGCTAAAGAGTAGATGTGGGAAGAAAATTCAAGATGTGGTTAATACTTGTTGTCTTATAGCCCTCCAAATTTTCCCTTAAAGCAAGTATTTCTCATACTCCTACAGTATGTCTGTAGGAGTCCTATATTCTACCTTGGAATATCTGCATAGCCTAAAATTGATGGCAGCGATAAAATTCAGAGTGGTTAGCAAAGTGTGGGGGGGCAATCAAAGGTTGACTTGGGGAGTCTCCGAACAACTCCTGGGACAATTTCTCTTGTCTCTACAGAGATCCAGCAGTAGCTTTCTTGACATGAAGGCTTAAGAGAACCCAGCTCTATTCCCCATCACAGATTGTCCATGCAGTCCTGCAGCAGGGGGGAAAGCTGAATCTCCAACCTCACTTGGAAATGGTTTTGTTTAGTTCAGAGAAATGGGTTTGTGTCAACAGGGCACATTATAACTATGGCCAAGGAGGGCAGATTTAGTGTCCTTCTTGATCACTCAAGTGTTGTTAACAGTTCTTGAAATACATCTGCAGCCTTTCTTGCCGGGATTACTCTGAGCATTGTTCTTTTATTTGAAAAAATCTGCATCCTTCATATGCAGCATTTAGCATCTTGCCTGTCATCTCCACAAAAGGTAATCTTAGAGCAGAATAAGGTTGTATCTTTGAATGGTTTCAAGTGATTCTCCACTAAATTACCAAAACCATACAGCTGAAGAAAATATTTAAAATTAGATGGAGTCTTGGCTGTTTTCATGGGTTACTTTTTTATATTTTCAAGTATTTTTTATTTCCAAAAGAAATATATTTTCTCTCCTTTTGCAAGTTTTTTCTTTACTAGATTTGCACAATCACGGTTTTCTATGTCCAAGGCAAGTAAAAGAACACAAACACTGTGCAAAAAGGCACAGATTTACACTTGTCATCTAAAGTATATGGTTATACGGAAATGAGACTAGAATTGGTCCCTAACTGGGTAGCTGTACATGAAAATTTGTCTAAAATGCTTTGTGTTATTCTAGTACTATTATTATTGCATCTCTTGATCTCACCTGTATTAATTTTCTTGATACCCCAGTGAGAAAAGCAGAGATTAGTACCCCTGTTACATGGATGGGGGACAGAGGCCTAGATACAACAGCTTCCAAAAATCACACAGAAAATCTCATTTAGGTCAGTGAATCAAACTCAGGTCTTCCTAAATACCTGAGTAGTATTGAACCTGAAAGAAGCCCTCTGTGGAACAAGCTAGTAACTGTTGAAAATAGAGTTTTGTATTAATGTTGTGGGTAGCTTTTGAAAGTCCACATGAAACCATATCCTAGTTGTCCAAGAGCCTTATGGTGGGTCTATTCACACTGTTCGTTAAACTTCCAGTCTATGACTGGGGTTTAGGATTACCCTAAAGCTGAATGAAATCTAAAATTCTTAATATTGTTTAATTCAATTAATTCAATCATCCCAAGTGTGCCTGTTGCAGGACATCAAGCACAAGACAGGAGTGCATTGGAAGTGAATTTACAGCAAGCTGAAAAATACAGCAACACATCTCCTCATGTCAAACCCTGATGATGGATGAGCTGTTTGCTCTTACATCCTTCCTCAGCCATATGCACTTTCAAAACCAGGTTTTTAAACATTTCTGTTGAATGAGCCTTATAACTTCGGAAGACAAGACCTTTCCAAGGGATGCTGCTCATACTGTGATGCAGACAGAATTTCTCCCCTGCCAATGAATGAGAAGGAAGGTCAAAATATGGCCCTTCTCTCTTTGTACAGCAGTTGTGTCAGTCCAAAAGGCTGCAGTCCCCATGGTGACTTTAGTAGCGACACCACTCCTTTCTGGTTTGCATCCCTGGTGACTGCTATGCTGTGCTGCCTGAGCTCAGTAATCATTTTTTCACCTTGCACCATGAGTGCTGCTGGAGGATTTCTGCCAAGTCTCCTGGAAGCATATCTTGGAAGGGGTCTGACTCTGTAGGCTGCAGTGGCTTCCTTGAAAAAGCTATGGTGTTGTATTATACATTGTTGGGGTGCACTAATGGTGCTTTTTGCTCCTTAAAGGCCTCTTTCCACATTTACCCAACTCATTATAACAAGTGCAGCTGAAACATATTC
>WAAD01011037.1:1342-184171 GCA_013389945.1 Fregata magnificens | reverse complement strand
TCTCAAGTCTGGAACAGAACAGATAAGAACTTGTGTGTCAGAATACAAAGTTTACTCAGCACGAGTCAAAAGCTTTTGATGTTTGCTATCCAATCTGGCCCGGCATCTTTGAAGTTCAGTTACTCATACTGTAGCCCCATCAGTAAGAAATAGCCATTTTCCCCATGTTAGTTAAAACACCTGACAAATAGGAGCAGCCATAGCAAAAGCAGCAAGATATGGTTTTCAGAGCTGATCTAGGCATTTTTATTGCTGTTGGTCCGAAAGAGTGAAAATATTCAATCAAATATAAGGAAGAAAATGGAAAGAAAATTCTGCAGTGTAATTGGGTATCCTGTTCCTGGAATGTGTTTCTGTATGTTGTTCATCACTTAAATGTAGTACACACTTTAGTCGTTCTAAAGGCTCTAAAATACTCAACTGCATCCTCTTTGTATGCCTATCTTTGAAGTTAGATATTGGTCTCATTTGTTAAAACGAATGAAACTTCTTAAATGCCTTAACCAACATCAACAAGTAACTCTTCTGACACAGAAAATGCATTTCCATTCCCATTTTTTTTCTTGGTCAAGAGGTCAAATTCATAACTGGTGTAAATCAGCAGAGTGCCTTTCCAGTTGGTGGACCTCTGCCGATTTACACCAGCAAAGGATGTGGCCCAGGAAGGCTGAGATGAAGGAAATCGCACCCAGTAACCCATCACAGAGCGGGAAGTGGAACCCAGCCCTGAAACCCTGTCATGTGCTTTAACTACAAATTTGTAATTAAAGCAGGAAAAGCAGTATGGTTTATGGTGTAACTCTTATCAGGGTCTTTTGAACTATGCAATGAATTATTTAATTGGCATGGATAAATTCCTTTCACTTGAATAAAATCCAGCCACAATGTTAAGTATTATGGATGTAAAATATTAAAATGATTTTCCTGTGCTACTAGTAGTGTTCTTTGAAGGAGCAGTGTTTTTGTTCTAGGAAGTAAAGCTGTACAATCAGTATACAACTAGTGAAGTCTCACATTCTCTACCTTTTACTGAGTAAACCTTAGACAACAAAGCAGAAACTATCCTCTTTCATCTATCGTGAGTTCTCAAGGAGACCAGTGTTCATGATTTTTTTAAGGCTATTCAGTTAGGGTCAGTTAGATTACATTCAGTAGCCAAGTAAAAACTATACAGACAGAAGGAATACCACCACCTTTAATTGGAAATCTGCAGTCTCAACAAATTGTAACAAATCCAACTTCTATTTTTATTGTAAATATGCCCTGAGTTAGCTGTTGGGAAGATGAAAGGCTGATATAAAGGATACAATTGAGTTACAAAGAAAAATGCTATACAATGGAGAGATCTTTTTTTTCCCAAGCTTTCCTTCTGTGAGACCCTGTCAAGTAACCATTGAGGATTTTTTTATTAACATCTGGGTATTTAGCGTATGGTATTGAAATTCTTTCTCTTCTCTCTTCTCCCTCTTTTGTTACGTTCTCAGCTCTATTTCATGCTTTGCCTCTTACCACGAATCTGTTGACCTTTCCCATTAGAAGGATATGAAATCTGGGAGACGGGTACCAATTCTTAGCCATGATAGAAGAGGTTGCACACAGACTGACACATGCACACTCCATCCAGTAAAGGAAGAAGCTGAATGATGTTATGCACTGCCCCAGAGATAGATGTATTTTGCCTTACTGAAATATGTGGAAGCTGTTCATAATATGACTCAGAGCGTTTGGAAGAATTTGTCTAGTCTTGAGTTGCCATAACACTGCCTGGCCTGGAATGTGCTCCAAACATACCCTTTTCTACCTTGGAGCTAGTGGAAATAACAGGAAGAAAAGCTTCTACTAAAACTCAGAGATCGTGATTGTTGACGATACTTCTGCAGTTAAAAGAGAGACATTAACATGTCTTCTCAATAAGTACTAGGTTCTTGTCAAGTGTCCTTTTTCCCTAAGAAGGAATGAAAAACATAGAAAAGAGGGCTAACACAGAGATAGTGGACTATGCTACTGATTTTATGACCTCAAATCTTTCTATAGGAGGGCATGGATACCCTTCCAGCCAGAGACAGCATTTGCTCTGCATGACCAAAAATGCAGCTATTATTACTCATTTCAAAACAGGCAGAAGTAGACTAATGTGAGATAAAGTTAGGAATGAAACAAGGATTAGGTCCTAAAAGTGGTTTTCCTTGACCTATTGCCCAGGTCTGTTGTCCCCTGGCTAGCCCATGGGAAGAAGTGAGGAAGGTGATGTCTGTGCATATACATCTTCAGCGGGTTTAGAAGTCTCGTTGATGGATGCCAGAGACCCGTTGAACGCCCTGTTCTCCAGAGGCTTGGTGCAGGTGGGTTTACCACCGAGGGAGAGAGGGGGAATTCCTTGTGAGAGGTCCTTGTAAGAAAGGACAGACATACACGTAGATACAAAAATACTTCTTTAGCAACATGTTAATTAAGAATGAGCAATATATTTAATTCAGCAGGGAAGTAGTTTTGCTGACAATTGATCTCTCCTGGCAGAGGTATTCTGTGCCCTTATCAGAGTGAAAAGAGGTAGCTCATGGGATGCTGGGCTTTTTTGCTTTTTTACTCCCTATAGAATAATACCCATCTCCCAGTGTAATACTATTAACAAACTTTTCCTCCTACACAAATGGCTGAAAGGTGGTTCTTGAGATATAGACCAGCAAGGGAAAATCAGCATAGCTCCACAAAGCTGATTTACTGCAGTCTTTGTTTTGATTCAATGGATCTGGTCTGTAAAATGAACCTTTGCCCAACAGAGGATGTGATTTTTATGTTGAAAACACCATGTAATCCTAGAAAGATAAACTGCTGGGAGTTTTTAATTCATGTGCAACATGACTCTTTTATGTTGCTTGGACAGTGGAAAGAAATCTTAGTAGTTCTTCAGTGTAATTGTGAATGAGGTCTTTGGACTTTAATTCCTATATGTGTGCAAACTCTGAAATTAGGCGTAAAGTTCCACTGTGTTCTTAATAATCCACTTTGTTGCACTGTAGTTGCAGGCACTGTACAGCCCTGGCAATACTGTTTTTCCACCTCTATCTGCGGTGAAAGTATCTGTGTTTGGACTGTAGAATAGGAAGCTCTGTGATAAATCCACATTTGTCTCTATATTCTGTGCTATACAGCAACTGCTGCTGGTGGCTTGCTGCAGTGAGACTCACAAGCGCATTGGTTTTGTTTGAGGACATGTGGAGCTCATTGCAGGAGAGCAGCTATCATTTCTGGTTCAAACTTAACCATGGCATTTGTGATTTGAAGGTATTACGCTGTATAGCATTCTTTTATTTCCCAGATTCTCCTTCCAAAGAGAGGAAACTCGTAGGCTGATGTTTTGACAGTAAAGCAAATGTCGATTGCTCTTTTATAAATTCTGACAAGCTACTGTATGTAATGTTTATTTAGTGCTCTGTGTGTGTTGCCAGCAACACTAGCTAAATTTCTTCAGCAAAAATAAAAGGGTTCAATCAATCATATGATTTGGGCAACCTGTATTTATATCTCCAGTGTGTCATAACCTAGTGTTGCTTGTCATTTCTTATCTGATCTACAAATATTACAAAAGCAATTTTCTGTCAGACTAAAGCTTGATCACAGTTGACCTCAAACACCTAAGCATATTCACTGGAGAACCTCCAAAGCTCCACGAATATTTACGGGTGTTGTTCTCTCTCTGCTGTATCTCTCAGTGTCAAAGAAAACCTACCTGATGTTTTCCAGTTAGGTTCCTTCTGCCTTCATACACCTTCATGTCACTTGCCTTTTGCCAGTTTATAAATGTTCTGGAGACAAAAATAATGGAATCTTTCTGTCTTCAGCTGGGTATATGAGCTTAGAGAGACACCCACTTTTCTTATCTCACTCTCGCTCTCTTTCCATTTTCTCTCTCTTACTAGTTTGGTCTTTGTTATTACAAAATGTATCTCTTTTTTTTTGTTGTTTGGAAAGTGTACAATGAAAACAGAACGCCAGCTGCATCTTTGCTGAAAGAGCAGCCTTAGTTAGCACAGTAGCTTCGGAGCACACTGGGAAACTGTTGATGCTGCAACCTCTATGACTGTGAGAATATTGGTCTGTGAGTTGTTTTTTATCAGGAACTCATGGCTGTTGGCTGGATGTCTGTGGATTTTTCTGGATTCAAATTTATTCTCCCCCCCCTTTTCTCCCCAATACCAGATTTATCTTTGAAATGTACTCACAGATGGTATAAATCATTTCTAAATGTCCTCGGTACAATGCAGTTTCTTAGGAATTCCTCTTCTCTTGTTTTGCAAATGTTTTTTTCTTTGGCATACTGAAGTGACCTTGGTGTGTCTTACAACACTCAATATCAGGAGGTTTTATAAAACTCATATCTCAGAAGTGTCTGACATTACATTACAAGAGGATCTGCAAACCTCCGTGAGATGACGAATGTCTTTTTTAAACAACAGACCAAGACTTCATTTAAATTAGTAACATGGAGATTAGAGGGGCTCTCACAGGCTGTGCTGCAGCCATGCCAGGACTCTAGGAATATCAGTCACATGAAAGCTGTTAAGTTTGAGATGGAAATAAATCAAGGAGCCTGTAAAAACTGTCAGCAGGTCAGGGAAGTTTATGAACTCTTGCTGTATCTAATCATAAATCATAAGAATAAGCTAAAACTGAGAAGAAAAATGTCCTCTTTTGTAATCTAATGCTGTCTGTTAAGGCAATAAAACTCAAATGAAATGCATGCATTGCAATTTTTAGTTGATACTTTACATTATTACCAAAGTGAAGGAAGAGTTTCAAAGTTATAAAAGTGAGACAAATGAGAGGTGGGCCTGTGCTGGTTGGCGTTTCCAGGCCTGCATCTCCTCTACCTTCCAGAAACAAAGAACACTCATCCAGCAAAGCACTTAAGCATGTGTGTAACAGCAGACACTCAGGCAGACTTAATGTCAATGGCATAGATTCACATGCTTAAAGTAACGTGGGCACAAGCTCTTCACTGGACTGGAGCTTAAAGGATGGGTGCAGTAATCAGCATCACGCTGCTGTACAGCAAGTAAAGGATCAGAGCTGGGGTGTATGTGTAAGCTCCAGTCTAAGGACTGAAGTAAAAAGCAGAGATGTGTGAGTATTTGAGCATTGTGGGCAATAATGCAAATAATTTCTGGAGGAGACCATCCATTTAACCTTCCAATTTCTCTCTGTTGTCACTTTCAAAACCCTTATGACCAGCTCGCTTGCTTTTAAAGTCCTTTAGCTCTAGAAACCAGAACCACTCTCACAGGGCAGAACTGGCTTTGTCAATTTTTAGCCCCTTTGTACCTGAAACCCACAATCTTTCCATCTGTGTTACTCAGGAAATATTCTGCATCTGTTTAGAGCCCCAGTGACTTCAGTGATTTGTATAGGGAGGAGGGTTTATCTGTGGGGATTGGATTGCAGGGTGAGAGCCATAGACTGAAAATCTTCCTTGCCTGGCATACTGTTGAAAAGCACTATGAATGTTTCTGACACTATGGATACTGTTATGTTGGGGATCCATCTCAGAGTATGGTAAGTGTTCACAGCACTTTACAGTGGTATGCCAGGCAAGGAAGATTTTACAATCCGAGGCCCTGACCTTGCAATCTGATCCCCACCAACAAATCCTTTACCCTCTCTGGAGTACCACTGCAGTCAATAGGACTAGTTGAGGAGTAAAATACTATTCAGGATGAATAAAGGAATTGGGAGGAAAAGCCTGATATTACATGAACAATGCCTGAAAGAGGGACAGGAACAATCTCAGCTTGCGTTTAGCAGAACACAGAAATTTTGAGGTTAGGTTTTCTTCTGCTGCTTCTTAGCAGGACTGTGTACACTGGCCTTGGAATCATTTGGACTGCATTTGCTGCTGAAAAATTTGAAAGGATTATGTGTATGCAATTATAGCAAATGTACATAGATTTTACACCTGGGTGTTCAAACTGAAGGTGACGGAAGTCAGTGTGAAAACATACTGCTGAGGGAGGTACATCAATGATAAGGAAATCTTGCCGAGGTTGTAAAATAAGTACAGACTGAACGCTATACTGCTGTAAAAATCATACAGTTGTTCGGGCCCAATACAAAGTGAAGTTGAGTCGCACTTGTTTAAAGAAGAACATTGTGAGTGTCCTGTAGAAACTGAGCAAAAATCTTTTACTGGCTCCAAAAATACCGCACATAGTTCTTCTGCAGAAGGCAATACTCTCTTGCTGTGGTTTTTATGGGACAGGCAGTGAACCCTGTGTTCATAAAGCTAGGGAGCTGCTCCATCTGAGCAAACCCATGGACAGCAACTGACTACTCCTTGTATTGCAAGAGTCGGGTGTTTTTAAAGCAAAGTCCTAGCTCTGTGGCTTTTGAAGTTAACCAGTGGATGGATTCTCCTGATGTCAGATAATATAGCAGGATCTTTATGATACTGCTAGTATACTTGTTTGATAAAGAAAGCGAAAGATGGTGGTGGAGGGAGAATGCTCTGCAATCGGGAAAACCTGGAAATGGAGGCTAGAATTTAAAGCCAGTAATAGACTTTGTAGGTGTTTCCAGCTCAGGAGTACATTTCTGTTCGTCAAGGTGCCTAATTTCAGAGAATGGTGTGTTCTCAAGACCAGAGAAATTTTGGTATCTTATGATAGTTAGTGAAGTTTAATGAGCCCGGTGGGCTCCTAGTCCAGTTTCTCTAACAGTGGCCAAACTCAGCAATGAATGGAAGGTAGACGTGCCCCGTGGTGCAGCCACGTGTGCTGTGCCGTATGCAAAGCCCTGGAGCAAAGGTTAGCACCATGATAGCCTCTGCTGCTCACTACAAAATCCTTGGTTTGGATAAGACATTACGGAGCTAGCTTGGTTTTGTGTGTGCATGTCGAGGGACAAGCTGTGCTTCAGGAAGAACACTTCGTATTCAGCCTTCACGGGGTAATAAGGTGAGGAAAATCCCCCACCTTGGGAGGGAACTGCGCCTATTCCAAGTCAAACACCTGTACTTTTGATATTTCTGAACACAGAAATAACAGTTCCCCACGTGGTCTCTCCCTGACGTGTTACCTGCTGTGCTCCAAGCCAAGCAATCCGACCTGAGGAGAGGCCGAAGTGCCACTTCCCATCACGGGTGAGAGGAGGGCAGCAGGCTGCTGGGTCTGGGGATGGAGCAAAGTTTGTGTGCTGTCTTCTCTGGGTCCTTGAGGGAGCACCTCTGCAGAGCAGCAAGCCCTTTTGCACAGCCGTATGACTGGCTGGTTAAATGGGCTCCTCCAGCAATTGTTCACAGAGTGCAGAGCTGATCAAGCCAGGATAATGTATAGGAGAAAGGGCCAGGGTAGGCTCCCTAAAAACATTCACCCAGATCCCTTCTTTGCTGATGCACATGGGCTCCCATTTGCCTCCCCCTCTGCTCGTGCTGACCTCCTTGTCTCACTGAGCGCTCAGCCTGCTGTTTGTCCTCCCTGCTTTAAAACCAGCAAGGGGCCTGATTAACCTCGTGTGTGAATTGCCTGGTGAGGCCTAATTACTTGTACTTCCTTCTGTAGCACTGAAAAACATGTTTTATACTAGCCCTCCAGACACAGACAGGACATCAGGATTGGGAAAAGGCTATAAACCAGCTCTTCATTAGTTTCTCTTCATTGTTACTGGGACAGGACCTTATGGCTTCACTTCCTCTGAGAGGGGGTTACTGAGACAGAATAAAATGCAGGTGCCCAGGTGCCCATGACATAGTTTTCCCTTGCAACCAACCTGAATAGCTTTCAAGAGGAGAGATCAGAGACTCCAGCTTTTGTAACGTCAGCATCCTTGTTAAACATTTAGCAATCTGATTTCAGCTACAGTAATGCCTCTAGCTTTTTTGTTCAATGGACACAAATCCTTAACACACTTGTAATGATATTAAAGATGAATGAAGAACATACAATATTTAATTCCTTGTCTGTGATCTTTAGTGCAGAGCAGTTTGATCTGAGTGTTTGCTTATTATACTGAAAGTGAAGGTTTAGTAAATAAGAAGGAAAATTCAATGGGTGGGATGGCAGGGAGAGCAGGGATGGGTAGTTTGTGACAACTGGTGAAGGATGGTCTGGAAGTGGATGGTGGCTGAAGTATAACTCTTGCATCTTAGAACCAGAGGCAAGGAGAGAGTAAATTGGCAAGGGGGGATTTCCTAATGTTCCCATGATCAGAAGGATAAGGAAAAAGGTTATTACATAAATCAAAAGCTTTACTAAAAGATCAGTCAAATGCAGACTCAGGGGACTGTCCTTGGTAGCAAACATCTTTACATTGTTAGGTCACCCCGCTGAACCGGGTCAGAAGCAAGAGTTTTATTAACTGAAGGCTGTTGAGAAGCAGGTGTGGAACAGATTAATGGTCTGGAGCTCAGCTGGCTGAGAATGGCCAGACACAGAAAGAGACAAAAATTAACCCCAAACTATTGACCATGGCTGATGTCAGTGTGCAGTGTGGCTGGGAGAGCCATCAGGCGTGCCAGGGAGTGAATGGACGGGGAGGTGTAAGCAGTCAACTTCAGTGGCGAGAGCTAATCTCAATATGTCCTGACACTGATACTGTGCTGGGTAAGTAAAAGGGAATAGAGAGCTGTTTTTCAGTGTGAAAAGTGGGTATCTATTGGATGTCCCCAGAAAACAGGGCCAGAAATCAACACTGTTTGTTACTTTCAAGAGTTTAAAGGAAAGAACTTTATCGTGTTGGTACAGTCTGCTGAGTATACAAAACTGCATGCAGCGGGTTGCTTTGGCTGGGTCAGATGAGACCAGGCAGCGTAGTGGCAGTGAAAAATGCTGCAAGTAAAGGCAAATAAATGTATATGGGAAGAACTAGCTCATACTTAAATGGCCTGCTATCACTTCCCATGGCTGTGTGAATCCCCTCTTTGCTCACCTGCACTTGGGGCTATCTCTAGGTTGTGGCAGGCCACATCCCACCAGTCAATAACTGCACTTTGGCCACCTGGGATTTCTGAGGTCACATTCATGAGAAAAGCCAAAGATGGCAATTCTTTAGCCACGTACTCTCCTCTGTTCCTAAGTAGCTTTTTCTTGCCAAGTATATGCACCTACCTGTGTATTTTTTGAGCCAAGAAGGGGAAACACTGTTTTAAAAAAGTCCTACATAAGGTCAGAAGGAGCTGCTCCTCAGCACAGAGATGTTCCTCAGAGGTGTTTACTTTTCAGATAAGGCAATGGAGGTGATATGAAAGAGTGGAAAGAACTGTTTAATGAGAGTGAATGAAAGGATTCAACTTGTCTTCCTTAGGAAGGAGACAAATAACAGGAAAACATATAGGAAAAAAGCATATAAATTGTAGTGATCATTGCAACAGGATGTTGTTGAGAGCATTAATTCAGTGAGATTAAAGATTAGAATAGGTTCTTATTTGGCTAATGAATTTCCTAAAAATTATATAATAGCTAAAGGCAAAGATTTAAAATGAAATATGCTATGTCTGACCTGAGATCTGCTGAACACTGATCCGCTATTAGAGATGCATTGGTTCAAGCTACTGGAAGCAGATGAGCTTCAGATCTAATCCGGTGTGGCAGATAGGGTACTTCACCTCCTAGATTTGAGGTCTGAAACACTGTGATAATTGCGGTGTTCCTGTCTTTGAAATGCTTTCACACCTTGACAGTATTGCTCATTGCCCGATTGTTCCTTCTTTCCTAATCCAGTTTAAAACTGAAACTGCTTTGCATTTTTGCCTAAAAATATTTTTCTGTTTTTACAATTTTTTTCCTGCTTCTTAAAGGGCAAATAATTTCAAAGTTAAGTTCTTTTAACAGTGGAAAATGGTTGATTTTCAGTGTCCAGAGGTGTCTTCTGTTGATTTTGATGACATTTCAATTCAAGTATGTTAAAACCTCAGTACTTTACACTTAAGAAAGGTCCATTTTGTTTATTGACAAATGCAATCTTTGCAGTTTTGGGGACATTGATTTTTTTTCCCCAGCAGTTCTGCTGAAAAATCGCCCTCATCTTTACAATGTAATTTATTAATCAGTAATTATCAGTATAAAAATATATTCATATTAGCTATCAGAGTACAATTGGAAATTTTTTTTTTGCCTGTTGCAGTAGCTTCTCAGAAGAATGGGATAGTTGTATTGCAGAAAAGCCAGTAATTGGGATGAAAGTGAGAAGTGTTATCAGTCATTATGCTTCAGGGCATAATCTGATCACCAGCTGTAGTCAGAAGAGATCACTGTCTCTAGAATTTAACAGGACTAAATTTGTCACATTTTGATGAGGAGGTGAAGAGGAAGGGTATGTCTTTGGCTGATCAGTTATTGAAAACATCACTAGCAAAATAATTTTTTGATCTGAACTGAGTGTGTGCATACGTTATACATTAGCTACCTGCCAGCTAACCAGTTCCACAACTTTGTTCAAATCCACATTTTCTGAGAGTGACTGTGAAAAGACAATGTTTAAAGTGAGCTCAGGCAGTGAAGCAGCCTAAGCATGATAGGAAACCAAGTTGTTGTTGGTGAAACCAGTGGAAGGTCACTTTTTTGTAAGGTTTTGGAAGTGTGAGCAATATGGAATTTCTGCTTCATGGTGTTTACTGAAAGGATGTTGGTTCAGACAGAAGCTAACTTTCTTCACAGCAAATTGCAGGCTGCTTCCCTCTTCAGTCAGGAGAAGAGATTTTTCTGATGGAAAACATGTCCAGGGAAATACACGTGGAGAAAGGGAACTTTATTATTTAATTTTATGTGTGAATTGGATTAGTTTTACTTGTAATCAATAGAAATTGTATTATCCCACTAATTTAAAAGGGTACCATAGGAAAACCCTAACATTATTATACTGAGATTGAAGTTCTTTGTCCTATTTTTTCTCTGAATCAACTTCAATATTTTTCTTTAGTCCACCTCTCCTTGGGAAGGGGGAAAATGAGAACCAGTTGGAGGCTTTGTCCACTCCTTGAGTTGAGCCTGAACTCGCTCTGAGTTAACAGAGGTGTGCTGATGAGGTGGAGGTTGCTAAAGTTTTGAGGAAGATGCAGCTGCTGAGGATGGTACTTAAATTTCAGCCATTGAATCCTGAAATGAAGGGGAAGGGCATAAGGGAAACTGGTGAAATGAGGGAGCTTGCCTGTGCTGCGTATGCCACAGGGAACAGAAGCCTGCGTGCAATTCAGATGATCGGTACAGACGGACAAGGATGTGTAAAGAGTAACCAAGCATAAGGTATAAAACACCAGGGAAGGAAGAAGACTGGACAGATTACAGAATGAAATTAAGAGTGCAAAAAAGTGATAAGGAAAGCAAAGGCTGAGAATGAAAGGAAGATTGTACAGGAGGTTAAGACAGATAATGAGAAATGTTTCCAAGAGTGCAAGGGCCATGAGGTCAGTGAAGGAGAGCATAAGGCCTCTAAGACATTGCAAAGGTAATTTATTGTCAGAAAACATTTCTAAATGTAATGTATGCTGTGGCTTGATACTCACAAAAGGAGGACGGGGGACAGATGCCACAGGCGGCCATAAATTTCCCCAGGGAAGAAGAAGAGATATGGGGAAGGGGGGAAAGTGTCAGGCTGACACAGGACTGCCTTGTGACCTTTGAAGACTGGCAAACAGTGTCAGGATGGGATATTAATTGAGAAAAATAATGTCTTATCATTGTGCCAGCTGAACTGAAGAGAACTGAAAGCAAAACCAGCCTGTCATTTCGGGCCACTACTAACGCATCTGAGTTGCTTCTGTGCAGCATCCTGTGGCCTCATGGGGAACCAAGTTGTCTGGAAACTGCACTTTATTTTGCAAAATGTGGGTGAAAAGACTATAAAATGCTTCTGAAGTCACAGCTAGCTTTAAGTTACTCAATTTATATACATCTTGTTTTCCTGCAGTCGTGAAATAAGGGAAATACTTAACTGTTGCGGGGAATATGTTTAAGGCAATGATGACTTCCCATGGTACTGATAACCACCAGGGCTTCAAGCCAATATTTTTTTACTCATTGAGAAATAATTGTGACTATATGAATGTGTGTAGGGAACTTTCTCATGATAGTAAGAAATATACCTCTAAGCTTTAGTCAAATTACTTTTAAAATGTTGCATTTTGCTATTTACCTTTTACAGATGTTCCTGGGTATTCATAGAAAAGATCTTTTCTTGAAAAAGCCTGGGGCTTGATTCTTAGCTGGTGCAAATCAGTATTGCTGCAATGAATGGAAAATGGAGTTTGATGTGATACTCTGAGTATGTTTATGTGTCATTTTGCTGTTCCTAAGGCCCTTATAAAATCTCCCTATGGTTTCCGGAGCTGTTTTCTCAGTCTAGACTTATGAGGCCATATTCTTTATTCTCCTATGGCCTTTCTCAGCTATTGTCTGACAATTTCTAGTGAAGATTTTATCTGAAAATGGAGAATCTCTAAGGATGAGAGTTACTGGATCTGCCTCCTGCACCAGCTGTTCTCTCCATTCCCTGCATAAGGCAGAAGACAGGGAGTGTCCTGGGAATAGGATACAGCTGTGCTTTTTTCTGTTCAGTTGTCAGCTGGTATGGAGGTACTTGCTCCAGCAGCACAACACAGAACACAACAGAGTTAAGAGAGCCACAGGTGGCTCCTCCTTTCACCTGGGGCAGTTCAGATGAAAGAGAAAGCCAGTCTGGAGTTGATAAGGCAACAGGAATTTTTTCATGTTCTTCACTGCAGGTAGGTTGAGTCTGTACCACCAGATCACATAGCCCTTCCTTTGGTGAGTGTTTCTTCCCATGACTATTCCTGTTCACTCCTGTGGGGGTGACATGTGTGAGCTAGTGCATGCTCACTCATGTGAACAAGGGTGATGTGCTCTGTCCCAAAAATAGTTGTGTGATTAGTCATTCCTGTAGTGAGGGAAGGTCTAAGTCAATTGCCTCAGTTGAATGTAGCTCACAATATCCATTCTCAATTTTGGTTACCAGTTATTTATTTGACACAGCTTTTAAATTAGAAGCATATTTTTTTGGAGACCTCTATGGGCATAACCAGTCCCAGCATGCTGAGAACACTGACAATCTCCTTTTAAAGCCCTGCTCACTGGTGATGTGGGGAAGTAGAGCAACTGGTAGCTTTGCACTGCTTAATACTAGCATGTGTGAGGCCCGGGTAGATTACAGATAGGCCAGTCTATCCCAGTAAATCATGTGGTGCCAGGTTGTAGGACCAGGCACTGGAACCTGCTTGTTTATATGGTTAAATTGTCAGAAAAAGCTTTGTCTTTTGCCACCTACCACTATCCAAACAATTCCCTGGCATGGCTGGGGGTTAGCACAGCCCAGAGACTCTTCCCAGTAGGTGTTTTGGATGCAGCCACCCTGTTTTGGAGACAAGGAGAATTTAACAGCATAGATGCAACCTGTTTCATGCCAGTTGGCCTCAGTGCCAGAGAACGGTCCGAGGTGCTTTTAATTTAGCAGTGGAGAGACAAAGCTTTATCTGTCAGTAACTCTGGCATAACTTTCAGAGGATGGTACAGAGGACCTGGCTTTTATTTCATTCCAGACCTACACTAGTATCACTATCAGTAAATTCATTCCTGATTTGTTCTGCTACAAAAGAAAGAGAATGTAGCTGTGAAGATAGGTTTCCACAGAAATGTCCTGCAGGCTAGTGGTCAAAGTGTGAACATCCCCTTGGATGGACCTCCACGAGAAGGGAGAGGTCTGTATCAGGTCTGAGATGTCTTACTGTTTGCTATGGCAAGTTATAGGTCTGGAGATGTCCCACTGCAAACAGAAAGTTATGTGGACTGTGTAACTTATGCAAACACCAGCACGAGGTGCTATTGAATCTTACAGACATTGGAAGGCCTTGAGCCTGCTGCTCCAAAGCTCTGGGATCTCTCATTTTAGCCAAGACTTATCTCTTTGCTGCTGTGACAGGAGCCTTGGAAGCCTGAAAAATCCCAATTTGAGTCTTAGGGATGTGGGGCTCCCCAACATGGACTGCTAGGGCTGGCAGAGAACTGGGAGCACAGCACTCATGGAAGTGATGATTGAGTTGAGCTGCAGAACTTGAGCTTCCAGGGATCACTCAGGTTTGAAGTGTTTCAATCATTCTTAAATAATTTTATTTTTACAGAAATGAAACATTTCCTGTGAATTGGAAGTTCCAATTTTCCAGCTAAAAAGTTATGAACTAAAAGTTGAGCAGGAAACAAAAGGATAACAACTAAATTATGGCTGCTCCTAGTTGCTGTGCTAAGCAAGTCACTCAGCAGAGGACACCAAAGAAGGAACTAGTGAACACTAGACAGTGTTTGACTAAAAAAAACCTTGCTGGGAACAGTTATGGGTGGGCGGGGGGTGCCTCTTAATGCAACAGAGGAAGCAGACCTAGATGGGTTTCCTGACCCTTGTCTATCTTAAAATTTCCTATGTAATCTCCATAGACATCTCCTTCAGCGCAAATATACTTTGGCCAGTAGCCTTGAGGTTTATTAACACCATGGAAAGTAATTATTGCCTTGTCCACTCCCCATGGCAGTTATTGTTTAAGTATTTCCCTTATCCTGGATTGCAGGAAAACAATCCATTACATAAATCTACTGACAAACAGTTATGCTGCTGCAGCTCGAGAAGTGCAATATTCTCTCTGTGCTAATTTCAGTAAAACAGCACGTTTTTGTAAATGAGCTAATCCACAGAAAGTGACAGAATGTTACATTGCAGAGGCCTGGCTGAGCTAATGGTACAAAATGAAAGAATGTTTTCACTGCCTGTCCTCTGAGTTCAGTTGGCATAATAAAATACTGTTTTCCTCAGTAGAATATATGTCCTTCTACTTTGCTTCTCTGTCATAATAAATGACTGGCCTGGAATTAAATGGGTTGTTTCTGGACATGGGATGTTAGTGATGGAAAAGACCTGTTAGATCACCCAGGCCATCTCTTTGCCAGTACAATGCTCCTTACCTTGCATATTGTGATGCTCTTTCTAATTTAGTTTTAAAAGTCTCAAGCAGCCAACCTTCCAGTGCTCTCCTTACAGGTCTTTCGCTCAGCTTCAGAGTGTGAACTTGCAAGCACAGACAGTCGGGTTGCCGAGGCTTAATGAAGTAGCCCACTGTAATTATGAGGAAAAACACATTAACCTGCCCCGATAGCAAAATACAACATGTAAGCATAAATTACAGCTGATGTAAATAAAAAGAGACGTTCTTAATACCACATGTTAACATGGTTTGTTCCACGACTGGGTTGGAATAAAACCTCTTAAATAGTCTGTAATGCTATCTCAGCTGATGACTCAGAACTGGGGTAGCTTGGTCACTTCTGCTCGTGGTAGTTGGAAAGTTTCCTCTCACTGTTGGTCTTCCTAGTTTCATCTTACAACTCCCAGCTGTATCCCTGTGCAGCACAGGTAGTAATTTCCATTCCTGTGGGGTTAATATGTCCAAAATGTCTGTAGACTGCAGAGTCATTGTTTCCCCTCGTGGAAGGTCCAAGTTGTCTGCTTTGCTGAGTTGTGGCAGCCCAGATGTCTCTACATGTCCTCCCTGTCAGTCTATGCCCAGCAGTAGGGCCTTGATTGAGGTCTGAGAAAGGGTGACACTACGGGCTTGACCGTGGCTTACAGCCTCTTGAATCAATGTTTAACACAGGTTTAAATCATATAATGGATAGTAAAGGCAGAAATTGACTGTGTGTAAATCTTTTAATCAAATGCCTCATTGCGTGTCGTGAAATCTGCGCTCCTGTACCTCAGTGTACACTATTAGATGCTTGGGTCTAGAGGAGGCTATTGTTAGGGTCTGGTTAGGGTGAAAATTCAAAGGTGTTTAATACAGAAACCAAATGGGGGAGATTAAATCTATGTGAAATAGGTGTGATTAAGTACATGTCTGGGTATACCGAAGCTTGAGGTAGGAATGGAAATGGCTCAAACACAACCCAGATAAGATGGAAATCTTTATCTGTTAGAGAATCTCCAATTGGTCCAATTCATGGAAAGCCACTATTAGGTAGTGCTGGCAAAGAGCACATGGGTCAGTATTTCATATTCTCCACCAGTGTCTGACTGCAGCTGAAGCACTGAGAGACTGCAGCTCTTCCAAAAGGCAACAAAGAGCCTTGCCAGTCTGGGCTGCAAGGCTCCTGGAAATAGAGCCCTCTCATCAAAACTTGGGTACAAGTTTCTACGCGTCAGTGTTCCTACTGTTGTCTTTTTTTTTTCCTTCTCATTAATCTCATGTAACTTTGGAGTGACTCCAGAGAAAATGATGGAAATGTCTCTAGATGAAACTGCTGTAAATGAGAATGGAACCTGGTCCCTATATGATTCTAAAAGGCTCTTTTATTTTCTGACATAACTGTAATTGTAAAGCAGTACACTCTGGCCAGGCTTAATGGAACTCGATACTAATTTTTAAAGGTTAATTATCACTATGTGCATCACAAGCTAGCTGCCTCCAGAAGGGTGGCTTTGAAAAAGATGGCACATTTAGATGTCTTTTCCGTGAGGCCGCTGAGGATTTTGTCTGTTGTCGTTCAGTAGTAGAGTTGCCACCAATCTATCTTGGGCTTCATGTTTTAGTACATTAGGCCCCTAAAAAAACTCTTCTGCCTCTTAAAAAGGTCCCTTAACTTGATGTGCCAAGTGTTTTAATCACAATGGAATTAGTGGCTGCTCCTGTCATCTGTAAGGGACTGCACTGTGTCATTAGTTGGACCTTTAGTTTTATGCAGACATGTCAGATAACAAGTATTGCAAAAGCTTTTACTGGGTTTTTTTCACTATTGAGTCTCGGTGTGTTCATTCAAAGCTCCCATGAGCCCAACATGGGACATTTAGAAATAACTGGCTTGATAAACTCTGATTTTAAAACTACAGCAAATGAAGGAAAAAACTCAAACACCCTGTAAACCTTAAAGGGACATGATTACTGCAGTGGTTGAAGGGATTTAATATCCATTGGGGAAGTTTCTTTCCTTAAATTAAACTTGGTGTAACCTCAGTTTTCCTGTATTTAGAAGAGCTCTGTGGCAGCGATGAAGTTTGTGAAGCACTTGTGGCAAAGCAGCGATGACCGTATAGGAATGTCACCCTCTGCTGGGATTCAGGATCTGGCTTTGCTGGATGAAAACTCTTAGCTGTTTCCTATAGTGAACTTTTTGACCCTGAGTATGTTTTATTACCCATGATACGAGAGGGCTCATGCTTGAATGGGCTCTTTTAAAGATCTGAAATTGTAAATCAACCTTCTTATGCCTACAGAAAAGAGCTTATTTAGCACTAGGTTATCAGTAAAGTCAAAGGAATCTGCTAAGGTACTGTCAGGGCTTTTAACTCATGCTGTCTTGTGTACCAGCTTCATCCTAGTCTCACTGGAGTCACTACTTTGATTGGAGCACTATGGTGCTCATTTCTGTGATCCATGTATTTTGCCATATACCTATCAAATTGACAAGGCCTGGCCTGGTAATGCTGATATAAAGAGGACTTCTCATATATTTAATGTTGCTGATTAGAAAATCTAAATATTCTTGCCCTCACTTGCAACCTGACCACTGAAAAAAAATCAGTTGCATCATTTGTGACTGCAGCAAGTTCATGAATCCACTGATAATTGTGAAAGCAGTTGCCCCAGGCAACTACTAGTGGAATGACTGACAGCAGTTTGGGTTTTTGGCATTGCGGAGAGCTGTTATTGCAGACTCATTTTACAGATATAAAAGGTTTTGGGGATAAAGAAGACTCTTTACACTTATTTTCTTAACCTTCTATTTCCTTCAAAAATCTGTATGTCATTCTATTCCTTTTTCTGTTGTTTCTGGAGGAAGTGATCAGGGACATCTCAAATGTGCACTTCGTTTTGTGTAGTGACGTTTCTATCTATTTATCTATCCAATAGCAGTAATGCTGTTGGAACTGGAGTGCTCTAGCATATTCTCTAGTGTTCACTTACACTCTAGCGTAAGTGAAGGACCCTTAACCCCACAACTTGTTCACTTTTGTTGGTTATATCAGCTAGTCTAATAAAGATATTAGCTCTTCCTACAAACCCTTATTTATCTAGATATTATTATCAGTAACATGAACATTGTGGCAGCTTGTACAGCAGAAACACATGAGAACAATGGAGTGTTTCTGCCCTAAATACGATGGTGGAAGAGGAAAGAGAGGCATCACAGCTAAAGTGCATTCTGTAAGGACACTAGCAGAGCTGAGAGTTAAACTTATGTCAGCTGAATCTCAGTCCATGGCTGAGCCATAGGTAAATGCTGCTTTCCAGGAACACATAGTTTGACAAGCTCTGTTGTTGAGCAAACAGGAAATTCACTCTGAAATGCAGATTGTGCAAGGGACCAAAAATATCTATAGATTAGTTCCCTCCTCCCAGTGGATTTCTGTTTGTTTTTCTGTAAAGTTGAAGTGTTTTGCCCCTATGTATTTCCGCCAGTACAAAGCAAGTGTTGAGTACAAAGTGACATTTTCATTTTGAAATCTTGTTTTTGAAAGGATTAAGCAGCCCCCGAAGTGAAAGAAATTCTGATTTCAGATTGAGCCGAATCAAATAGTTCTGGCCAAGCCAAATACATGCTGCTTGTTCTGTTTTAGCAGCCAAGATGGGCCTTACCCACAATGCTTTGCTGCTGTGAGTGTCTCTTCCCACCCCCTGCTCCTGTCGCATTCTGAGCGGTTTATATCACTTCTGTCTTTGCTTTACACCATTCAGGCAGATACTTGTACCAGGAATTGGTAGCGAGATGGAAATTCGAGGGTGTCATCAGCCTAGATTGAAACGGCTCTCCTTTAATGGCCTGTGTGAAAGAGGAGGGTGGATTCCGTTCAGTTCCTGCAGGTGCCCACAGCATAAACTGGTTGGCTTTGTGTTTCCAAAGCTGCGTGGGCCAGGGGCAGTAGCACTCTTCAGCCTCAGGGCTGAGGAGGGGGATGAGGCTTCTCTGTGGCTTCTTTAAACCAGGCTTTCAGGTCTTCGTGGTCATGAGCCTGGTGGTTTGGGGAAGCCTTAAACACTGCTTGATTAGCAGGGAGCAATGATTCTCGCCCTTTCTTTGCCTGTGTGTTGAACCATTTTTAGGGGCAACTAAAGCTGGACTGTAATCCTGGACTCCAGGCTGTGCAGATGAGAGCTGGGAGGAAGGGGGCAGTAGGCTCAGTTTGGAGACCGTGTGGAAGTCAAGGATCCTCTTGAGCCCACTACCTGGTCCACAGCTATCCCCTGTTTCTCCCCCCTGCCAGATATGCTCTCCCACTAGGACACTGCAAGGGAGCTTTAGTGCAGCTTGGTACTTGTCCATTCATTCCCACAAACAGAGGTGACAGCAGCAGGCACTGCAGTACTGAGGTACTGTTTGTGTGGGTGCCCATCTTGCAAGAAACTATGGGTTATTTGAAACTCCACTAAATGCTGATTTTGATGGATATCAGCACTTGTCAGGAATGATTCCATGTAGTATCAAGTCTCTGAAGCATTTGTAGCAGGAATTAACATGTTCTTGAGACCATAAATCACATCTGCAACTTTGCTGGATAGCAAGAGAAATTAACTTTTCAAGTGATGCCTAGGCACAATCTTTTGCTAGTCTGGTCCGGTTCACATCTGTGAATTCAGACCTCCTCTGCTGCCATGTCATGTGTAAATTCCATTGCAGACACTTACATCTTGCAAGCTTAGCACCTTTACTTTGGTGGCAGTACTTTGCATAAGCCTTTTGAGTTTGGTATCTTAATACTGTACACTTGGTAAGCCTAATAATATTTGTAAGGAGGATGTGAAAGACAAATCAAACGAATTTGAAGTAACAAGAAGTCAAAAACATATCTTCCCTTATTTTCTTTCCTGTTTGCCTAAGGATTATTTATTGTGTTTGCCTTGATTCCAGCCACTTAATTTTTCCAAACAGATGCAGCTGATTGATTAATGGCATTTCATGTTTAAAGTCAAAAGTGTCAGCAAGACTCTTGCACGCCTGTGTCATTCTCTCCTAGAACAATAGGTTCGGCTGAGAAGCAGGGACTTGTGCCAAGTATTCTTGAGGATAGGAGGTCATGTGCCACTTTTCTGCTAGGAGACAGATATATATAAGGACAAGGGGAGGCAGGAGTTTGGGGCGTTGGAGGGCTAACTCTGTTCTAATAATAGGTGGATCACATGGTTGCTAAGTCACCTACAACAAGGCTTAGTTTGTGGAGGTGAATCAAAGTGCCAGGAATTAAGGACATTTCTTCGACTATCCTATGACATATAAAAATAGGCCAAGGGAAATACATATGTGATGAAGAAAGAATTGACTGTCTAGGCCAAAACTCCTCAGAGGAACAGCGGGACTTCAGTTCTCTCACCTCCTTTTATGATTTCTCTTCTCTTACTTTTTAATAACCCTGCATGTGAAAATAGCATACAGGTGATCTGGGTTCTCACCTAATATGTAATATTATGTATTTGTGTATGGTAGGCTATGGGCCAGAGCCTCAGCTGTTGGAAACAGCGACAGCTTGACTGATGCCAATTACCCCAGTCAGGATCAGCCCTATCTGCTCAGCCTGGTGTGAGAACTGGGTAAGGAGTTGCAAATGGGGAATTACGTACCCATGCACCACATTGGAAACCTATTGCGTATTCTAGTGTCAGTAATAGAAAGCATCTACATTTGTGGATCAAAATGAAACTGGCATAGGCTCTCCTTTGACAGCTGTTTCAAATATACAGCTCATCACGTTGTAATTCTTTCCCAGTATATGCTTAGAAACATGTAAAACACTAACAAGCCCAAGACCCTATTGTTCTCTTCTGCACGTTCTGAGCATTTTGTGTAAATGTATCTCAGGCCTTGAAGGCCAGATTCCTAGATACTGAAGTCAGAGACCAAGCTTTGCTCTTTATTGTCAATGGCATTAATCAACAAGTGGGGAGTCCCTTTTGTTTCCCTGACCTTTTGTATATTTTCCGAGCTTCACATGCTAGGCTTCAGAGGAAACTTCCTCTGAAACTACAAGCCACTAGAGGCCTCCTGAATACTTGAATTGATTTTGCTTCCAGGAAGACAGAGTCTCCTAAAAAGTACATCAGGCTTACAGAAGAAAACGATTCCCAGTTTGCCAAGCCAGGCTGACACACAGCGTAGCGAGGGTGAGGGAAAGATAGCACAGCTGAAATGAAGAACAGAAATGCACTTGAAATTCAGCTCTTAAAATACAGCCCATGTAATATTGAGTCACGGTGAATTACTCATTTCTATTTAGCCTTTATCTGTTGCAACCTGATTAGAGAGACAAACTACATTCCTTTATTCAGGCATGAGGCCAATACTCATATTAGTCATTTTTGGCCAAAATAAATTCTACAAACTTTGGTCAAAATGCTTAATCCAATAACGCAAATGTAGGGGCTCTTTAAATAAACCATTCCACAGCAATCTCTCTGTTTATTTTTCGTTTGCATCCTCACACCTTCTTTCTCTCTTCCTGTAGCTCTTTTTTTCTGATGCACCAGCCTCATTCGTGTTTACCTCTTTTGCATAAGCATCCATTGCGAAACCCCCATGGATATCAGAGATACTTCGATGACACAGTTCATGCTTCCTCTCTGAGCTATGCCAGGTTTGCCCATTGATCCAGGAGCATGTTCCTGTTCATTAATGCAAGGTCACCCCTAATTCCCTCCTTCTGCTCTTTACCTCCCAGTCCTCAGGGGGGCACACACTTGGAGGAGAAACCCGTTTGCTTTCTGTGTCAAGAAGCTGGTTGGTAGCTTGCTGCTAATTACTTTGGCTACAATAATTCTTAACCCGATTACAGTGATACAAATTAAAGCACTCTTGGCGAAGGACAGCTAAATCCACATGTCAGACACCAGAGCCTTGGTTTATTTAGGGACATCACATTTCTTCTGATCTTGTTACCCAGTTCTCCATCTTCTTTGGGTAATCCTGAGTAAATCTTCCTGCAGTGGAAATCAGCACCATACACATAGGCCCAGATTATTAGAGAGGCCTTTGAAATTGTCTCATGAGGTTCCTCCTGCAATCCTTTGGGGTGGTCAGGTCCTCCCGCCCCAAAGGATGAAGAACAACTAGTGATTTTGAGAGTTCCAAATGATGCATCTTGACAGGGCCTGATTTTCAGCGATGTTGCCTGCATCCCATCCTTAAAATCATCCTCTGCGATGCGTTTCAGTGTCAGTCCACCAAAGGAACTTGCTCTTGCTAAAAATAGAGGTCTCTGTACTTGTACAGCCTTTGGCTTTTGCTTATGCGAATCAGTTGTCAGCTAACCTTGTTTCCAGTACCTTGAGTGCAAAAAGATTGTTCTGCTTTCTGCATTCCTTGAAAAATGTGGTCCTTTTTATGAAATGTGGGTTGGGATGCAGAAAGAATTATTTCCTTGATAAACTGGCACCACCTTCTACAGAAAAGCAGCACCTTTCTGCATCTTTTTTCTTTGCTGTGGTGAGGACCCTTTTTATTCAGTTTGTTAATGAGACCATGCTGGCAGGTGGCAAGTTGGAGTTCTATCTCATCAGTTCAGCTGGGCCAGTGAAGCTGAATTTCTCAACTGCTATAGTCATGTGCTATAAACTATGAAATACTTCTGCTAAAATAATGTTTCTAATATACTGTGAATAACATACTGATCACTGAATTAGTTCCTTAGCGGGAAGGAAAGTAGCAAGATTAAAGAGAAGCCTGGGAATAGATTTAGTTCTCTTTTACTTCTTTTACTCCGGCATTTATCAAGCTAAACTCCCCACAAGTCAGAACTATATAAATATTGAGTAAAGACTGCAGGATTTAACAGTTAGTTTATGTCACATAATTATTAGCCTCTGGCACCCTCCTATTCATTTGTAAAACCACTAACATGAATGTATTGTACCAGATAACAATATTGTCAGGTATTTTACTTAGTAGGTCTGTTCTGTTGCGGTTTCCTTTCAGAAAACGTCAGCTGTACTGTATGCAACAAGCAGAATGTACATTTTCTTTACAGTAAGGTACCACAGTACAGTACAGTTGATCTCAGTTTGCTTAGCCGTGATAAAACCTTCCCTGTTGTAGTTTCACATATCTTCTGTGAAATTGCACACTGCTGTTCACGCTGAATTACATAAACATAGGAATATTTTGCAGGGTGGTTTGAAATGGCCAGATAGTGCAGCATAACCTTACTCTTAGGCTTTTCCAATGAGTTTTATACAGTTCTGAACCTCTTTCATTGATTCATCTGCATTTTTAGGTAGCATGCACTGTATAGCTATAAGGGAATTACGCATTTTGTGAACCAGGACTTTCAGGTAAAATAAAGCTCCTCCAAATAAGGCTGAACTTGACATGACAGGAAGGTACGCACTGCCTTGCTGAGAGCATGTGCTTACATCTTACATGTGTCCAGGTTAGCCCTCTGTAAACTTCCTCACTTGTTTTCCACAGATTTCTGTTTCCAGATGTTACAAATGGAACTGAAAAGCTGAGGCCAAAATCTGTAAACTGTGTTTCAAGAATTAGGTCTGTAAGCCCATACCTAGTCATGTTCAAGATAAAAAAAAACCCACCACCAACTCCTGTTTTTCCGTGCAGCTGAAACAGAGCTTCAGGGACCTCTGGGAACAGGTGACTCTTGCTTGCATATGTAGACATGGGCTTTAAGCTTCTAATTTTAGATGTTTGAGATACTTGACTCGGCGCCCCATTTGCTCTGCACCAGAGCTCTCAGGACATATTCCTGTGGGCATTTGGACCCAGCCGTGGTGTGGCTGTGTCCACCTTTTCCCTCTGTTGGTTCTGCCTGACTCCCAGCTCTAGGCTCTCTTGTGATGTACAAATGCTGGCTGTGATGATGCCAGCGATTTCTTGTGACCTTGTGAAAGCTGGCAGGCCCCTGGGCAGACCAGGACCCGTCTCCCAAAGGAAAGTTGCGGGAGGTCAGATATTCCACTCCTGTCTCGCTGAGCTCATCCATCCAACTTCTTCTTTCCTTTTTTTTTTCCCCCTCCTGTCCCTTTTTGTTTGGTTTGACCTTGGTCACTGATGACAAGGCTGCTTTTCCTGCCAAACCAATCAATAAGCTAAACAGAGAGAAGATGAGTATTTAGAATATGGGAAGCCAAACTCAAACACAGATAGGTTATCAGCCTAGCCCAGAGCAGACTTCTAAGCAAATATTTCATTAACAAATTTTTCATGGCAACTTGCATGTTAAAAAAAAAAAAAAAAAAGCGACAACAGGAGAGGGAACAGTAAAGGGGATAAAGTGAAAGAACTGGGCTGGAGCCATCAGGCTTAGGCTGTTGCATTGCTGTCTTTGGTTACCAGTACTTTCCACAACACACTGCTGCTCCCTAGAGAAATGGTAAGCAGGAAGGGTGAAGACCTTGCACAAGTGGGGCTTTGAAAGCCCACTCTGTGCCGCCACACCTTGTGCTTTCTTCTCAGGCAGGGAAAGGCTTAGGGTGGGTGCATAACCATACCAGATGCTTATGGTGGAGCGACATTCTGGGCACAGTCTGAAGTTTATAACTGTTTAATCCTTGGACCTCTGGCAAGGGTTGTATACATTTTCTGTTAACAAACAGGAGCCTGAGCCAGTTGTATCATTAAGTTTCCGGTTAGCTTAGTGACCTGTAGAAAATATATTTGTAATATTGCAAAAACTTGTGAAAACATATCCAAAGATCTCACTTCAGTGCCTCTCTCACCCCTTCCATGTGAGACCCAGCTTTTTTTCTGATGCATTATTGCCCTCCATTTAAACCAGTAAACACAAATTAATGCGTCTTGTGCAGATCGGGATATTTTGCAGCATTCTTAGCAAAGATTAACAAACCCTCACTTTCATATGTCATGGGAATGAGGAACAGAGGCTTAACCATTTTTTGTCTTGACAGCTCTTTTGAAAGGTTGACTGAAGGGCAGGGAAGTTGCTAAATAACTTTTCAAATATTGTAGAGGAGAAAAATATAGGTCACTAAGCAATAAACTCTCTACATCCTTCTGGCTAAGGAAGAGACTCTGAATCTCCATCCACCTTTTACTAAAATGAGACCAAAATCCAAATCCAACATAAAGCATTACAGCTTTAAGTACTGAAAATATTTATTATTTTTATACCAGTAATCCAATAGCATAATCTCAAGAACATCAGTGCTCCAGGAATGTCTAGAAACACAATGGATTTGCCTTTATTCCTTTATCCAGATGTTTCTATAAAATACTCTGGATACTAGGAATCTGTAGGGGAATTAAAGATTTATTTTTAATACTTGAAAAACTTGAATTTCTAATAACTATGATCCTTTAAAATGTTTTAACTGCAGATGCAACATACTTTGACTCTTTGATGAGCTTTCCCTATATCTTTTAGCTTGCTTTCCAAATAATGGACAACTATTTCTCACAGGCAGCTGCAAGATAGTCACAGGACACAGACACTTTAGTGATAGCTGTAAATGTGAGAATTAAACTATGTGTTGGCTTCAGTTCAGAAGTTTATCCTTATTCAGCAAAACTGATTAGATTTTGTCTGTACAGCACTGTGTAGATATACCTGAGCTAGAGAAGGAATCACCAGCATGCTAAATAATGCAGGGCAATAGCCAGCCCTGCTTATTGAGGACTAACTTTCATTTAGCTGTTGCAGGGTGGAAGGTCTTTGCATATTATGTCACAATCTGTAATGTTGTAATTTTACCTCATTTCTGAAATAACATTATACCTTTTTTTTTTGACAGATACAGCACTATGAAAATAATTTCTGAGCTGTGTCTGCTTATGTTCGCCTGGTGCAGTAGTAATGTAGCTCCCCAATATGCAATGAACACCAGGACCCTTTTCAGGATCAGGGTACTAGATGTTGAAACAATGTAAATTTTGTGGTTTATAAACCACTATGGATTTAATGACTTGTTTAATAACAAGACAGGTGCAATAATCATGCAGGATTTTAGAGGCAGAAATCTCTAAAGCTATTGCATTCCAAACAGCAGATCAGAAACTGATTCTCTGAGGAAATCCCATGTAGAAATTTCACTGTACATCAATACCCAATTTCATTTCTGAGTTGTCTATCATTGGTCTGCTCCTAAAATTCTTTAATGAAAGTGGAATGCTAGCTAGTATTGTATGTAACTGTTCTAAAATACCTCTAGATTTCTAAATCTGATGATAAAATTAAAGAGGCACTTTTCATGTAAACATTGTGAGCTGGGAAATCAAATCTTCATCACAATTTCTTCAGCATACTTAGTTTATGAATTTAACATCAGTTTGGGCTGATCAGGTTCACTGTTTCTTTTTAATGGCCATTTAGAAATCAAATGGATATGGAATAGAAGTGGGCAACAAATCTTTAATCAAAAGAGCAATTAATGATCAGAACACACCCAAAGAAATGGTGGTTGTCATTTTAAAAGTTGTGTTCTGGCCGACCCCATGGACTTGCTGCAGGAACTGCTGACTGAAGCGCTCTGATTTCCTAAAGCACAGATTAGTGGCACACAGTAGTTTCTTCTGGCCTTAAAATCTGTGAATCCACGAGTTAGCCAGGTCTTTTGCAAATGGAGGACAATTTGGTGAGGAGTGGGAGCGGAGGAGGAAAAAAAGTGTAAAGAAAACGGATTGTAAAACCACAGATACTGACAACAGAACATGGGGAACGTGATACTGTTTTCATGATCCAATTCCTGCTACCTCACAGTTTTTCTTGATGACTTTGGAAACTCCTGTGCATGTCTGTTCCTCTCTTCTGAAAATGGTGATAAAAGGCCTACCTTAGAGGAACGGCATGTGGATAAACCAGATCAGAGCAAGACAGGGATTCCCTTTGCTTACAGATTCTCCCGAGCAATGTCTGTGATTAGACTGTGGCTGTGGCTCTCTGATCTGAGGGGTTTCTGGTCAAGAGATATGCATTGCATTTGTTGCATTAAATACTTTTTCATTACGGGACGGAGATGCCTTACCTTCATCTGCAACTGCAAATATGAACACTGTCCTACAGATTTAAGGTTTGAGACTGTAAGTTGCTTAGCACAGTCCACCAATTGCTCATCACTTCAGCACATGGCAGTATTGCTTATGTTGACCTTTTAAAGGTGACCTTCTACCACGATGCAGTCTTAGGAATGTGTCTATAAGGACCAGAGGCAGTGATGTCAGTAGCGGCATGCCTGTGCCTTTGCATTGCCACCTCCCCTACCCCTGGGGCAGAGCAGAAAGAGGAGGGCAGTCAGCAGTAGCAAAAGCTGCTCCCTGCAAGAAGGCACCAGGCTTCTCACAGTTTTCAGGGTGGAGGCAGACAAAGGCAAACAACTAAATCTTCCCTTTTTTCTCCCAGCCTACAAGAAGACTATATGGCAAATGCCCCGCTGATGTGATGAGAGTGCCTTCTGCATTCACTTCACAGTGCTTCTGTTCAAAATGCAATAAATTGCCAAATCCAAGTCTGCCCGCAGACTGCACAGTGAATTAGGAATGCTCCTCATGTAGCTCTGACTTGATCTCATCTTACACATACCCCAAAGCAATAGTGAGGGGAAAATGCTGTGAAGCATTTTTTCCTTTGTTAGTGCCCTTAGGGCTCAATCTGAACTTTGTAAGAGACAAAAAAGAATAGCTAGGAAAAATAGTGAATTTCTGCATGCCATAAGGACTGGAGGAACTTACACTGTCATCTTCTTCTTCTGTTGTGAGGGGGTGTGCAGATGTGTCAGTGAGCAGGGCTTTTCTAGCCACACGCAAGTCAAACATAACCCATATTGCATCTCTCACAACAACCACCTTCCACTTGGCTCTTACCTTAGTCCCAGGAGGCAGCAAGATGCCATGTCCGTTGAAGATTATTTTTTCAATACACTTCTTAGGCTGATAGTAAGATTCTGCTTTTATGTCAGACTCCTGTTTATGTTATATCTATTTCATTACTCAAACTTACTCATCACTGAATTGTCTGTCCCCACACCCAGCTGAATTGAGAATGAGGCCTTTGGGGCAGGGACTATGTTCCTTCTTGCATTTAGGTACAAATGGCCTTAATCTGTGGCTGGAGCTCCCAGGAAAGGGCTGCTATGAACCACGTCTATAAAAATAATCTTTGGGAATAGCTGCAGCGCGATATCTCACGTGGAAACTCTAGGAAAAAAATGGTAGGCGGCTTTCAGAAAATTATTCCTTATGAAAAATCTGTATTACTTGGTAGTACAGTACACTATGAATCTAAATGAAAGCTCGTGCAAAATGACATCCTTCTGTATGTATGAGAATGTTTCAAGACATTGACCACAAGGGGCAGGATTAAGTCTCAGAATTCAAAGTATCAGAATTTATTTGAAGCCTGAAAATTTGGATTCTCAAATTTTCCTATTTTACATAGAATTTTCTGGGGCACAGAAAAAAATAAGGATAGGAAGAAGGAAGGAGATAAGCACTCTTCTAAAGATGAAAATTCAGTTGATGCTGTGCCATTTTCCATCAGAAATAACATAAAAATGTTTTTGTGTGGTAAAAAACTTTACTGATCTTGCAAAGATGTATGTATGTGATGAACTTTATTTGTTCTGAGCCATCTCACTGAACTCACACTAAATCAGAAGGTCTGTATTATCTGTACAGGAGGAGGGCCTGAACTGCAATGCATGTTTACAGGAGTTAGGATATTGATGCTCCTTGCACTCTATGTGTCCAGCTATAAAACATGTAATATTCTCATAATAAGTTTATTTTGTGAAGTATTATATGAGTGGGTGCTAATGAGAGTGGGCCCTTTGTGTTTGTGCTGACTCAGCAGTGCAAACATAGCAGAGACTATGACTTTCTCTTCTGTCCCCACTTTGGGTAAGAAAGCAAGATATTTCAACCCTTTCCACTGCAAAACTTACTCCTATGTGCCACATTGCTATTCTGGGTGCCGACTGGAGCGTGTGGCAGAAGCTGTGCCCCCTTAGTCCTTGTTCCTAAGCATTCCCTTGATGTGGAGTGCAGTAAGTGAGTGGCTCACGCTCTCCTCTGAGGCCAGAGTTGGTCTCCAGGCAGGACCTGGTTGTGGGGTGGTGGCGGTGAAAGATGTCTTCAGCCTCGGAAGGGTTGTGACAGCCAGGGCTGTGGTTTGTACATGTAAGCAGTGTTTATTAAAAGAAAATTTGTAACTATTATATTGGAAAATACTTTATAAAGATGAAATCGCTTTCAAGATAGCTAGTCCATCTATCACGTATGAAGGAGCTGCAGGCAGTGGGTGCCACTTGTTCATTACAGGCCCTCGTAGGCAGGCTGTGAATCTTCGCGGCACCTCTGACTGCTGGATTTTGTACGTGGAGGCTGGGGGAGATGAGAGGAGCATGACCTGCTGAGACACTGTGAGTGAACTGCTCTGTGTGGAAGTCCATGTCTGCTGCCTTGTTCAGCAGTTCCCAGTGCACATAGCCAAAACATCTGCTTTCAACAGGATTAAGTGGAGATAAAAGGGTAGATTCATAAACATGTGCTTTTTAAAATTTTCTGCCCTGATGTCTGGACATTGCTGCTGAAAATCATGGAGACCCAAAGACATTTTAAAATGTCCTTTATATGACTTCCCATTTCAGCTCTGAGACTAGGTGATCCAAAACACTTCAGGACAGGTAGCAGGACACAGCCTTGGCCCAGTAAACTTGCTTTAGCTCCACTTTCATGGTGCAAACAAGGCACCGAGCTGTCTATCTCCTTGCTAGACTACTACCTTGATGTGGTTAGCTGTGTATCGCCCACTTGCCCACCTCCTTACATGTGGAGGGAGTGCAGCAGCGTCAGAAAGGGCAGTGCAGAGATATGCTCCAGTCTGGTGATCCTCCTCTGGCAGAAGGGGCCCTCAGCCCACAAGATGCTTATGCTTCCAGTTTGATCTCTGTTGATCCTAAGCCTGGGAAAGGCATGAAATTGGCTGAGGGCTTGGCACATCCAGGATAACTTGGTCACAATAGCGTTGATCATCATAAGTTTTCCTTTTGGGCTTGCAACCGGTTTTCCAAAATTTCAGTGAGTTTCAGAAGTCTGTGGGAGGAGCTGACCGAAAAGTAATGGAGAGGACAAGAACATTGATGAGAAACTGAAAATGTGCAGAACTGAAATTAATATATGCCCAAGGGCCATCCGGTATGCAGGCTTGAAAGAAATACATTCACACTATGATGAACAAGCCCCCCCCCAAAAGTAATCGAGGGTAAGAATGAGGCATATGTAAGGTATTAAACATCAAGTACAGCGGAAGACCAGAGAGATTACAAAGTGAAGTTCAGAAAGTATTAAAACTGATAAGAAAAGCAAAGGTAGAGAATGAAAAAAAGATTGCATGGGAGGTTGTGAAAAATAATGACTTTTTTCAAGTACACAAGGAAAAAAAGGTCTGTGAAAGAGACAGAAGGGCCTTTAAGACACGGCAGAGAAAAATTATTGAAAGGAAAGGTAGGTATTGCTTAAAATATTCAATGCATTTCTTGCTCTCCTGCTCTGAAAAGAAGGTACTGGTGGCAGACACAGGTGCCAGAAGCAAGCATAAATTTCCCTAGGGAGGAGAAAGAAACACTGAAGGAAATCAGGATCATGCCAGAACAGGTTATTAACAAATTAGAATATCTGAAGATTTGCAAAATAACTTGTTCAGATGGGACGCAGTCTGGTTTCAGTAGAAAACATCAAGAAAGGTAGGATAACCCCAGGCAGGCACATTTAAGACCCTGTTTATAGAAGAGTGCATAGCTAAGGAGATGGCTGATAGGCTACAGATTTCTAGCTGCTGTGAATCAGGAGGACTCTGTGGACTTCGTGGCAAGGTTCTGGTGGCGTAATGTTTGTCAGCTTGCTGTGGACTGCCTCAAAAGTGTTTATATATAAAAAAAAATGAATCAGCATATAATGTTGGAGTTTAACTTCTTAAAGCAGTATTTCTGTTCCGGGGATTATGGACTCTGTAACAAACTGGACTTCAGTTATTTGGCAGGATCCTTAGTCCTGCAGCCTTCTGGTGAAGCAGCCTGCAGTTCAATAGCAGATTTGTTTAAATTAAATTTATATAAAAGTTTACTCAATTAAGTACCTAAATGAATAAAACAATTGGTATTATTTATTTTGATACTGAAATCAATTTAACTGATGCTATTTTCCTGACGTACACTCCCTACGTGGTTCAATGTTGTAACGAAAATGCAGAAATGCATTGTAAGAGTTGCCATGGGGAAGCTGAAGTCTTTGGCAGTTGGGTAGGGGACAGTTGGAGCTTTTGGCACCTGGGAAGGCATAGGAGGCAGTTTGGGATTGTGGAGTAAATGCATTGGCTACATGCTTCTGCTAAAATGATCATCAGTGGAATCATTAATAATGCTGGAATTTAAATTGTCAATTTTTGTTTCAGCATTAACACACTATTGAGGGGAATGGGGCCGTCCACACCTCTCAAAGCTATAGTTTCAAGCTATCTGCAATGTCAGATAAATATTGGTTTATGGTCCATTAATATGTTCAAGGTTATCTTCACAAGCATAGCAGTCAGCAAGATAACATGTAAGTTTTGCTTCAGAAACACAGTTGTGCAATAAGGGAAAGATGCTTTGGCGTATTCCACAGTACCGGTATCACAGGCTACAGGAAATTCAGCTAGTAGTTCAAAAATATATCTAGGGAAGATGCAGAAAATTGCATGTCTATGGGTTTGATTGATTTTAGTAGTTGGAAGAGAATAAAATCATAAATCAGAGTCTGAAGGAAGGAAAAAGAATAAGAGACTTGTGGTATTACTGCAGATGCTGTCCGTAAGTGCAGAGAAGAGATCATCTACTGGAATTTTTAAGGAGAGTCATGAAAGACTGGCTGAAGAAAGGCCTGGCTATAACTGATCTGATCCTCAGGAAACCTTTTTGATCTGGTATCACACAAAAGGTTGCTTCTTAGGTCAGTAGGCAGGTTTGGATATGAGGTACATCAATGGATAAAGAACTGGTGCAGATATCAAAGAAGGCATTTGCAAGTGGACAGGATTCAGGTCAAAGGGGAGACGGTAAAAGAGTGAAATGAAACAAGAATCGGTGTTAGGTTTGATTTTCTTCACTTTATTTATAAATGGGCTTTGATGAAGAAATGTGCAAAAGTGGTCTAATTTCAAAGCTAAGTGGGGATGGTAGGAAAGAGGGATTAGGTAGCATAAGAAAGAGGGAATGGTGGGGGGGACGGAGGAAATGACCAACATAGATGTGCTAATCAGTAAGCAAAAAAGAACCAGGATGTTACAGAGATTGTTCACGAGCCTTTAAAAATGTCGCATGAAGAAATTTCTTGGGAAATTCAAATGCCACGATAGCCTCTTCTTCCTCCAGACCGTTTCCCTTCCCTGGTGTTATCAAGAATGGTCAGAGAAACATTGCTGCTGGAAGGAGCAAAGTTGGAGAGGACTCAAAACAGGCAGGAAGTGATAAGACCTAGTTCTCCACGCTGGAGAAAACCAGAGCATCAGCTGGGCCACTGGCAAATGCAAGACAGTGGTTTGAATGGTTGTGGTAAAGGTATCAGCTCAGAGATATGCAAAAGTTCATCCATGTTTGTGTGTCTAAATAAACCCTCGCTATAAAAATTTCATCTTTATTTTTTTGGGGTTTCCTCACTTTTTAAATCGGTTTACTATGTGCTTCAGTCCAACCTTTAGAGAATACAGTAGTAGCTATATGATGGAAAGCATTCAATATTTCAGTATTTATCCATTATATTACAATAATGCTATAGAATGACTACATTATTTTTGCATGATTACTGGCCAGAATTAAAAATCAAGTTATTTGAACTAATATGAAAAGAAATCAGCTGAAGCTTCTGGTTTTGCTGGCAATTGCAAGCAACATGTATCTATGTTGTCTGTATCTCTGGGTCTCAGGAATTCTTCCTCAGGGAGTGCCATCCCCTTAGCAAAACATCATCCGTCACCTCTGCATGCTGACAGCCCTGGCTATCGTCTTCAAGGCGGGCATGTAAGAATGCTAAGATAATGTCCCCGTGTATTCAGAAGTAGGACAGTGTAGTAATCTGATCCATGACAGATTCAGTGTCAAATGTTCTGAGCCTGGACAAGTTCATTATGGGTTGTGGAGCTTGCTGGAGCTCTGTGTGTGTCGGAAGAATGACTTACTTCAATTAAGATTACACACACAGCATTTGGAAGTTTGAGCCTAAAAAAGGTCTCCTATGTTCCCTCGTGGTACCCCTTCCCTTGGTTTCTGAGCTGGTTTCTCAGCTTGTGTAAGCTGGTGGGACCTTGCTGAGGTTAGTAAAACTATGTTCCTTTACAGCAGCGAAAGACCTGGCATGTATTCTTCCTGTTCCCTGTAAAAAGATGCTTTGGTTTAAAATATAACAAAGCAGCCATGTAAAAACAGTGCTCTTGTGCTCATCATAGTGAAAGCAGACTATGTGCCAAATTGTAGAACGACTACTTAGGTCTTGTGTGGCTGAATCCCTGTTGGTGTGTTTCAATGATGTCCAGCACAGCTGTGGAAGAGCAAACGGGACTCTCTTGGGCCTCTAAGTCAGTGCAGATCCCAGGAAGGTCTGAGCAGTGGAAACCATACCACTGATGAGGCTTTTAATAGCAGCGAGATCGCAGCTAGATTTTCAAGTCTTAGGATGAAAGGGCAGAGTTGGCAATTAGGAAAATCAGCTTTGGGTCTGCAGACAGAACAAAAGCTCATATGGAAGGCACAGAATGAGAACAAATTATATAGAATGCCTCATTATTTACATTACTGCTTTTCAGAAGGCTAGATGCACTTTTTTAAGCAAAAGCTAATAAATCTATTTTAGTGTCCTAATATTATTCAGATACTGGTTGCTTATTCCTAACATTGCTGAGTAATATTTTGACTTTACTCCAGGGCTAACAAATAGTTGCTTTACGATTCTGATATGCCGTATCTTAAAATCTGTTATGACTGTTGTTGCTGGCTGGGCTGGGAAGAAAGGCGATGTATGTTCATTAACTTGTGTGCTAACGGTTGTTATATCTCATAGACTTCAGAGGCTGGTGCGAGCAGGTGAAGTAGGTTTGGACGGTGGGGGAAGGGACCGATGCACATCTGTCCCATTGCTGCTGGGGTGGAGCACCCTGAGCTCACCATAAGGAAGTTACAGTCCTGCCCCAAGGCAGCTCAAAGGCTCGACTGGCTCAGAGCTGTAGGAAAACCTGGGGTTTTTTTCAGTTATTAGCACCCCCAAAAGAGAGAAAGAATTATTTTCGGTCAGCCGATATAAGAGGTGTTCTTCTTAAAAGTTATGTTAAAACTTGTTTTGAATTTCAAAATGAGACATTTAAAAAATATATTCCTTTTTAAATGAAAAAGAGCATTTCCCTTTAGTTCCAAAACATTGCATCAAAAATAAAAGTAAAAAATAAAAGACTTTTCCAAAACGTTTCTTTCTTTTTTCCCATTTGAGACTCTTTATATTAATGAATACTTTTGGTTGACTCAAACCTGCATTTCTCAGTGAACAAATTAATTAGTGGAAAAATTCTGTCCACTCCAAAATGACCTTAAGTTGATGTAAAATATTATTAGTAGCATAAATAATTCCATGCTTCTTGACCTGTAAAGGTTTTCAGGATACTATCAATAAAGTCCTAAGTACTCCCGTATCATTATAAAGGCTAAGGGAATATATTTTGGTACTGGGGATAAGTATTAGAGGGATACTGGGAAGCTGCTAGTCTGTTTAACATCTGTCTTAGAAATAAGCTTCATATGCTCTCTTTCTAAATTCTTCTCATTTAATTTGCAAAAATAATCAAGAAGGAACATTTGCTGTCTTTGGACCAAATCTTGAGGCCTTATTCATGCAAATGCTGACTGAATAATTAGTGATCTTTCCAGCAGAAGGAATATCCGACTGACTGCAGAGTATACAGAGCAGCTTGACATGGTTTAGGCTATAGTTTTGTCGCCCATTGCTCTGAACACAAGGGGACCCAGCTGGGTGAAAAAACGCTCGAAATTAACTTACACTTTGGCTTATTGCCTTTTAATAGGATTCTTGCAAAGTAGTAATTGAAGAAGCAGTTTTTTTCCAGGGATGATTATGCAATGCCATAATATAATAAGCTTTTTTCATTAAAAAAATATTCTAAGTGCAAACACAGTCACTGCGTCTTCCCCACAGTATTATTCAGGTCCTGAACACTTGTTGCCGGTGGGGCAAAGGCTTATGTCCTGCTTCCCTGCTGCATGAGGAAAAGTGCCAAACGGTGAACCTTTTCTCAGGATCTCCTTGGCCCCACGCTTCTGGAGCTGCCAGGTAGTAAGTTCAGAGGGAGCAGGACCCCACTTAGTGCAGGTATCCATAATCTTTCTTCAGCCTTGTATCCCCTCCCTCATCCCCGGTTCCCCTCTGAGTTTTTGCTCTTCTACTTATTCTGATTGCTCGTGCCCCAAACAACCCCGAGCTGCTGTGAGCAGCCACATAGATATTAAACAGGGTGAAATTCCTGTTACCTCTAAGGTACCGGTGAGTCTATGTCTTTCTTGTCTCTTGTGTTTTCTTTGGTTTATGCTCTGGACTGTGTTTGGAGGATGTGCCTGTCCCTGGCTGTAGCAGACAGGCTGATTCAGGAAACTTCAACACAAAAGGATGCCAATGCTCTAAATACATTAGATAAATAAGAGGAAAGGCTAAGCAAAGAAAACGCATTAGGAAGTAGAGAAGAACTGACACTGGTTGCACATTTTGCCTGCTAACTTGAAACAACGTGAAGAAAGAAACTATGAAAAGAAATTAATCTCTCTTTTTCCTGCTTGTGCTCTTTTAATTATCCTGTCTCTTGTGTAGCTATTATCCTTACAAATGCTTTTACTGATGTTCAAGAAATGTCCCTGAGTTCCTTCTAGATTTATATTTTCACCTTGGCTCTTATTTGTGTCTTTGCACTCTCTCCCTTTGTTTTTCCTCTCCAGCTCCTCCACCTACCTTTTATTTTCTCCCTCCCACTCTTTTACTAAGCTTCAACCAATACTAGGAAACAAAACTTTTTTCTAAGAATCAGAGCACACTCTGATTGCTGCCACATATGGATATCTTCCTTTCAGGAGGTTTGCTTGGCCAGGTGAACATCTGTTCCTTAGTGGTCTTATGAATAAACAGCAATAATTCTAACAGAGTGAGCTTAAGATGACAGCTTAACTACTTTCAGGCAAGAACTTAATCGTTCTTTCTTATCTGACTCCCCCTCCTGGATTTGCACACGCACACGCACACACGCATTCTTTCTTATCTTAGCTATTAGACCTAGTTTCGCTTTGGAATATAAATCTGTCTCTCTCTATTCTGATTCAAATGAAACTTTTTTAAAACTGTACTGCTTTTTTGTTGCTTCTTTATTTACTAGGCAAAAAGGTTTGATGTGAAAGAGATTTGGAGTGACCCGTATCTCCTCTCTCAGGTGAACTCCTTGTTTCCTGGCTGTGTAGTCCCTCTCCAGTCCTACCGACATGCTCTCCATACTGAGACAGCTCCTCGGCGGTGTTCGAGGGACCCCCCACCCATGCCCCTCTGCCTGCTGCCTGCAGGTTTCCCACGGCAGTCCCTGCTGGTGTTTGTTGCCCTTGCTGGGCAAAGTCATTCAGGCAGTGATTCTGAACAAGTCATGGAGGGAGCTGACAAAGGACACTTGGGAGGACGTGCCTGGGTTTTACCTGTGCGCGTCCTTCCAGGCAGATCAGAGCATCACTTCCCTCACTACAATCTGGGAAGCCCACCCAGCATAAAGAAAACAAACTTTATTTGCTGTTTCATTTGTCACTTCTGCTTGCTGCTGAGAGAAGGCACTGGATTTGCAATTGGCTGCGGCCCGAGTGAGGGGAGCAGGGTGTGTAACGATGAATAAGAAGTGGCTACGTGGAAAGTGAAGTGCACTCCTGGTATTACGGCTGGTGCTGCCCAACGGTCCCTACGTAGTGTAAACCTGAGCAGGCAGCACATCGCTGACCCTTTAGCAAGACCAGGGCTGTGCATGATGCCATGGCCCTGGCCCTCACCTTGGGGGGCCTTGCACAGCTTTCTTGGCTTTGCAAATAATGACTGCAAATGGCACGGACTCATTCTGCTGCTCGGAAAGAGGACGTGGCACAGGAGCCTCCTGCTTCACGGCAGGTCTGCTGCTTGTTTCCAGCTTGGCCTGTGTGGAGGGTATGAGGCACTACGCCTCCTACTCTGCCTTTCCCTACCTGCAAAAATACCTCCCCTCCCTGAGTAAGCCTAAGTCATGCCTGTGTCTTGCTTCAGTTAAGGTACAAGTCCTGTGGATACATCAAAACTAGTGGGGGAAAAGAGTTATTTTTAATTCAGGAACAGGGTGTGCACAAATAAAATGCAGTTAAAAGCTGCCGACGCGGGAGTGCCCTTTTCTTTTGAAGACTGGGAGTGGAAACGGGGAGAACAGACAGGGAAAGGCAAGAGAGCACAAGAAACGGAGCAGGGCGCAAAGTGAACAGGACGAGAGAGTTGACAAGTTGTCACTTTCGCTTGCGTCGGCCAAGGAGGAAGTGCACAACCACCCCCCTGTGCGGCACACTTGATGTATCTCAAGGCATGACAATATGGCTCTGTTTGTTCTGGTTTGGGGGGAGGGGGCTGGTTTGTTTTCTTAAGACTATTAAGTCCTTCTAAGTGCCACTATCGGCATCCTATGATTGAAAGTGACAAACAGAAGCAACCCTATTTAAAAACTGCCACTTTGAATTAGTGGAAGTATCAGCTTAAGTTTTACAATATTTTACTGCTCCATTTTTGCACTCTTTTACATAAGGACGGCCAAATAAATATCCCGGCGACTTGTCTTTGCCAGAATTCCTCCCCATGCTCCCGCCCCATTAGCTGCTGCCTTATGAACGCCATGCTAAACAGAAAGTGACAGCAGCTGACAGTGCAGCCAGGGCCAAATTATCAAACGTCTGAAGTTGCGCCCATGTAGCCATGCACAGGCTCACTCTTTCACATGCAAAGCAGATAACTGCATACAAACAGGTGCTCATGTGTGCAAAGACGTTCTTGCAGGACCCCCCTCCCGAGCCATGCACAGTTGAAGGCTGTAGCTAAGAGAGTTTGGTACCTGCAGGTCCCCGATGTTAGAAGCACGGACTTTTGACGTGGGGAGTCATTTTCCATAACGAAGAAAATGGTTTTGTGCGGTTTAGCTTTAGACTGTGAATTTAGTGCCTAAATTATGAGCCTAGACTGCCTGAACAGTCAACAGGGATGAAGAGAGGCTTCCAAGCAGTGCTGTAGTGTGCAAGTACTGATGCCAGCCCAACTGAGGCACTCTGAGTTGCTTCTGGGAGTGCATAGTCTGTAGGTACCCAATATGGCTGCTTAAATTTGGACTGTCCAAGCCCCTGATGGCTTCTTCCCTGCCCCAGTCCCAGCGCTGGGATAGATGCAGCTCTGGTTCATGTAAGTCCTGGGGCTCTCCCGCCTGCGAGACATCAGCCTCCAGCATATGAGATGTGAGCTATGTTGTGCTGTGCAAGAGCAGTGTGGTGATAAAAAGCTCGAGTTGCCACCTCAGATCTCCCCTTGGCTTCAGTCATGTCTGGGAATCACATTACGAACTCCTGCCGTATCCTGTTCAACAGGAAATATCCATTTCTCATAATTTGTGTGCTCCCCTTCCCTCGGGAACCACTGCTATTTCTGTCATGCAGAGGGCTTTCCAGGAGGCCTGGCAGGGTAACCTTGGGCAGGAGGAGGACTGAACCTCAGGCTTTGCTGGGCTCCATGTCTGTGGGGAAGGACAGGACGCAGAGAGGCGCAGGGAGCTGAAATACTTCTCGAGAAGCCTTAATCTGCTGTGGTGGGCCAAGGTGCAGTGTGAACCTGAAGCCTGTACATAGAAGCCTTCCCTATTGTTTGAAGGGAGTAAGGCATTTTGGCTTTCAAAACAAAGCTGCATTTGCAATCTTTGATCTTTCTGTTCTATTCTTTGTTTTTCATAAGGAAAGATGCAGACAAAATAATGCAGACAAAGCAGGTTATTTGTAAGCCAGCTTGAGTACCCATTAAATCTTAAAGGCTGTATTATTCCGACTTTCAATACCAATGCACAAATAGCTTTTCTTTTTTTCCCATGGATCTTCCATATGGCCAGAAGAACAGGCTGGCTGCATGGTGAGCAGCAAAAAGAACAGCTGACATATAGTTTGCAACCACGCTGCAACATCTGGGCAGAGTTTGGTCAACTGCATGCCTGATAATAGTTTTCACATTCAGGCAGAGAGATTCCTTTTTATGGGATCGTGTAAAGTAGTAGAGAAAATATTAATGTCAGCTTTGAAGTGTACAATAAGTGGTGTGTTGTAGCAGCAAAGCAGCCAAGCCTGTGTGCTGCAATACACAGAGCCTTGAATTGGGAGGTAAGAAATTAGTCTTATCTCTGGCTCTTTCACTACCTCTCTGTGGGATCTTAAACAAATCATTTTCTCCTGCTTTTTAGCCTGTCTTTCCCCTCCTCCTCTCTCCGTTCATGTTTATTTTTTTGCCTTGCTAGTTAGTCTGTAAACTCCTCCATGAGCAGTTGATTGTCATCACACACACATTCACAATTATGGCCCAAAAAGGCATTTATGCCTCACTGGTCAAAGCATATAGTTTTCTCTTTGCTATTCACCACTGCAGATGGCATAAAAAAGATACCTTGGGTTGTTACTTGTGGAAATCAAGAAAAGCAATTGCTAAAGGTCAGTAGCATAGCACTTCTGGTGGGACTGCTGCAAGAATATGGGACCGCAGAGAAAGGAAAAGAAATACACAGATGTAGCATAGATGGAATCATGTGTACATGTATACATGTGTGCTAATCCAGAGAAAAGACAGTCCATTGAGCAACCTCTCCTCTTCCCTCCAGATGAAGAAAAACACTGTGGCAAATGTCACAGAAAGTGCTCGCTTTCTGTCCAAATGCTGTCGGTTCAGCAGCATTTCAGCAGCAGCAATTAAGGCTTCCAGTGTATCCAGTGTGTAACCTGGGAAGGTGAACTTGCTATTTCCCCTCCCTTTTATTAAATATGAGGAGGGCAGCTGGTATATAGAGTTATTTCCGAGGGTCTCTTCCCAGGCGTGCTCACCCCTGGTTAGATGAAGGGATGCCCCAAAGTACCGCAGATCCCTTTTGAGGTGCAGTTTCGCAGCCCCAGCTGAATCAGCGTTCAGCTATGCTGGTTTGCCTATGGAGGAAGGCTCCATATGGTGTGTGAATGGCATCCCCGCGCAGCCCCTCCTACCCAGGTGTGGAGCCCAAAACCCCGGGGGCAGGTTTCTGCAGAGGAGGGGAGTATGCCAGGGAGACAGCACTCCCCCGTCTGTGCTCCCTGGGCCAGGATCCACAGATCCTGGCTCCCCTCTGCCTCTTCTAGCATTTGGCCCAATGTTTTGTCCTCATTTTGCTTGTTCTGTAGCAACAGTTTCTTAGCAAACACCATTCTCAGAGTGGTGCTGATATTAATTGATGAGGCTGGTGCTCAGAGTTGTCTTGGCATGGTAAGGCACTATCTAAGTAGAAAAATAAACAGCCATGTTCACTCCAGTTCCCTTCAGAAAATGGAAAAATAATTCAGTGCTGCCCAGATGGAAATGAACAAAATCATCAGCAGAAAAATATCTTACAGCTCCTAAGAAAGCTCTGAGAAGGGAGGATGAACACCCCTAGTTTGCTGGGGATTTTGTTTCCATTAAACAAAGAACTACTGCCTCTCTGATGTTGCGCTATGAACAGAGGGGTTCGGGGCTTCAGATAGGACATAACGTTTTAGGAGTTTAATATCCTTTCAGAAAGAAAATCCCTGTCTGCTGTGGAGAAATGGTGATCTGTCTTGCAAATGATTGGTTTTCCTTTGAAAAAGCAGCAATGGGAGATTTTGTCTCAAATTTAAATGTTTCTTTAGTTCCTTTTAACAGAAATGACATAAAACATCTTGTTTTTAACAAGTCTGTTGCCACTGGCTCTGGCTGCATGAGGGACACTGTTCTTACTGTCATGGAGGGGACAATTATATTGGGCTCAGCTTTAACAACAATAAAAATAACATTTGAGATCAGAAGTTACTTGAGAAGATATCTACTAGATAGCATTATTTCTAATATTGAGCAATGTGTTTTAGATGCTTTCTCTTTTTTTTAACAATAGGAGCTCTCCCAAATTCATGATATGAGTTTAAAAAAAATACATTATTGCCTTAAATGCAGCCTAGATTAAGTGCTTTTCTAGGATATGATATTAAATATGAGCAATACATTTTAGAATTAGTACATAAATGATCAGTAAAAAAGAGCAAACCAAACCCATAACCTGAAATGCAAAGATTTGAGCTTTCTTTGAGACTTCTTACGTTCATTTTTCCCTTTCATATCTGAAGTGAAAATGAATTGTTTTAAAAGACCTTGAGGACCTGATACGGTAAGCTTTGAAATCATGGACTGCATATTCATTTTAAAGAAACTCAGTAGCAGTTTTATAGAGGTCTTCAAAGCAGAGTTTATAAATATTTCATGCTTTGGTTTTCTATTACATTTCACTAAATAACAATATAAAAGACCCCTCACTCTCCCTTTTTGTTTCAAGGATATAATTTCTTTAGTATCAAATTTTTGTCCCCTAAAAATGATGCCACCAATGTTTTCACTAAGCATTCCCTGCTAAGTTAAATTTTTCTGATGACTGGAATAAGGCTCCATCTGTGAAACATGAGCCATCATTTGTTCAGACTCAGAAGGAGCACCTGATTCAAGTCTTGGGACAAGACAGGACACAACTCAGGGCTGGCACAACAAGTGGTTGGTCTTCATCATTTTTCATAATAGTCTCCCAGTGAAGAAAACTGGTATGATTCTCAGGATCAGCTGTCTACCCACTATGAATAATACAGAGTGAACAGCGTGTGTATGACTGAAGAAGCACCAGGCTGAGAAGTAGAAATTGAGACAACAGAGTCAACGCATTCTCAGAAATCAAGTGATTTCGGTCCAGATTATGAGATGTCTTATCAGCAAAGACCTATGCATCTGTATTTAAGAGTATGGTGTCCAAGAATTACAGTGTCTTGCTGAACAGCCCTCTGAAGACAAGATGCTAGGCAACCAACAGGTATCTCTCTTTTGCTGCTCTTTCAGAGGAATCAGCATCAAGGTAAAGTGCAAGGTGGTAGATGTTGTACATGCCCCGATAAAAGCTCAGAATAATTTTGTGATGTAAAATGTAAAAAATAGTTAGAATAAATGATATGGAAATTGCCCTTTGTTACATTATTTGACTATAATTAAAAGAGAAGCCAAGTGCTGATAGCTTAGCAGAGAAAATATTTTCATACTTATCTAATCTGTGGTTTTAAGTAGGGACAGACAAACTCATTTTGCCTAGTTTCAAACCCACTTGAACACTATTCAGCAAAGCACTTACGGTCATATTTTCAAAGCTTGAGATCTTTTCTTTCCCCCACAATGGTATCACTGCTGATATTCCTTCAGTGAGAAAGTTCACATGGTTTTACAAATGAATGTCAGGAGCATCTGAGTCCAAAAGCTCTATGAAAGTCTGAATTACAACTCTCTGGTTGTCTCTTTTCATCCCTGAGCCTGTCCTTTCCTCTCCTTAAAGCAACTGGCATACAGGTCGTTAGCGAGTTGTCTATCCAGCACAGAAAGTGCATGGAGTGAGAAGAATATAGGCTGCTCCTGGATACCCCGTAGGGTCCGCGTCTAGCCAATTTTTTTGGACAAATCTATGTGTTTGGCTGAGGTTTCTTGGTACCCTTTTTTTGATTCAAGATGAAGTTAAGACTGGTTGGAATTCTGAGAAGCTGCAGGATTTTGAGATACAGAGCGGGAAACACGAAACGCTTGCCCTCGAAGGCTTTCCCTGTTGGGCTGAAAGGGGACTTCAGCATGTTAACCTGCTTTGTTTTAACTGACTTTAATAGACCGAGTGCAGCAGCCAGTAAAAAAGCCCAAAAGCTGTGAAAGCACTAATTAGTTCTAACATCTGGTAACAATGACCTCAAGCATACGGATGTTCATTATATGTGTGCAGGATCAGGCCTACTGTTTGTACCAGCTCCTTCGCATACGCGAACCGGGGACCAGAGTGGGTTTTAGCTGCAAAACAAAGGCAAGAGGTGTGATAGGAGACATTATCTACTTCTTATTATGAGGTGGAAGGCAGACAGCATTAATAGAGTCAAAATATGGATTGCTTCATGTCACTTTGCAGCTTTCAAGAGCTTGTATACACCCTGGTTTTATTAGTTTTTGACTCCTCTTTAAGCATATATGCCAAGATAGAGTGCAGGTGAAAAGGGAGGAAAAGCAAAAATAACTCTCTTCAGCCCTTTTGGGGATGCTCTAAGGCTGTTCTGTCCCATTTCGTACTTGCAAATTGATCTATAGCTGATACCGATATAAATACATTCCTGTGATACTGTGAGCTGACAGCAAAAGCGAGCATTGCTTTCTAGTCGTTTGTCCTTCTTAGTTCAAACAAGACAGAAAATTAGAGTGAAAGAAGGCCAATCAGAAGACAAAGATCTGAAAAACTGTTGCGTGACTGCACAGTGAGACCAGATGGCTGTATGAACTGTCTCTCCGTACACATGAGCACATGGATAATGAAATAAGATTCACACTCATCATCTCTCTGTAATGTCTACCGTGTCACATGGAGCCTGTGACCAAGTATTAAAGATCAAATAGATGCCTTTTGTCAGAATAATGATTAACACACAAGCCTTGCTCAGTCCTGTTCCTCCTACACATAGCTTTGGAATCTATCATGATTTGTCCAAAAATGAATTGTCTGCTGATGACCCATGTTAGCTGTAAGTCGGGAGTGCTAAAGAGATAGGCACGTACAGTTTTCTGTGGGAAGAGCTCTGTGCAATCTCTGTCATCCAAACCAACACTGGAGACTTTTTGGCTGTTTTCTCATACCTTCTGTTACGACTTTATTTCTGCTCCTACTGCAGGGTTTTCCCCGGAGTCCAAGGCAGCTGTAGTTACTTCTACCACACTTTCATTTCATCCTCTGTTCACATTCTTTCACTCCCGTAAAAGCAACCACTTCAGATCTAATCCAAAGTAAAATAGAAATGAACTACTAGAACTGAGAAGTATTTTGGCATTCTTGGTTCTGGGAAAGTGCTTTGCAGCCGCTTGTTCTTGGCTGAGACAGGACTGAGAAAAGAAATGGGAAACAATGATGGGACTATGAAGGATTTCATGAACTGTTTAGCCAATACCCAATTCTCATAAACATTGCCTCATCTGACAGTATTTTTCTGCCCTATTACTTGAGTTTGTATGGCTGCTGCGTATCATTCCCTGGAGTAACACGGTGCCTGCAGGCCTTGTTTCACATTATTAACCAATGAGTCTTTCCATCCCTGTAACGGTTGCCTTGAAAGTACGACTGGCAATGCTGACTGTCTCAAAAAGCAGATGACCAACAGCTGAAGTTGCAAGGTATTTTCTTCATCCAGGAACTTCAGACTGCCACTTGTAGAAGTCATGTTTTAACATCTCAAGTTCTCAGAAGTCTGTTAAGCAAAGTATTGGGCTATAAGAGTGAGGTACAAGTTACTGGCTTCATTCGCTCTACGTGAGTACGCATACAATCCTGAGTGGACGCCTCAGCTCCTATCCATATGTATAGCGTTGAACTTAAAGACAAGAAGATATTCTGAGTCCCATATCTGCTTTAACTATTCCAAAACGCTGGCTAGGAGTCTGATGTGACCAGGGAATTTCAGAGTCATGCTCCTTTCTTCCTCTGGCCAAGTGAATACCAAAGTCTTCCACATGCAGTGAAACAGCTTTAACAGAGTATTCCCAGTGTCCTAGCCTGCTTTATGGACCACTGGTTAGCACAAATATCTGGAAACTAGAATATATAGGTTCAAGTCACTGAAAGCAGATGGAGGATATGAGGTCCCATCTTTCATACACCAAACTGACTCCTCTACTTAGGTGTTTACCTCCCCTCATGACTCTAGATATTGGAGTGGAACAAATCCTTGAGCCACTGCAATCTTCAGTACTGAAGTGGTTTTCACCCTTTTAATTCATTGTTATCCAGTCTGTGTCCTCCCACACTCTCTTTCTGGACAGCTTTTAAAATCAGGACAGGAATCTCATCACATACTTTCTCCTTCCTGAGAAGGTATTGCCTGGAGCAAAACCAAAAACCTCTGACTGAGGGAAAAACAGGTTAACAGGGAAAGTGGATGCATAATGCTGGAATGGACGTTTTCAGCTCAATTTAGCATTCCCTCCAGGGTTTACAGAGACTAGTCATTTGGGATCTCTGGCACCCACATGAGGTATATGGTTTATTCTTTATGTGTGCAAATGAAGTATGACACAATATTCTACAATGGAATATTTAAATAATGCAGAACTAAGTGTGCAACTACCTATGTTTAATTATATATGTCACTGCACAGAAAAAAAGTCAGTAGCTGAGCTAAGGTTGCTACACCGCATATTCCATCACAGCAAAACAGAAAAAGCAATTAAATTGTTCAGCAGCCTATTCCGCCCATCAGCTCTTCCCAGCTTCGGCTCCCTCTCTTCCACCACCCACAGCCCACATATTTCTATCTTTTCCCTGAGCAGTCAGTCCTAACAGTGTTCATCAGTTATAGGTGCGCTATAGGGTGAATGTCACTGCAGTGAGGTTATTTCCTTGAATTACATGAAGCTCAGTTGTGTCTCCAGCTTTGAAGGGAAAGTGAGGTAGAGTAACAACTCAGAATGATGAAAGGTAAGCTTTTCTGTAACATGCAGGGAAGCATAAGTGTATGGGAAGATAGAGGAAGAAGTGAGTAACTGTAATGCTGCTATTAATTCTTAGTAAAGAACATGCCACTTAAGTCTGCATACAGGTGTGAGTTGATGAACGGGATTTCTGGGAGCTATAAGTTTGCACCTTGTTTCTTAAGGGTGGAAGCAGTAGACTGGGAGACCACAGCATCTTGCAGTGCCCTTAAGACATCAGTGCCATGCTCGAAGACATTGAGATCCTTGCTCTAATGCGACAGAAAATGAGGACAATCCCAGGGGAGACACACAAAGAAGCAAGGTTGTTCTCTGCTAACATGAGGGCAGGACAGTGATGGGCTAGTCCCCAGTTAGCAGAAGGCCCTGCTTCACTCTGTTATGGCTGGGCCTGAGTCAAACAAGTATTCAGGGTGCTAGAGCTGGCTCAATTTCTGGCATGCTCAGCCTTTGAGGAAGTGAGTGAGTTGCAGCTATAGAAAAGAATCCGTTCCCAAATCTCTTGTTGTTCATTTTTGCTTGGCTGGTGAGTTGTGAAAGAGCCCTTGGCGCAACTCGTTACAGCACATCTCCCTGTGGTTTTCCTTGTGTGCCCATTGCCACAGTACACATCCGAGCCTGGAGACAAAGGTGAAAGTGCTCCCTCCCCCACAACTACATCATGCTTCAACAGGCATTTAAACATGGGAGAAATTCAGTTGCTTAAACCCAGTCTTATTCTGCCATTTGAGACACCCATGTTTATCTGAGATATTTCCTTAGGGCCAGCTAGCATGATAATGGACCTATGAGAGACCCACACGATTCTGGAGCAGCAGTGGCCACCAGGCAGAATACCTTACAGCATCTCCCATGGCATGAGCTGCCTACATTAGGCAAATTAATTGAGCACCTGATGTTCATCCCAGCAGAAAATCTGGTATAGGCCTAAGAGGAGCTGAAGAAACTTTCCTCTAACTGGTCGTAACTGTTTTGGGACTTTGTCTATTTTGACTGAAGAAGTTCAACACATTCAAGCTGGAAAGAATAGGTATGGACATAGGTGATGTTTCTGTGAGTGACACACATGGTGACTGGGTGTTATCCTTGCTTCTAATGTCTCTAATAATGTTGGTCATGACTGAGGTTTTGTTCTTACCTGTTTTTTTTGGTTGTCCCATTTGTATTTTGTTGCAAGAATTCCCTTACTGCTTGAATATCACCATCTGCAGGCATGGAGCGATCTTTGTCAGTCAAATTGTATGACTGCTCAGGAACTGACTCCTTAGACTTCCTGAAGGAGCTGAGATTAAATCAGACTTTTCTCACGTAGAAAATTTGTAGAAAAAGTCAGAAGCTGTTGGTCTTCGATGTGAGAACAGAAATTTGGAAAAAAGGCTTTATTATTAGAAATCAATGAGAAGGAGGAAATTGTCATTTGTTTGAATTCAGTCTGAAACAAAGCCAACTATCAGACTACTCTAAGAAATAAGTGGAAAATGTCAGTTAGGTTCTTACTGGACATGTGTCAATATGTCTTCAGTGGTATCCACCACCTGCTGGCCCACACGGGAAGAAGGGGCAGCAGCTGGGGTGGGATGAGGCAGGATTTGACTGGCTAGTTAAAACTTCCATAGGGCCTCATACAAGAGTGCAGTCTTATGGCAGCATTAAGTTCCCAGCCATAGCCCATGGTTCTTATGGGGGACTGGTGAACCAGCTCAGAAAAATGATTTTCTTGAAAACAATCTTTTATTTTTCCCATTACTTTTCAGCCAGATCAGTTCCCTGACCCAGTTCAAGATGCAATTGTGCACCCCCCAGCAGAGATAGTTGTACAGATGCAAAGACAGGCAGCCCAAGTCAGGATCCCTTAAACTGGCCGTGGGGGCTGCCAAATGCACGAGTAGGTGGCGAGAGTGAAATGCACAAAATGCATGTGTAGGAGCAACTTTGTAGGTCAAGAGAGAACCTCACTTTACAGAAATGTTAATCCAGCACCTTTTACTAAAACATTCACTTAAAATATGTGTTTGTCATGCTGGAATGTGCTAATGGCTGCAATCAAGTTGTCTTTCATCTGCAGGCAGTTGCTGACCTCATTAAAGCAAATGGGCTTGCTAGCCACATATCTCTGGTGTTACATAGAAGAAAAGGTTTCCTTATGAAGAAAGATAGATGAAGACAATGAAAGACTTCACCTAAGGAATTAGGCTTCAGGGGAAGCCAATCAACTTGAATCCCTGCAGGCCAAAGTATTTTCTCTTTGCAAATGTAAGGACCTGGGTGCTGAGCAGATGGTGGGAGTGCAGTGGGAGGTAGGAGAAGCAGGGTGAGGTAGCCCTGGAAGGAAGTCAAGAGAGAGACGGACCTTTGGCCAAAGCCCTTGCTGAGAGGCAGGCTTGAATTCTTTGAATGGGGAAGTTGCTTTTTCTCACAACTTCTTTCAGAGAAACAAGAGTTTCTGTGTATACTTTGTAAATAAGCTGGATTACATCAAAGAAACATCTTCCTCATACGCTCAGTTTTTTCTCCCCATTTCTGTAGGTGAATTAGCAAGGTCACAGGTACTGGTTAAGGCCAAGGTTCAAGAGCAAGTAAGATGAGGCATGGATGTGCAAAACAAGGACTTTGGGTCCCCAAGATGCCCCTTTTTTTCCATTACACAACTGCAAAGGCCTCTTACCATAATGATGGAATTTGACAAAGGTTAGCTGATATATGTTTTAACTGGTTTTGGCATTTTGAGAAAAAAATAAATAAAATCAGACAAGATACCCAAGGTTTAAAAAACAATCAGCCACTACTCATGTGCAGTAAATATCTTCCACCAAAATGTCACAGGGGTTTTTTGCAGAGGGATATAATGTTCATATGCAGCAGGCAGGCTGACACAGAAGAACTTTGCAGTGATTACAAACAGGCCCATGAGGTTTGATGTGAGCTGCATTGCCTCTGTAGGTTTTATTAATCTGATATCATCAGTTGTTGTAGGGAAGACACTGGACTCTGCAGTGTGATTTGGTGGCAGGTAAAAGAAGACAGATCACATTTTCATAGATTTTTGTTTTAAAACCGTAAATGCCTCCGTGCTGTCCAGGAACAGAAGTCACTCTCATCCTGGTTTCTGATTGATTTCAGCAGAGTTCTACCCACAAAGCAGAGGACTTTATCACACCCTTTAAGGAAATAGATCCAAGAAACCAGGATGCCTGTATGCAACTTTCAGCCAGCCCGATTTCCCTGTTGAGCAGTCTGGGGTTGAGTTGGTGGAACAAGGACAGTTTGGATCCAAGCAATAACTATTAGGAGAGCTCCAAACCAAAAAACCCTGAAAACCGGAGAACAGTAGCAGCTCCTCCTGGTTTTAATTACATTGTGGGAGGATTGACCTCACAGTGATTGGATATTAGTATTGTTTTTACTGTTGTTGTTTCTTGCACCAATGTGGCTACTAGCACTAGCCATGAGGCAGGTTCCGCTGTGCTCTATACAAACAGGACAAGAGCTTACAGTCAAAGGGTAAGAAAATGGACCACAGGTGGACCTAGACAAAGAGTTGGGAAAGGTGTTAAAAGGGAATGGGTCTGTATCAGTCAGAGAGGGATAGGAGAGTGCACAGCTCTCTTTCTCTACCCCACCCTGCTTTGCACTGCATGCTAGAAGGGAAAAGAGGGTCTGTAATTCCTTGCAGCACCTTCTTTAGGAGCTGTAGCACTTGGCTCTGCACCACTCCTCATAAATGCAACTCCTCAATAACCAGGGATGTTTCATGGTATTTGGGGGTTCTTTTTTCTTCATTATTTCATGAAATAATGTGCAATTTGTCTGTAATTGGATTGCCATCATCCTGTACTTGCCCCAGCTTCAGAAACCAAAAGCTAAAAAGATCTTTTTTCAGCTGATGTCTGTTTTGAACGTGGGGACTGGAAAAGACAGAACAATACTCTGTGTGTGTGTGTGCATGCGCACATGTATGTATATGCACTGCCAGTTAGCTGTGGCACTAAGAAACTGGAGAGTGGAATTAGAAAGACAGGTTGATGTGCTGGGGAAGATCAATGAATATGAGAGGTTCACTGATGACAGATGGCTGGTTTCATACTCCGAAGGAGTGACAGAGGAGGAGGAGAACCAGCTGTGAGCGAGTTGCAGGATGAGTGCCTTGGAAGCACAGCCTTGTGCAGGAGAAGCAGCCCTGTTCCAGCAGAAGCAGGAGGATATAAAAGGCAGCGGCTGGGTAACTGAGAAGAGGTAGTAAAGGAGGGAAGAAGTGTAATAAAGAGAGGGGGGCTTGTGCCAGCACCCAGTACCTTTCCGAGAGTTTTAATGATTCAGAAGACAGGATCTCACATAATGATGAAATGAGCATGGGGAAATCTGCAGCAAAATTAGATCAGAGAAGTGTTGATGGCAGAGTTGATGTTGCAGATAGTTGCTGCTGTTTAAAACACCAAATCCTCGCACAAATGCACATGAGTCAAACGCTTCCAGGAGAAGGGGCAGGGGATTTTTAGTCAGTGGGCTATGGCAGATAAAATAGCTTTAAAAAGAGTCTAGCATAATGGATGGTGATTTTTATAAATGGTGTAGGGGGAAGGCATGCAGGTATTGTAAAAAGAAATCCTTACACCCCTTAGCTAGCCAGTGGAAGAAGAAAGCAGCATAATGGTGTTTTCTAGTATGTAAGTGTTTCATTTTACCACAGATAAATGAATAGATCTAGTGGGGGGGAGATGCGAGAGGTTTGGGGAATTATAAACAACAAAACAGAGAAAGCAAAATGGCAAAGGAGAGATGGCCTGTATTATTCCCAACCCTATGGGAGCAAACAGATTGTCCACTAATAAGGAAATGATCTAGCCATTTTTTTAGATTAGCGGTGTGGGAGGAGAAGAATTTAAAGGAGGGAATGCATGGATCTCTCAGTAATGTATCCGCTGGTTGTCGTTGTAGGAGATAATGAGAATGTAAAGCAAAGGTGGGAGGAGAAAATATCTTCTATACAAATGCTGTGAGCATATTAATAAGGTCACCAATTGGAAACATGCATTTCCAAGGCTAAGCGTGATATTCCTGGAACGTGTGAGGTAGAAGGAACTGAAAACAGAGTAGGGAAATGCAAAGTAGATTAAAGGGGACAGGCTGTGTTCTTCAGTCACAGCAGAGACAGCAGTATATATCCATGTCCAGAGCAGGAAACACTACAATTGTTTTGCCTGTCAGAGTAGAGGCTGTTTGGGCAGAAACTGAGGAAGGACAACGAATGCAGTCATGTTATTCCTAGATGTTGCTACAGACCCCCCGGGGCAGGTAAAGAAAGTAGGTTGGGGAATGTTTTTACAGATAAGAGAAGTCGGTAAAACAGCTAGAACATTGATCATGAGGGATTTTAATTACTCAACTATTGATTGGGACAGCCACGATGCAGAAGTGAAGCGGAGGAATGGGTTTCCAGAAGTAATGCAAGATTGCCATCTCACACGGCTAGCTGAACAGCCAAGCTTGCATAGTCTGAGGCTATTCAGGTCCTAATTCTAGGAAACGTGCCAAGTCTGATCAATTAAGTTGAAGTTAGGGAGTAGTTAGGATCCAGTGACACCATCTATAATTAGAAAGGAAATGCTCAAGAGGAGGCAACACAAACACTCCAGACACAAGAAGAAAGGAGTTAAGCAAATGAAAGTTGCCCTAATGAAATTTGACTGGAATATTGTAGTGTGTTGGAAATGCGATAGGGGAGATTTCTTGAAAGAAGCCATAAAGAGGGAAGAGAAGGGAATGGAGCAGTAATTGAAATTCATCCTAGTTCAGCATAGAGAGGGAATACAGCGGCAGAGGCTAATAGCTGCAATGATCCTTGGCTAATGGAGAGTTCAGTGGGGGTCATGAACACCTGCATATTTTAGAGCAGCTCTGACACTGCTCTAAATTATGTGGCTGTCTCTGGCTGTCCCTGGCAGCTATAATAATACCTTTACAGCTTGTCCCTCTCAGGTATATCAATTGATGCTCCAGGGCTTCTAAAACATAGCCTTCTATTTGTTATGGCATGAGTATGTGAAGAAATGTGTCTCTGTGGCAACAGTAGAAACACAAAAGAAAACTAATTCTTGTCCCAAGAGGTGAGAATGAAAGAGGATTTAGCTGGGTTAGGAAATGACAGCATTAAGAAAGAGATGAGTTGTTCCTTCTCTTTTAGCAGCAGTAGATGAGGAAAAAATGCCTTACTTGATAAGTAGTAAAACCCACTAAATCTCACAGGTGGTATGACAAGCCTCTAGCATGGAAAATATTAAACTTTTTGCCAGTTAAGGAAATTATTTGGCAGTACCTGATTGTTCCCAACACAGACTAGCCTGTGAAACCTTCTAGGGGAGCATGGAAATTAGTATATATAACCACAACATGAAAAATTCAGTAGTAACTACAATATGAGCACATGACCTGGTGTGGACTTTCTAGAGGATGAGCTAACAGGTATGAAGTATATCACTGACTTTGGATTAGAGCAAGAAAAACAAGCAGGAAAGCAGACCAGGACATGGCATTGTCCAGAAAATTCTCAATGTGAAAGTGGCCTGCATGCAACAGAGAAGGGCAGATGACCTTGGAGGACTGCAGCAGCAAGCACCTGGAAAAGGCAGCCACTGGCCCAGGCAGGGCACCATACCTATAGGTGGTGGACTGAGCTTATCTACCTTTCCTCCTCAAATTGTTTCATTTTGTAGAGATGATTGAGTGGTCAGTGGGGTGGTTCTTCCTCAGCTGCAGGGTGTGCAGGGTAGACCTCTCCATCTGATTCACTCCCTCTGGCTCCACTTATAGCTGATGGAGAGCAACAGTCATACTTAGGATTAAATAACGGGTGCTAAAAATTCCTGCTTCTCTCTAGCAGCCATAAGGCAGTATGGATGATGAGCTCAGATGTAGAAGACTGTATTGAAGGCATCTATAAGGGGCCAGATGAAGCTTACACTCAGCCTGCAATATCAGGGCAACTGTTTAGGTTGTAGGATGCCAAGCCCCTGATTGTATTAGGCAAAGCAGGGACTCAGACTGGTGTCTCCTACCTCCTTCATTACTGCCATATCCACCAGGCTTCTGGCTGTCTGGGATAGGGCTGTTCCCTTGCACTCTGTTTCAGTACCTATCAATAAAGTGTCAGTGTTGATGAAAGGCATTGCTCCAACTAGATCATTCAGTTGAATGGTTCCTGGTGAATTCTAGTAAGAAACCATTTGCTTGCAAATTTGTCCCCTTTTGTTGCTCATTGATCAATATGAAGGAAGGTCTAGCAAGAGAGAGTGTCCTAAGATGTACATATATATGAACATGCAATATAAAATTATCCATTGCTTTCTGATCAAGTACTGCCAAGAGTGTGCAATAATTCTTGAAAATGTATCAGTAGCTGATGGTGTAGCTTGGTTTACACAGAGAAAACCCTACTTACATTAGTGGTTCCTAATGCAGCTGTACTTGCAACCAAGTCAAAGACTAATTCCCAAATTCACAAGAAATATCACAATAAGAGAATTAGAAAATACAGTATGGAAAGTTTGTTCACACATAAGCAGTATTAGCTTGAGCAGCTGCCCTTTTCTGTGGGTACTGAAAGACACATCAGTGTATAATGTTGTCAGAGGAGTTATATTTAGGATACTCCCTCATGCTTTGGAATATGCATTTAGTTCTCATTAGCCTTCAGCAGCATGGGTGGTTACAAAGACTAGCATCTGCAAATTTGGCGTGAATACTGTGAAAATAGCCTTTCTTCTGATGTATTAGGCACTCCAGTTCTAGTACACCAACAGAATTCTCCATCTGAGTGTCAGGGGGTAGCTCAATCCGTGTATTTCCATGTGTCTCTATCTCTACTTGCGTGCCAAATTCTACCTACTCTTTCCACTTATATGAAGAGATGGGGAGGTAGGGAAGGAACAACAATGAGGAGATATAAGGCAGAGACCAAAGCCCAAAGTAAAAAAAAAGTTAGACTGTAAAGCCTAGAAATAGAGTTAATTGTATTAGACCTAGAAAATTGTCCTGAGGCAGTACCCACAGAATATAGGAGCCTGGCAGACAGTTTTCAGCATGGAAACCCATATTTGTGTATCTTCATTCTTTATTTTGATTTCTTTTGTTCCTGATAAGGTAATTTTCTGTGGGTTGAGGACTATAAGACCATGGTTAGCTTGAGTTCAGATGAAAATCATATTTCAGTATTAACATTGATAGAGTATTTTAGAAGGAAGCAAAGTTAGAGAGATCGGTGATTTAGCTCTAAAAGGGAAACAAGTGAAGAAGATAATTTTTCCTCCAAGACTAATGATTAATGAACAAATATATAACAAATATGTGAGAAGTGCTGCATATGAGATATTAAAAGAGGTTCTGAGCATGACTACAAAATGAGACGGTAAAACAATGACAAGGCAAGAATGGGTAAAAAATGCAATAAGATTGCAGAGGAGGTTAACATAAATAATAAGAAAGTATTCAAGTATGTAAGGAACAGGGGGTCAGTGAAGGAGATGTGGTGAACATGGTTTGTTGAGGGCATAGGTAGATGTAGCCGAAACCATTAATGGATTCACTGCCTCAGTGTGCTTGCATAAGAGGATGGGGAACAGATACAGAAGCAGAAATTAATTTCCTGGGATTGCAATGCTGGGGAGAGGGGGGAGAAAAAGAAATAGTAGAGAAAATGGGAAAGCCCCCACCAGCTTGCCCCATGTCAGAACACATTTTTCAAAAAGTATCTGCTTTGTAATTAGGAGGGAAGCAAGACATGTCTTTCCTGTAAAGATAAGTAATTCAGATTTGGCAATTTACTACACAAACTGTTTTGGTGGAAGCAAGAAATGGGAAATGTGGTCAAGTAGGGATGAAGTGGTGACAGAGAGGAAACATACATTTTTAGGCTAAACTAAATGAGCATGATGCTTAAGAGTTGTACGCAACCCCAGTAATAAAGTGAAAAAACCCCAAAAAGATAGAAGGAGAAAGCTTCCATGGACCAACAGAGCAAGGCAGAAAGTAAAGACCTCCAGCAGGGTAGGGTGCACGGAGAGGGCAGAGTGGCTGTGTCAGCTATGGAAGCTCTATTTAATTTTTGTTTTGTTTGAAACTCTGTAGCGCTCTCCAACAGCCTGCGCCCATGGGCTGATCTTCCCAGCAAGGACAAGGAGATCACCCACCCTGTCCTGCCTCCTGGGGTCTCCACCTTGTCTCTTACCACTCCATGGTGGGGAAATGCTACAAGGAAACACTGGGGAAAGGCTTGCGTGCAGGCACTGAAGCAGGACATGCTGCCATCCTCCCACCTGCCTTGGAGAGAGATTCCACATGGGTGTGAAGAGATAATGGAGGCAACAAGCTTCGGATGTGATGATGATCTCCTCAAGGAACAAGAGCTATTGCGTACTAATTACTTGGATCAGGGCATTGGCTTTTCCATCGGAGAAGCCAGTGCCGGGTCTCCCCAGCCATATGTTTCTCTGAGGAGGGCAAAGGAAGGCTTGAGGAAACAGGTTCAGGCCAGAAGGAATGAGAGACAAGATGAAGTGCTTCAGAGCAGGCAGAGTGTAATGGTCATGGTGCTTTCACCCTCTGATTCGGAAGCAAGGGCCACATCAAAATTACGATCTTATTTATGAGGATGAGGCTTTGGCTTTTTTGCTAAATCTGTTCTCTTTGTTATTGCTTCATTCCATCCGTTTTTGTCTTTCACACGAGTTGTTTCCCGACTGACTTCTTGACTCTCTGTTTTCTGGAGGCAAAGGCTGTCTCTTTTGTCACTTAGCCCTACAGTGTCACACAGGCCCTGATCCATAAATTTTTAGATGCTACCATCACCTAAGTATTAATCACAAAAGAAGCAGCTGAGCCTGAGCTTCTGCCCTGGATCTGCACAACTGCAGTATAGGCAGAAGGCTTCAAAAATACAGTCCCTATCAGACGATAGGTGTGTCGTATGCTGGTGTGGTGAGAGGTGTGAGCATGTGGGGCTGATGATGGTGGAGAAGGTGGAAGGGCACGTCAGGAAACAGCGCTCAACCGGCCTCGCAGGCACCGGTCCAGCATCTGTTTGCTGAAAGATTTGAGGCGAGAGTTGTTTTAAGAAGTAATCTGAAGTCCAAGGGTTCTTCTTATGCAAACCCTCAGCAGCTGGCAGCGCGGAGGAAATGACTAATGTTGTGTTTGTTGTTTCCCGTGCGGCACTTGTGTGTGTGGAGCCTGCGGGAGGGGGAGAGGGGGATTTTCTCAAACTGTGTCTGCAAACAGACCCTGCTGATTGCTTTCCTTTTACTGCTAGCACCTTGGAGAAGAAAAAAAAAGGGCTTGTCCAGGTCAGCTTCACTTCACGTGGGGAGAGAGACGCATTTCCCTGGGGAAACAACCAAGGCAGTAACTGGGGGGAGGAATCTAATGTAAGATGTGTGATGACTCATGCTCCAGGTGCTCACCACCTTTCCTGCGGGGTTAATAAAGAGGTACGAACTCCTTCGGGTTCAGAGCTCACTTCAGGTTCACCTGCTGCGGTCGCCGCCAGTCACACATGGGGAATACATACCTTGTTCAAGCTGGGAGGCCTGAAGTTACACCAAGTGAAAACTCTCTCTCGCTTCTTAACTTCCAGTCCCTCTGTAGAGCTGGAGTAGCCACGCTCACCATTTTATCTCCCATGTGTCTCTGTAGGAGGTTACTACCACTAATCCTACAGGGAGAGGAGATGAAGAAATGGGGAAGATGGAGAGAGACTCCTCTCTTGCTTCCTGGGCAGCAGTGTTGCCCTCAGGACAGGGGCAGGGTCCAGGTGCAGAGTGAAAGAGATATGAAAGTGTGGCATGACCGAAATAGTAAAACCACTGGGAAGGGGGTAGCGGGAGCTGAAACAAGAGCTCGACAGAGGCACACGGAGTGACTTCCAAGGGCCTGTGACAGGGCCCAAAAGACAAGTTTCTCTTCTCAAAAGGCACATTTCTAAGGTGAGCAGAGAGAGATACTGCAACATTCCCTGAGAACTGTACCAAATGCAATGATAAGAAGAAATGAACACTGGACTTTTTTTTTTTTTTTTTTTTTTAAAAAAACCCCAACCAAACCACCTTATGCCATTCAAGGAACAACCGAACACAAAGGAAGGGGAAATTCTGATAAATACATCAGGGTCTCTACGGCAACATATCAGTTTTACTAAGTCAGCCCTTGCTGTGAGCGGGTGTCCACTCAAGCGAAGTCCTTGTGAACAGAGAGAGAAGCTGGAATGCACTCAGGCAAGCAGAGGTCAGATGCTTCTGATGATGGGAATATTTTCTCCTCAATGTTTGGGGCATTCGGGGCAGTTGTTTGCTGTTGTTGTTGCTGCAAATCTGACAAAAGTTCAAAAAATCGGAAGTTGACAGTTTCTGTCGCAGAGGCCACCTGGTCTTGAAAGAGGCCACTTTTCTTGAATGAGGCACCAAACCAAAGCAAAATGAACTTTTGGTTTGTTTATGCTATTGTTCCCTCTTCTATTGTTGCTGTATGATTATTTTCAAATGAATGCCGAAGGGCTTTTTTGTCGTTGTTTTTAATCCTAAACACTTTCAGGATTATTTTGTTCAGAAAAGCCACAAGCCCCATTAATTGAGCTGTTCTGTAAAACCTTTAGTTCAAAGAGCTTTCAGGAAAATAAAAGGATATCCAAGTAATTTAAGAATATGCCAAAGAAGAGTGCTATCCTACCTGCTTTCAGAGAGGGCATGGAAGGAAAATGTATTTAGCAAGAACTGGTGGATTATTAAGTGGTTTTATCTCCACTCGACATCTCTCTGTAAATAAGTCAAGGTTTGTTGCAACCTTGTGCAAGTGCTGGCAAAATTTAAAGCCTTAAATGGTGAACGGCTTTGAAGAAAGCTTATCTTCCTAATGGAAACAAATTGTGCCCATTATTTATATATGTGGTAAAGCTTTATTAAAACATAGGGGTGGTGGCTTTAGTTTCCCTCCTTAAATAGGTTGATTATTTAACATCAAACTTAAACCTTGGATTATGGCATATTGATAGAATATGAACCATACACTGTAATAAAAGCAAATAAACTCATCCTTCATGTACCAGCAGCAATGTTTTAAAACACAGGTGTGAGCTCAAAATTGTCCATTAAAGAAAGTAATGCAGCACCAGGAGGGTATTAGCTTGGAGGAATGCCTATAGAAGTCAACGGGATAATCTTAGTTGTCCTGCTTGGGTGTTGGATCATACCATGGGAGGTCAGATGCATCTGATACATGTCCCACTGCTCTGGAATGAAGTATACTGCAACGACAGAGAAAGAAATACTGCGTAGGCTTCTTAGTACCACCATAAGATTTCACAGATTTTGATATGTAGGATAGCAACTGGAAAAAGAAACAATTTTGCTTGCTTTCAATTATTTAAGCTCTTGAACAGTTTTTCTTAACTTGATGATTTTTTTTTTTTTTTTAATTCTGCATTTCTCAGTCAGGAAAGGTTAGTCTTGATAATTACAGCTTTCAGTTACAGATCTGGTTTCCATTTTTGACTCTTATGGAAATATGCAGATTTGTGGTGTTAGGATTCCCAATGCTTCAAGTGAGTAGAAGTAGCCCTCTAATTTTTTTCCTTTAAAAAAAAAAAATAGAAATAACACAACTGGATTAGGTTGATAATTATGTTGGATAAGCTAAACACTTTTTCTCAATATTTATATATATAGACATATATCTACTTTTAGTTTTAAAGTATTCAGAGCTGACATCAATGCTTCAGTTTAAGATCTGCCTCTGCTGTTTTAGGCTAGCTATTGTGGTGCAGAGGACCTGTATGAAAGTGAATATATCTGAGCTCATTATAAGTAATACTTGAGCATGAAACTAGCTTTCTCCCAGGATTTGAAACTGGGAATGAGTTTCAAAGCTCTTAATGGTGGAAGGATAGCCACTGGATTATCTGGTGTGATTCCTAGTGCATCCCTAAGTTACATCGCTAGCTTGTGGTTTGGGTAAGGACTAAGGGGGCTCAAGCATGCCTTGTAGAGCCTCTCTTTCCAACACAAGAGTATTGCTCTCTGGCAACCTTGTTGCAGTGTTTTTAGCATGCACAGCTCATCTCGCCCAAGCCATACCAGTGCTAGGCACAAGATCCAGGCTTTCCTCCACTGGAGGGCTGGGCAGCCAGGAAGCTCGGTGTGCATGGTGGGTGCTGCAGAGCTGCTGGCATTGGGAGCCCCAGCACAGCTGTCAGGGATGGGCAGCCTTTCCAATTTCGTTTGTGGCTGTCGGCATCCCAGGGAGCATATTGCATTTGGAAACACAAGATATCAGGTGTCAAGAACTACATTTGGTTTGCATTAAATTTTGTAAAACAAACAAACAAACAAAAATTCAAAATTAAGACAAGAAAAGAAGTTGATACAGCCAAAAAAAATCTCACAAGCATCCCTACCTCCCACTGACAGTATTGTAAGCCAACAGCTTTGAAATGACGCATTCTCTGGATAGGGCAACTTTATCTCTTGTCTGCCATGTAGATAGGGTGCCTTAGCCTTTGGCCTGTTGTTCATTTCTGGAAAAGAAGGTTGAAGGTAAGGCATGTTTTGTGCTGTACAATGACATCTTTGCCATATAGAGACCCACACATCCAAAATTAAGTGTTTTGTTACTTGCAGTAGCCCTGGACTGGAATATCTGAGGACCTTATAACCTTTCTATATTTATTTCCTTGAGACCCAACATACCTGGAAAGCAAGAAAGTCCTAGTGGTATCCTCTCACTGGGTGGAGAATGAAGGCTGGGAGAGACTGAGGGACAAACACTGAGCAAGTAGCTCAAAAACTTCTCTGAAGCAATGTTAAACACAAATGAGAGCCTGGGCGGCAGCAGCTGGGCCCCTAGTCACGAAGGAAAGTAGAGCAGGGAGCTGGAACCCGTCTCTGAAATTGCATAACCCCAGGCATGGGGTTCTTTTGCCTTCCTTTTAACTTTGCTTGCAAACTGATACAGGAGTACAGAGAGAATATTGTTATTAGATGCAATGTGAAGTAACAAACAAAAGCGTATCTCTCAAAATGTAGAAAAATAAGTTTGGTCAGAAGTACTTTCTTGACCTTACTGAAATAACTCCTCTGACCCAGATACAGCATGTGTAATCCACTTTGTAATGTCACTACAATGCTCATCAAGATTTCTACCTTGAAATGACATCTGTAGATCAGGCGTTCATTGTTCTGATCAGCAGCATTCTCGTGGTTGTGTTGCTACCTGGGCAGCTGCTGACACCAAAGAGACTTTGGCTGTATAAGATCATTTGAAATTTGCAGCAGCAGAGCATTTAGGATTTGCAGACAAAACCATTAAAGTATGGGCAGGATAGTTTTCTTTCCCTCTAAATATGAAGGAAGAGGACACAGGGATGACACTTTATTTAATTTGGATTAAAAGAATGCTGTGAGGTTTCATTTTTTTAGAAAGGTGAGTTTTGATGTTACCTTAAACTGGTAAAAAAAAAAATGAAAGTTCTGGTTGAAACTGTTTCCTCTGGAGTTTATTTCTAAAATCAAAACGCCTCTCTGATTTGAAGTTGTGAAACCCACTGCTGTGAATAAAAATGTGCAGCCATTTCATTTATTCATTTTGGAAAAATGAAAGAGGCAATGAGTAAAACTGCAGTGGGGTGAGGAAAACCTGCTGGTCAGAATGAAGGTTACTTATATTACAATAAACATGTGTTGGTCTTGGCTAATATTGGTTTAAGTCACAGTCTCATTTGAACTCAAAGTGCCTTTTGCTTTGGCTGCTCAAAGGACGCAATTGTCATCAAGGAAGTAAAATCTCTTCTGTTCCCCCAGCTGGAAGAAAAGAGATTGGAGGTGGCAGTGGAAGGGACAGGGCACAAGAAAGAAAAGGAAAGGAAGGCAGACGCTCACACACAACTTCTTACAATGGCTCCAGCATGCCCTTCCATTGGCAGGAATCCTTTTGATCAAATCCTTGCCCTGGGCTGAAAGCGTTTTAATGAGCATACAGACACCGTCTGTTTTTTCTGGGTCTATTTTGTGTTCTTAAGGATAGATAAGTAAAGTGTGCACTTAAATGGTCATGTCTGTTCTCCTAAAACGTGCTCTAGAGGAAAGAAATGCATAGTGCTTGAATGTGGAGGCTGAGCAGTGCCAGCCTGAAGGACAGAAGGAAGATAGCAGAGGAGGAAACTTGAAGTCAACTTGTTTCCTTTAACATTTTGTTTTCTTTGGGAGGAGGAATATACAACCTGCAGAGAGGTGGGGATTTTGGGGGTGGGGTGTGTTTTATGGAAACTCCCATGTCTTACTAAATTGCCCTGGCACTAGTTTCTTTGAGATTCCCATCAAGACAACTGTGGTTCACCCAGCTCCTTCTGCCTGTGTCCTGGGTGGGGGGCAGGATGCGTGGTGCCATGGTGGGTGGCAGCACCCAGCCTCTGCGGGAGGATGCCCCACACAGTTCCTTGTGGGAGTTTGCTCTTCAGACTCAGTCCTAGACCTACACTGTTAATTCCCCTGCCGGGAAGGACATGCGTGATCTGGTCTGCAGTGGTCATCCGCCAGTCTCTGCTCTCCCCACCGTGCTGGGGGCAGTTATGGGACCACATGGAGGAGCTCCTTTTGGCAGCACTCTGAATGTAGTGGGTTTGTGGAGCTGAGGAAAACTTCACTCGCCTGGGCTGCCAACATGGCTCTTCCCATGAGCCCTAAAACACATTAAACATTTAAAAAAAAAAAAAGATTATGCTTGACAAAAGGCAAATGCAGTTTAGTTTGACACATCTCATTACTCTGAGGCATTTGTGGGAAAAGGCAAACTTTGTCAGTATGTCACAAGGTACTAACAGTTACTGGAAATCAATAAAGGGACCTGCTCGCCTTGGAAAAAACACTTATCACTAACTTTCAATTTACCTGTTAGATTTCAAAGACGGGGGTGCAGGAGGACAGAAGCCAAGACCTCTGTGCAGAAGAAGCAGAGCCTTCCCCAAACTGGGATGGCAAGAGTTGAAAGAAAGTTATGACTTGACAGCAGCTGCCAAAATCAAAACCTTTTTTCAAAGTTTTTTTGATGTGAATCGCAGGAGGTGTGACTACTGGGATTTGCATCCAAACAGGAACCCTGCAGATTTCTTCAAATCCTGGCGACAAAGGTATGACATTTATGATTTGCGACTGTTATTCCACATGTGTGAATTGCTAAAGCAAAGCTTCCGAAAAGGCAACTTTTATTTGTGACTGATGCAGTTTGTAAACAAGAAAGTGCCAATACTGAAGTGCTGTCTGGTTTAGCTCAGGGTACCAGCTGCTTCCCAGGTAGAGCTGCTGCCTGGAGCTGATTGCTCCAACGGCATTAACAATGCTCTTTCAATAAGGGGAGCATTATTACTGTATAGCTTTGGCTTGGCTAACAGATATGTGTGAAATAACTTTTAGCAATGTGGTCCTGGGTAAAGAGTGGAAATTTATCTCATAGGAAATAATTTTGATGACTCCATAGTTCATCTAGTTAGATATGCCTCCAGCGATGGTACAAACAGCTCTGGAAGAAAGGTAAACCACCAAATATGGATACCAAGGAAAAAATTGCCTAATTTACAATATTTAGGTATTCGTATAAGTTTTTGTAACTGGTGGTGGTAATTCAGCTCATGTCATTATTGCTTCCATTACTGCTTTTTTAGCCATCTCCTTGGTTATTTTTCTCAACAACATCCTCCAACAGTGACTGTTCCATAAGTTAAATACGCGATATGTAAAATATTTGCACTTCCAGTTTTAATTTTACTGCATTAGTTTATTTAGGAGCCTCGGATTTATCCCACGTAGATTGTTTATTAATCCACACGCTTCTGCTCATCTTCCTGTGAACTAACCTGCAGTACAGAAGGAAGAAGGCTGGTGCATCAAATCACTTTTGTTTCCGTTCTTGGTAATGATTCTTTCTGCTGCATCTTTTTCAGTGAGGCAACCAGATCTGTGACACTAGCTAAGAGGATGACTCTTTTTTTTTTTTTCTTTAACAGTACAATACTTCTAGTGTCATTCTTTTTCGCTTAACACACCTTTACGATTCAAAAAATGTTCCACCTGGTAAGATTTAATTTTAAAATATTAATCAGTTTAAAGATTTGTTAATTTTTATGGCAGTTCTGCCCTTCTAAATTTGGGGTGATTTTCTTTATCTCTATCCAAATAATAATACTAGCAACTGGCATATTCTACACACGCACACACTTACATATATATATATATAATTGTGGCTAGATCTGTCTAGCTACATCTAGCTATGTATATGTTTGTGGATACACACACACACATCCGAACTGGCTCTGCTTATTTCAGTCAGCTTTTCAAAAAACCCTACCTTCATGCTTCCTGACTATGAGCTGTATTGGCACAGGGCAATTTAGAAAATAATTAATTCATTAACTAATCTCAAGGATACCTGAACGAAATACCAAAACCAACAGAAGCAAAAACTTTGGGGGCTTCATCTGTTAGAAGGAACATGTAGAGAATTCAGATGGTATGCAAGTAACTCAGAAAATGTTTATGTGGAAAATTGTCCATGCATTTTATTACTTGTTCACAAAAAATCTCAGTGCACAACTTAGCTAAATTACTGGCAAAGTTAAATTAGGCGTGCACACTTAGAATTAAAAACACCCCTTCTGCCTGCCACACAGAGGCCGCTAGTTCATAGGGAGTGGGAACACAGAAATACCTGCACTTCAGTCTGTCAGAAGATGATCTGGCTGGGTATCCACAAAACAAATTCTTAGTAGAAAAACTGGGCTAAAAAAGGACATTTAAAAATTACAACAGGATGCACTTCTGCTATGGTAGTTTTATATGAATCACACCAAAGCACCAATTCCTTTATCAGAATAATGCAATGGCCACCACTGATAATGTTGCAGCGTCCCACTTGTAAGTTGCAGCGTTTTGGAAACATACCCTACAACTGAATATTTGGAGTATTTCAGTATTAAAAGTAATGGCCCATGTGAAAATTTTTTTATTTCCTGATATTTGCTGTTCTCTCAAACAGCACTTTATATATACACGAGCCAGTCTTTTTTCTTTCATGTAGAAATTATCAAAATTGTGTTTTTTCAAATGTAATTGAACTAGTCAGATTACTGGGGTACATCCATAGCCCGAATTAGGCTCAGCTGTGCCATGATGCGTATAGAGGGAAACCTCCATGCCTTCAAAGGGCAAAAGGTCTAGAACATCAGGGGTTTGGCTGCTGCAGAGAGTGTACGACCAGGCTTGTGCTACAGTACTAGGCATGCTTCTCAGAAGAGATTTCTGACGCTCCTTGGAAGTGACTGCCACTATTTGTGAGACTGAGATGGGGTCAAATGATGGCTTTATTCAAGGCAGGGCTATGTGGGAAGCATTCATGTGAATTTATATGCCCTCATGTGAATAAACGATATTTAAAGTGACCAGGGGCAAAGAGTGGGAAGAAAGGGTTCATATTTCTCTGTTTTCCTTTCTTTAAGCAGCTCGCTGCCAGCCAGACTTGCATAGGTATTTGGGTACTGGAAGATGCACTAAGTGTCTAGTGGAGCTTCCAGACCTTTTTGCAACAATAATGACATATGGTCATAACAGAGGCTACAGAAGTTAACCAAGGATTTTAAAAGATCTAGAAAAGGAGCTCTCTGAACCATTAATGATGATTTTCAACAAATCTTGGTGCCCTGGGGAGGTTCCAGAAGGCTAGAAGAAAGCTTATATAGAGCCAACATTTAAAAAGGTTAAACGGGATGACTTGAGTAATTATAGGCCTGTCAACCTGACATTGATCCTAGGCAAAATACTGGAACAGCTGATATGAGACTTGATTAATAAGGAATTAAAGGAAGGTAATATAATTAATGCCTTTCAACATGGGTTTATGGAAAATAGATCTTGTCAAACTAGCTTGATATCATTTTTATGAGATTACAAGCTTGGTTGAGAAAGGTAATAGCACTGATGTAATGTACTTAGATTTCTGTAAGGCATTTAACTTGGTACCACCTGACATTTTGATTGAGAAAGGAGAATGCTACAAAATCGTTGCAGCAAACATCAAATGGATTTAAAAAATAGCTAACTGGTACATCTCAATATGTAATTGTAAATGGGGAAACTTCATTGAGCAGGTGTGTCTCCATGGGAGTCCTGCAGAGAATGGCTCTGGATCCAAAGCTGTTTAACATTTCTAACCATGTCCTGAAAGAAAAGAAAAGCAGTCACTGTAGATTATACTTACAGACCACATGAACACTAGGGGAGTAAACAATAGTAAAGTGAATGTGTTGCTGATAAAGAACAAGCTAGAGGTTTTGGCCGAACTCTAATGTTTTCTATCTAGAAACAGCAAAGGTTGGCTTTACAGGACCTTACCTGTAGTAGATGTGACTTTTAAAAAGACTTAGGACTCATTACAGGTGGATAATCAGCAAAACAGAACTTCCAGTGCAGTGTGGTGCCTAAAAGGGGTCATCACTGAATGTGCAGCCGGGAATGTCAGGTCTGAGCAGGGTGGGTTTACATTACTACTGATACTGGCATCGATGCCACCCCTTTGGGAATACAGGTCCCATTCTGGATCCCAGCTCAAGAGGGGCATTGAAAAGCTGAGGAGCACTGGGAGAAGACCCCCAAGAGCATGTGACAAAGTGGAAGAGGTGATTTATCACGAAGAGTTTAATGAATTCAACATTTCCCCCAGAAAATGGCGGACTAATGAGGTGAGCTCATGACAGTCCAAAATTATGGGATTTGTTTTGCCCAGCTTTCCCCCTCAAAAAGATAGGAAGATGATCTAGGCTTACTGCTTTGTCACCCTTATGCAGTCAGTGCAGAAGTTAGATATCTCCACTGGGCAACTAATCCCATATGGAGATAGCTGCAATGAATTGCCTTCTGGTAGAGCCTGTTTCTCTCAGTTGATTACAGAAGGATCCCCAAACACTAGGTGAGATAAGATGCTTCATTTTTGCATGGTTAAAGTTAAATGAGATAATCCCACACTAATTGCCTCCATGGGGAATGTAATTTTTAAAATGAAGGCTCTTCAGTCTGTTAAATAACAGGTTCTGAAGGTTGGGAGTTTTATAGGGACAAATTCAGATTAAAAATCAGGTGCACATTTTTCTCAGGGAGCATAATTAACCTTTGGAGCAAATTACCAAGGGCTGTGGCACTTTCTACACCAGTGGAAATTTTAAAATCAAGATGGAATGTTTTTCTAAAAGATTTGCTCTACTTAAAATGCACTGATTTGGGGAAGTTAAGTGGCCTGCGTTGTACAAGAGGTCAGAGAAGATCATTGCTTTTGTCCGTTCTGGACTAACAATACATGCTTCTATGTCTTGCGATGCTAGAACACATTTAAAAAAGTTTTCCTTAAGTCTTTCGCTATTCCTAAATTTCCTTCCTGCTAACAATAATTAGAATTCCCTGCCTTACAGGACAAACACATTAAGGACTTTGAGGTGCGTAAATATCCTGGAAATGAAGGCCATATAAAGATTTAGGATATGCTGAAGAAACATAGACGATTAGAGTAGATAGAGCTCGAGTAACATTCACTGCCCAAGTGCTAATTGTGTGTTAGTCTTGTTGGAGGTGGGTGCTGACTGGTTACCAACTCTGTTGCCAGCTTCCATACAATTAGGGCACAAGTGTCTTGAAAAAGACACTCAGTGTTTTCAAAAATATCCCATAAAATGTCCCACGTTTTCCTTTGTGCAACAGGCGCTGGAGCAAGGCCAGATCCACCCTGCTCTTGGCCTCCACACCCTGGTGGTTCATGGTTCAGGCTAGCAAGGTCACACTGTTGATGTGGGGTTAAGTGAACAGGAAAGCCATTAAAATTTATGTGATTTTGGCAATGATGTCCTGTATTTTCCCTGTCTCAATTCTATGACTGTCTGGAACAAAAAAAAAGGGAAAAGAAGAAGAAAGAAAAGGAAAAAAAGATCAAGAAGAGAAACAGGGAAGGATTAGAGACATTCAGAGAAAGAGGTTTCTTCAATCTGACTTTGACTTGATCCTCTAGATTAAAGTTTAAATCCCCATCGCTAAAGGACGATGTAATGATAGAGACAGTATACTTCAGAAGCATTCAGAGAGAGAGGTTGAACAATGTCTAGAGCTGGACACAGAGTTTCCATTTACATTGTTTTGGGTGACCAATTGGTTTTTACGTTTCATGAAAATTATCTACTGTGAAAATTTTCAAGTTTTCTCTTTAAATACATGCAAACACACAAGTGAAAAGTTTTTAGTTTTGAACTGTAAATGATCAGGAGCAAATATTTTAAAAGTCACCATGTTGGCTGGTAGAAATTGTAATTCAGATAGATACCTTAACTTCTTATTCTTTTATGTGGACCGGGTTTTTGCCTATCTTCCCCAAGATGCACTGTAAGCTGAGATCAGAACATCCTCTCTATATAATATAAAGATATTCTTACAAATAATAGTTGTTCCACAGGTCCCTGGTGGGACTGGAGAATCATGGAGCCGAACAGCTAGCAGAATGTCAGACTAGGAAACACATGAGCTACAAGCCCATGAAGTACCATGACATTTTAAAATCAAAACTCATAGCCTTTGGTTGAACATTTGGAAAATTTAAAAAAGATGAATACTGAGTATTCTGGGAAGCAACAGGGACATTCAGGCACGTAAGTAAGAAAGGGCACTGAAAAAATAAATAGGCAAGATAAACTGAGAACAAACTGAATAACTGATACCATGTCGGGTGATTCCTGAAGGAAGTGATTTGAGAGACCAAAATGATTTTAGCTACTGTATGCCTTAAATCCATGGTTCCTCAGTGGTGGCCCTTGATGTGAGGACAACATTTTGTTGCTAAAAATTTTGATGTACATCCTTCAGTGAATTTTTGCAAGGTAGGGCTCAGGATCATGGATCAGGTATTTCACTATTCACATGATTGCTAGCAGGTTCCCATCCCCACCTGCAGCACAGGATCCTACAGGCCACACAACCATTGGCATGAAGCTCCTGACACGCAGCTGTAAGTAGAAACCAGCACAAATCTGACAAAGCTGTAGGCCTTACCACTCAACAAAGCAGGGATCCTGGCGTTGGGATAGGTGGTCCAACACCCTCCACCTCCCTTTTTCACACGCTTTGGCAATGCTTTTGAAAAACTGTCACAACATGCTGGGAAGGAGGGGAGAGCATGAAGGTCCTTGGGCTTTATGGTCAAATCCCCTCCAGATGCCTTTGAGACTGAGGTCTCAAAGTGTTGACATTTGAGCTAGGGATACTTAGGCCCTTGGCTGAAAATGCTGAATACTGAGAGGGGGAAGAAATTTGCGGTCATCCCAGGGAGATGCACCGGTGTGGCTGAACACCTTCTGAAAGCAAGGTCAGCCGTACTTCACCAGAGAGGTTTCTCTACCTGAAATGCAAGGAAGTTGCACCTCTGTGACTATAACTTATCCTGCCCGTACTAGAGGCTTGCGCCTGCCGCTGACACTCAGCAAGCAGTCAGTCAAATGCTACCTGGTAAATTCAAAACAAACCCAACCCAAGAGTCATAGCCAGGCCTTCCTTCCCAGCTTTCACTTTCCATGATGATTTTCTGCCTGAATACATATAAAAGGAACCAAATGGGAATTCAAATTCTGTGACAACTCATTATAGTTTTTTCTGCTTCAGTAACCTTATTGATTACAGAAAAGGCTGATTGAACGTATGCTTCATATTTTTTTCCCCAACACTTTCAATAAATCCCCTTTATGTGCTGCAATAAATAAATAAATAAATAAGTAAAGTGTGTCTTCCTGACAGCTGGCTGTAGAGTAAACTTAGAGCACCTGCTTTTTTCTCTTTTGTTCATTTTTTTACTGCTAAATGAATAACACTTAACACTAAATAAAGAAGGAGGGTGACCATGGCTACTGAAAATGATTCAAAGGCAGTCTGTGCGTTGCTTGTAAAGAACTGATTGCAAACATGTAGTGTACGGCAGATAACAATATTCTTGCACAATAATCTAGCAGTAATTCACATTGTGGTTTAAGTGCCAGATTCTCATGAAAGCCACTGAATAATCTAAGGCAACTCTACTCTGTCAGGTGCCATGCATTTCGTTGGCAAATTTAACTGATAATGCATTTAAAGGTGCTGGTAGGACAGGCAGTGTCCTTGAAAGCTGGCAGAAGGGGACACAAGCAACTTTACCTTATTTTGGCCTCATCTGTAAGAGGGTTTGAGGAAAAAATCCCCAACCTTCTTGAGGTCTTGATTATTTTGTTTGTAAATAACCATCTGCTTCTTTCTGATCAAGAGCCAGCATAGTAAGGTATGACCCCAGGGAAAGCTGTGATTGATACTCCGCCACCTCTGTTAGCGGGGGTGCTGCACAAAAGGTAGTGTTAAGCTCACCAGTGGCCCATGATGAAAAAGAATACACTTTCTTTAAAAATGTAAATGATCCAATGTTATAAAGGGATGCAGGTGGCATAGGGGAAAAGCCCAGCCATCAAACACCTCATTTCTGTCATACCTATCTACCCTCCCCTCTCCCGCTCGTTTGTTGGTCCACCTGCTGATCTTCGCTCTGGAGAGGGAGGCTACGCCACCGGGGCCGGGCAAGGCAGGCACAGCATCACCCCGCCGTTAGCGCCAGCCGCCCGGAGTCATGTCTTTGTCACCGGCTCACCACTGACTCAGAGTGTGACCTTGGGCAAGTCCCCTAAGCTCTTCGTGCGTCAGTTTATCTACTGGTGAACTAGATATAATACCTTTACTGAGGATTATGGCAATTAAATGCTGTTTGTAAAGCATGCCGAGATCCTCCATGCTACAGAAATGAATATTCTGGCTATGAGTTTGCCGTGCTGATCAGTCGCAGCATACCAGTGACAGCAGCTACTAAGTTCCTGTGCTGTCTTCCTCATTTCCAAGGACTTTGGGGACCTGTCCTGGGAAGCAGGAGCACTTGAGGGCTTTTTTACAGAACAAAATGATTTGGGTTGCTGTTGTTCTGTCACTTGTGACAGTCCTTGTGAATGCTGTGTTTTAAAAAAAAAAAAATCAGCTGCTAAGAAGTGTTTCTGTCTATTCAACATTTGAAAAATCAGCTGCTGAGAATTGTTTCTGGCTATTCAGTGTTTGCATCCTTCTCTGCAACCCAGTATTCGCACCAGTAAAGCACTAGTTGTTACCAGGCAGAAACTAGCAGGGAAACTGTTCNGGTTATAAAACCCTCTGGTGTCTGGTGGATTTTTTCACTTAGGTATTTCAGCCTAATGTGCTTTTAGTGGAAAGGTTCCAAAATGTACAACTAGGGAAAAAAAAAAGAAAGGGGGGGGAGAAAATTCCCAGGCAAAATAACTAGAGGTAAATTCAGTGTTTTTCCACTCCAGTGACCACAACCTTTGCTTTTATTCTGGTGCAAACAGCTGCAGGTGCCTCAAGTCAGCCAGTTCTATCTATCTGCAATGTCATCCATGTTTACTTGCAGCACTGGACTTTCGATTCTGTCAGGGTGCCAATCCAACGGGCCGCCAGGCACTGCAGCTGACAGTCAAATCTGTAATGCTGAATCCTTCTTCTGGAAAAAAGGGCTAAAGAGGTTAATACACTCAAGTAAGGATAAACAGACCAGCTGTTATAGTTTCTAATATTTAATGTCATTATCAAATAAAATAACTCCTAAGAAATAAAAAATACGCAGCCTCCAAATCACTCATCTTTGTTAGTATTAATAAATTATCTGAAAAGCCTATACTATAAAATAATAATAGAGAGCCTACAATTAAAGTCATATTTGCTCTTCTGCTCTGCTGATGCTGCTCTGCGCTGATACCATTGCCTTTTGGTGTTTCATCAATACTGGTATCATGCACTGCACAGTATCTATAGGATAATCAGAGGTGGATTATTGGAATGTAGAGGAATATAATTTAACTTTTTTTTTTTTCTTTCAAGGTGCTTGTCGAAATATTTTATCTGATTTACTGAATGTAATTGTTCAAAGATTTCATGACTCTTGGTCTTTCTTTTTTACAAAAATCTGCTTAGGATCATAAGAATAGTGAGTCCTGCAACAACGAGAGCGCTTTTGTGTGTGTTTGTGTGAAATCTCAGAGGACACCCTCCAGAACTCATTACTGGGGCTAAATACTTTTTAGAGTCAGGAAGTGAATATATGTTTTCCTCCCATCATTATAGCTACAGCTTCTACTGCTGTTCGTCAGTGTGGATTAAACAGAGGATAACTTGAACACATTCAGAAAGGTTGAGAAATACACACAAACACACAATGAAAGAGGCTTCACAGCCTGCAAACAGCCTGCAATGAGCTCAGCTTCTAGTTTATGATCTATGTTATAGCAAGACACACTCACTGTCTTGTACTTAAAGGTCCATGACCAATTCCGTAAAAATCCTTGAATTTTAGGATTTATTAGTCAGCCATTTCAAATTGCATCAGACTGAAGCTTGTCAATCCAGTTACGCTTACTTTTTGGTTTTACAAGATTTGATCGAAATTTGTTTCTCTGGTTATTGCTTAACTGTGGGCAAAGGCTCGGAGTTGGTGGGGACTTTGGGGTATGACTTTGTCAGTAAAGGCAGTGCTGCTGCTTGACATAGGATCGCTGCTCTCACCAGCCACTTTGAGGCACAAAAGGAGATATTTACCCTCCTTGTGTACCTCTCCAAATCCATCTTAAGTGTGACTAATGTTGTTCTTTTGCTGGCCTTCTCCACACAGGTGCATTTATTTCCTGCACTGTACTTTTTAACAATGTATGGATAATGGAAAAAAAGAATAGATTTTTTTTTTTTCCTACCAGTATAATACCAGGAGTAAGGTAGAGCTGGCTGAATCACAGAAATTCCTTCCCAGGAAAAAATGGTCATTTTGAAATTATCCCTCTCCCCTCTCCCCTCAAATTGTGAGATTTTTAATTTTGTTTTTAAACTTAAATTTTTTTCCTGGGAAATGCTCTCCAGAAAAAAAAAAAAAATCTCTTTCAGGGGAAGCAAACTGGAATTTCTTGGGGCTTGCCAGCTGCCTGCCGAAAAGGGAGAGCGGCAGGAGCCTCGTCGGCAGGCTGCTGCAGGCTGGCCACCCCGCGCCTGCCTCTCCTCCTCCTCCTCCTCCTCCTCCTCCTCCTCGCCTTCCCCCTAGCCTGGCTGCTGGGGAGGCAGCTGGGCTGCAGGGCCGGCAGAGCGCCAGGGCACTCAACCTCCCCTCCTCCCTCTTCCAGACCTGCTGCATCTCCCCAGCTGCCTGCCTGGAAGACTATTGTCAATTTTGCTCTCTCCCTGCAGACGACAACAAAATCGACAGGGGCCTTCCAGCCAAGCAGCCATGGAGCCATCAGTTTGATTTTTCCTAATAGAAAATCAGAAATTTCTGGCAAAATTGAAATTTTCCCATAAAAGAAATCCCGATTTTATAAAAGGCATATTTTTCCCCCAGAAAGTCATTCCAACAGAACATTCCCAGCTGCTGTAGTTTGAGAGACCTTTGAATTAAAGTCTATAGAAAAAAAACGCTCCTGTGCTTGGCTGTGAAATAAGGGCGAGTGAGTGGAGTCAAATGCAAATAGAAATTGCCTGAGAACCAACGTGCGGGGTCCCACCATCTAAGGATCAGGCCCAGGGTATTTACATGACCTTAAAGGAGCTATAGGGGATCGTATCTTTACTATGAAGTACTAGAGATGATAATTAAGACTTACATAGCAAGGTTATGTCTCTTTTGAATAATTTACACAGGTCTGAACTCTCATGAGAATAATTCCCAGCTCGCAATTACTACCAAACTGGTTCAGAAGAGTATTCAAGCTTTTGTGGCCTCATCAAAATAGAAACCTTTTCAGCACCGGCACATCAGACACTGCGAGAGAGAGGAAAAAAAAAAAGACATTTCACCCAGAGTAGTGCTACAAAGTCACCTTTGTCTCTGTTTTATCGGCGTGCTGGTGGGGGCGATTCTCTCGGTGGTAAATGATCCGGCGCTCCTGCCTGTGTCATCTGCACCTATGGATTTTGGGAGAGAGAGGCCCAGGTGCCAGCGATGTCGGGGAACCTCAATGCATGACCTGAGCACACCTTTCAAAGGGGTGTGAGACGAGAAAGTGCAGGCGGTCATGACCGGCGTCCCGTGCAGGTTTCCTTCTGTGCCATCTCCAAGTCTGTGCTGAACACATCGCCCTTCCTTCCAGCTGCAGGACTTCAGATTTGGCTTGGAAATGCTTCCACTTTTGTGGTTTTTCCCCTCGCTAGGACGCCTCGGTTGGGTCACATACCACCTCCTGATTTCCAGAGGAGCGGGGAGACCCGTGCCCGAGGAGCCAGAGGGTTAGCGCCTGAATAGGACTGTAGAAGCAATTTTGAAAATATTTCCTTGTGATCTGACACTACCTTTTTCCCAGCGACCTTGTAACAACAGTGAGGAGCAGATAGCACAGTCTCCGCTCAGGCAAACCTCCCGCTGAAGTCATCTGGAGCTTTATCTGAACAAGAGCTGTAAGAGGGTCAAATGTAGCTCCATTTGTGCTCCTGAGTGGTGCGAGGCCTTGTGCAGGCTCTTTGCAGCAGGTGAGTTTCTCTCCGACAGGAGCATCTTTTCACGGAACAACGCAGGAGCCCTTTACATGCTCTGGAAATGTTTTGCAAGTAAAGCACCATTAAGCAATCAAAACACAATGCAAAATAAGTTTATCAGATGATTAAATGTGAATAAAAATGGTCAAACCCAGAGTGAACCCATGGAGATGTGGTGGGGTGAAGCCCCCCTGTGTGGTACCCGGCAGGCAGAATGCCTTGCCGTAGGGCTGCAGGATCGGCCCCCCGTGGTGGCTACACATTGTACCTCCTATAGTATTGATTATACCCCGCCTGAGATGCTTGTAATTCGGAAGCACAGCTTCTAAAGGATGGAGCGGCAGCTTTCTTTCTGAATGTGCTAGCCTTCGCAGATATAAAACAAACCCTTTATTTGCATGTAAATATTTGCAATTAATTCTTGATAGTTTTGTTTTCAAATGTTCATTAAAACTTCTCTCCCCTGTATTTTATTCATATAGATCAGTCTTTGGCCAACATCTTTCATAAAGTGCTGAAATTTGCCCTTGAGGCATCAGATGGAGTAGTCAGATTGTCAAATAAGTCTCCTAATTGAAGTTAACGCTGGCACAATATTTGTCTTTTGAAAATAAACATTGCCAGCAAAGTTGCAGGTCCACCACTCTGTGTGCGCTCTGGCAGTGCTGGAGAGCCATGGAGCGTATAGCAGAAAAGGGGGAGTTTGATATGAGGAATAGCTTAGAAATGAGTATGTTAGCATATTGTCTCAGTGAAATACCAAACATGCTGGAGTTTATCAAAACAAAACCAGCAAAAGCTGCTTTTTGTGTTGAAGTCACATGTTAGCAGGTACAAGGAATAAGTAAATAATCTCTTTAAGCAATGTATTTGCATTTTTATATCTTAAAGGGTCAGAAGCAGACATGGGAAATCAATAGTTCTCCTTGCACTGCGTGAAATTAATCAGTAACTTTGGAGACACTCTGTATTTAAGAAAACAAACTGAATGAACATCACATGGCTTTTAAAGACACCCTCGTGCGACGTTCCCGGTGGGTGTGAGGTGATAAAGGACTGAGTATTTTCCAGCGTCGAAAACCAGAACTAGAACACAAGAAAAAGCACTGTTTGCTGATGCCCACTGCAAGATGAATTGGGAAGTGAGTGTTAGCGCAGTCATAAGAAACATGATAAGTCGTAAGAAACATGATAGCGTATTGTGCCTGTTAACCATTTGTGAGGGAAAAGGTCGCAGACCTGGGTTTTGCCACTCACCTTGAGTGTTATCTTAACTCTCCATCACAAATACGGCAGCTGGCTTCAGCAAAATGCTTAAAATCACTGTCCTCCTGAAGCATGTGCTCAGCTTGAGTGGAAGTGGGGCAAGTGTTTTGGGATGTGCTGGGACTTCTGTGGGCAGCTCCGGTGACCAGATAGGACCACTTCAGATACTAGGTGATGTGCAAATGTAGCAGAACGTGGCACGTAATGAAGCCTCTAATGCCTGGGTTTCCCTTTTTCCCGTTCACACAGTTTACAATTAAAATGCTGGTCTGTATTTGCTCTTATTTTGAATAAGAATCTTCCAGGAACAGTTCATCATAAATGCAGAAACCGTGCTCCGCAACAACTGGTTAGGTACGCCACCTGATCCTCTCTCTGCTCCCTAGCTATTTGGTTTTATGTAACAAATCCAGAAGCAATATAGGGGTGCGCAGCACTTGCTGTTCAGGTTCATATGACTGGCAGGTCTCCGAATTCACGGTAGGTGGTAATTCAAATACCTGGGCTGAAAATTCTACTTCATCAACAGTGAGAGGGCTATTAGATAAACTGAAGCCATTAACAGCAGGTGATCAGGCAGCCCGCTCCTGCCTTAAGTCTCTGTGCTGGCTGGGAAGCTCTCTGGCTACTCTGCCTGCATCCCCTTGGGCCTTCTGCTAAGCAATCCCATTCCCAACCTCAGCAAATCCAAATGGTCTAAGAGTGCAAGCGAAACAACTTCTTTTAAAATGACTGCATACAATGACTGTAATCATGTAGCATACACTGGTGGTGGTGGGATGTCCTTGGTGCACCTCCTGCTGTCCCGGTGAGTGCAGCTGCTCCATGCTTCATGCCCTGATGGTTTCAACCCAGCCCAACGCAGAGCTGCCCCAGAGATGCCATTGATAATCCTTGTGCAAGCAGGGCCTGAAAGGGCTCCAGGTGAACCTGCGACTGCAGCGGAGGAGAGTAGGAAGATGATGTAAAGTCATCTGTGTCCCTCAGTCTCCCCAGCCAAAAAGCACTTAAGAACTAAACGCTCTTGCACACGCTACAGTAAGGACAGAGTGCTCACAATGAGGATGAGTGGCTTTGAGCCCTGTGAACCGAGTCTGGGAGCTTCAATTTAAAGCACTAATACCCTAATGGGGCTCCCACTGATAAAACAAAACCCGCTGACTTTGAGATGAGCAGAGTGAGGCTTTTGTATGAATGTAATACAAAACATGAATTGCTTGATGGGAAGGGAAAACTCACTGATAGCATGGGAGCAATAAAGAGCTGATCCTACTTCCATTAACTTTATTGGGAGCAAACCCAAAATATTTAAGTGGAGATTGGCATATCACATCTATCTAATCTAAAGTATCTCCGGATTTATGTTATGGTATCAGCCCTGAGACAGACAGATGAAATATTACTCCTACTACATTTAATTTATAATCTTCATCTCACTAAACCTGCACATACCTACTTATATGGTCCCCATTACCAAAGTAGCTGAGTGGCTGCCAAGTATTTAGACATATAAATAAAATAGCAGAGATTATTTTGTTCTCTGTCTCCCTACTTCTCCTGTAGTTTGTAAGATGTCCTGTAAGGTTTGCACTTGTTCTGTTTAAGGTTTTGTGCATAAGTGGATGGGACTGGGTTTGTTTTAAACTTTTTTGGGAAAACAGGTATGCCACAAAAGAGGTGCACATTTATTTCTTATTGAGATCAATGACTATCAGAAAGGATAAAAGCAAATAATGGAGTCTAGCTCCAGGAGCTGTGAGAATTTCATTGCATAAGCTCACAAACTTCCCCTGTTGGTTCACAGTCCAGATTGTTCCTGTCAAATGTCATGGGAGGTCATGTTGGTGGAAGGAGATCTAATATCGCAGGAAGCAGAGTGCAATACCCTGAATGGCTTTGACTATCAAGACAGAAATACTGGGCAAACCAAAGGAATTTGTGCTACTGAGTAAATGGGATGCTGTGTTTGGAAGTTTCCAGAGCTTTCGCAGGGCTCGTGGCTTCATTCCTACATGTGATAAACAGCCACGGCAAAACTTCAAAGTCAAACAGCGCACGGGCGTCCGGTCTGTGTCTCGTAGGGATGGATGTATACTTTTGGCTGATCAGTCACAGACAGAAAGATTAAAAATCTTTAGTAAAGATGTGTGCTTTCCCTCTTTATAACAACATCACGCCAGCCCTGAGCGGGCAGCGCTGCAGCTACCAGCTCTTCAGAGAGGTGCTCTCAGAGAACGTCGTGGTGGTTGCGGCTGGAACGAGACACGCAGGACCAAAGTTACCACCTCTTTGGGCTATGTACTCGGCCCAGTTCTTGCCACGCTCAACGGTCATCACGTGGTGATCAGGGTCTGCATCTTGGGAGGGTTCAAGATGGAGCAACAGTTGCTCTGAGACTGGTCCAAAAGGAGGAAGATAAGACATTTCAAGATGTGTCCTCCAAAGCTGGACAGGCCTGTATTTTCTCTTTTCGATTTCTGGCTGCTGCTGAGCTCATGAATCTCCGCCAATGGATAAACAGATAGCCCTGGACCCTTTTCATAATTGTTTCTGGATATATCCTTCCTCAATCTTATTCTGCACAAAACTTCTTGAATAGCTCATTTAAGGAGAAAACACTTGAAAAGTATATTAGCAAACTCTTTCAGTGGGGTAAAACCATCAACATGGAAAATTCAAGTTTTCAAGAGAGCCATTAAGTGTGATTAAACCTTTAAAAAGGGAGAACAATGAATGCAGCCTTGTATTTAGCAATTTCATATCTTTAATTGTACAAAGAATTTCTTTAAAAGCACAAGCCTGAAAGGAAGCTGAATGTTACAGTATTTACTGAAGGAAAGCGATGAGAGAAGGCCTGTTCACTAGCTAATGGAGTGAAGCCCAGAAATAATGACAAAAAAGCAGTAACGACTGCTCTCCAACACAACATATATAAAAGAGGGAGCCATAAAAAGGCAACAATTCTTGACTTAGCTTTGAGTTTCACAATAACTGTGATTACAGATAGCAAGTGGAAGAGCATATAAGCCATGATGAAATCTAGTTGGCTTTGCAATTGAGATTCAAGTGAAAAAAAGCAAAAAAGCAACAGGGGCATTGAATTTCTGCAGTACAAATTTTGGATGGGGTATGAGAAATGGAAAGAAAGGAAGAAAGAGCAAGGCCATCAAAAAGTTCAGCAGAAAATGAATATATTCTCTTCCATTCCGTCTAATAATAAACACAGTAGGGGCCGGATCCTCAGCTGAACTGAACTGGTAACACCAGTGACTGAGCTAGGTTGCTGTTCCTGCAGATGTGAATATCACACAGTCACCCACATCCTGGCATGCTTTAGCCTGTGCCATCCTGCAGCGTCTTTCATGTGCAGAGAAAACTTTGACTATCGGGAAATAGAATGAAAAAAAAAAAAAAAAAAAAAAAAAAAAAGAAAGAAGCCCAAATCAAACTGATTAAAGCATACAATAATTAGACTTATGATACATTTAAGGCTAGTTTAATTATTAGTGGCAGGTTAAAGAGAAAATATTTTGACACATTTTCATGACCCATGTTAATTACCAGCTTTATTTTTCTTGATCAATATTCTTAAAAAGCAGTGTTATCATCTGATCTGCAATCACATGTGTACATGGCTTTCTTCATGTGTGTAGTACTAAGATTATATATGCATGTACTTTTCTATGACAGAGCTATGTTATCTCAGTCGCAGCCTTAGGCACTCTTTAAATTTTAGTGGGTATCTGTCTATCGTCCTTTTCCTAAAGCTTTCCCTTTACATTTCTATGTATACCTTGAAAGTGCAACTTTTATTCACTCATATATTTAGAAAAAACAAAACCAAAGTTTTTTATACTTGTGGTTCTAGAGAAATTTAAAAAAAAACCCCAACCCTGAACCTTAAGTGTACAAAGTCCAGAAGGCAAATGAAAAGAATCCCCAAAGTATTGAAACTGCAACCTGATGACTAGCGGCAGGAGACCACCAGTCCAGCGTTGGTGGTCCTAGGCAGAGGGAATGTAATACAGCACACTACAAACCCAGCAAACTCACAGGGAGAAGGATGACTGAGGTTTAATGCTGTCGTATAGAAAGATTGAGCTGAACCACATTAGCTCTCTGAGGAGTTTGCCTAAACAAGTTTATTGCACTTACACAGAGTAATACGAGCTATAAGCTTGTTGTTTAAAATCATGACTGCTTGCCTGAGCAATGAAATAAAAACAAGGAGTCGGGGAGGAATGGAGAGGTAACGTACAGGTGGCAGCATGTCGGTAGGCAGGAGGACAATGAAAATGGATACCACTTCAAAGACTACAAAAGCTAGTGGGACTGTGGGACAAGCATATGAGAAACTTAAATGTCTGATGCCTACCACGGAACCAGCAGCTTGCTGATGATGGCCACATGGGATATGTCTGATAGAGGTGATCAGTACAAAGAATCAAACGAAAATGCAGTTTCAGAGCAGCCAAAACTATCCGCAAATGCAGTCTCATTCACTGAATAGTTTCAGTTGGAAAAAAGAAAACACACTGGAGGAAGACAGATATGATCCGTTCTTCAGGTCTGGTATCGAATCTGAACAGGGGTTTGTGAGCCTGATAGCTTGCAGCAGTGGATCAGTTAGCTCAACGTGTTACTTCTCTCTCTGGAAAATCTTGCCTCACACATACTGTTAGAGCATCAGGACTGCGTTAAGAGTATTAATTCTCTTTGCACTAGTGAGGCGATGGAACATGTGTACCTTTTAGACCAGCCTGGGTTATCCTGGGATTTCCCACCTCTCTCTGGCCCAGTGTATAATTAATTACACAATGCAAAATAACCTGCTCGAACACAGCAGAGCTCTACCACACAGGAGAGCTCTAGACCTGATCCAGTGTTGGCCATGGTCCCACGCGCAGTGTGGGGCTGGACTAGAGAATTCCCGAGGTCGTCTCCAACCATCTTTTCTGTGCCTCTGTGATGATATCCCATCCCCAGTTAGATGGGTGTTAGACAGGAACCCACTCTTCAGTGGTTGGCACCTATCTTCCTTTGCTTTTATTGGGTAACAGTTAAGCAGAGATGGTCCCAGAAAGATTGTCTTGGGTTTTTTTTGGCGTGGTAGATGGACAACAAGCACTGAGAACAGACAGTCCTGGTACGGAATTAGAGCAGGTGCCTGAAGTTGGAGGCTCGTTGCTTTGAGAAGCAGCCCTGCCACTGAGACGTATTGATCAGTGGGCATAGCTGTCAGAAGAGTCCAGCAGGAGAGGGTCCCTCCAGGTTTGGCTATTAATTTGGAACACATCTTTTTAGTTACAAAGATGATTCAAGCTGGGATTGAGGATTCCTGGTAGCTCTGAAAATAACATCCAAAGTTGAGCCATAATTGTCATTAGAGGCACTGAAAATAGTTGTAATCAATGCACTGATATTTCCAGTAGTCGCACCAGCTCTGAAAAATGTTGACTGGAGGCACCATCGCAAAACTCTTACCTGACAAACGAAGAAGAGGACAATCTCTGTAATTTAGATTATGCGGTCTGCCATCAATTAAGTTGTATGAAAATCACTCGACTGAAGAGGGTATTTGCGTGAGAAAGGTGAATGAAAATTCTCGCTATGGACTATGTACACTGAGGTTTTGAAGTGAAGAAACAGTGCAAATAATACAGAGTTCCACTGTCTAAAATGAAAACAAACTATACTTGATTCCTCTGTGCTGTAGCCCTTAACAATGGTAATAATAGGCACTTATGCAAGATTATATTTTGTGATGATAGTAAAAAAATGACATCCTTATATAAAATGAAATTATGAATTGATTCGTAAATGCTACATCCCTGACACTCCCAGGACTATGCTTTTTTTTTCCAATGAAACACTTAGGCAATTACTCTTTATGGATAGGGCAGGAACGTCTGGATGTACAATGGTTTCTGCATTAGCGAAGTTGCTGCGACATAGCCTGCTGTTTGCATCTACTAACCTGTGGTGCCCAGAAGCCATTATTTCCAACGGACACAATGGCAACCAGAAACATTACTCTCACAATACTGAAGAATGCAGATGCATTATCTCATGACCTCCAAGCATATGGTACGTGGCACTGCTGTTCAAAAAGTTTTGAGACTGGTTTGCAATGTACTTATGTCTACTTGCTCATAGAAAATTACTTCTGTCGCTTGTTTTGTTTTGACCTCCAAGGAGAATGAATGGCTCACATATGTGGTCTTTAAAAACTTGTCCACATTAGGAACAGGAGGGCTGGGAGTGAACAGGTTGAGGAGGCATAAGAGGAATGACCTATTGTGGGTGGGGAATGAAATAAAAGCTTGGTCACATGGAGGAATAGCAAACAAGGCAGCAAAGCTGTCGGAGAGATTTTTTTAGTTCCCTGTGGGACAAGAATGGTTAAACAAAGGTGGTTTAAGAAGTGTGTCACCAGGCCTTCACTAGCCATTCAACAGAGGTGGTCCATCAAATCTTGTCCTTGTGCAAGCTGGGCCTCTCTGGCACCCTCAAGGAAGGTGCATTTGCTTAATCTAAGCCTGAATTTGGCCCAGCAAAGCAAGGAAGAGAGGTGTGTTACTGGAAGAGCACACAGTGGAAGCCAGGGACTGCCAGGATGAAAAATATCCTGCATGGGTTAGGCCACCAAGATCATAAATGATAACTGTGCCCTGTTTCCTCAGCTGCACTACCACACAGGTGTGAGTGATACATTTTGGTGACCATGACTGAAACTTAGATCAAGCTGACATTTACTTAATTTTTTTTCCTTTGTTTTTCTCCTCATTATCTTACTGTGACGAAATGGTAAAACTGTCTCCATACCTTAATTGTGCATTTCTTATATCAGCAAGCTGGTAAACAAATTTGACCTGAAGTCTTTTTTTTAGGGTTGCTGAAGCCCTCAGTTTCCTTGCTTTGCTTTGTTTTGCTTTGCTTGATTTGGGATAAAGCATCCCCAGCTTGTTTTCACCTTTGTTTTGCTCTCCCTCACACACATGTGCCTGTGCACACACTTCAGTTTCTACTTTAATGTAATTTCCTTCTTCTGGAACTTTTTTCCAAATAAGTTCTAAAGACCCCAAACGAAATGCTGTTTCAGAATTATTACTATTGTTGTTACTGTTAACTAGCAGCACAGAAAAAGTCAACAGGTTGTTGCCTTTTAAAAAAATGCAACCAAAATTTGAGCTTTCTTGCTTGTCGCTGATTTGTGCTCTCCGATATCTCATTGATCCCTAATCCAAAGCGTGTGTTGGGCTGCCTGTGGAATATGCTGGGACGACCAGCATAGCCACACAAGAAGTCATCGTCTGCCTCCTGCTTTCCCTGATGCTCGGGTGAAGGACAAATTGTGTCAGGTGGACACCTGGCACAGCACATGCTGCCGGGCAGACTGGCATGGCCGTACCACCAGGTGCACTGGCGGTGGCAAAGCAGAAACTCCACCAGTGTGAGGGCAGGGGATACAGCATCTCTGCGTGCAGCAGCTCTCTCTGCGTACTCTCTCTGCACTGGGAGAAGCACAGCACGCTGGCATGCGGGGAGTGGGGAGAAGCAAACGTCTCCCATTTCCTTGCTTCTTTGACGAAGCATACGGAGGGAGGGACCCATTTTCTGGCTGCGGGAAGGGAGCAGCTCGTAGGACCAAGTGCCTGGTGCAAACGTGTATTGCCATCACTGTTACACTGGTGTAAAGCTAGCACACATTTTCTGTGAGCGAGTTTGACAGAAAGTGAGTGCAAAAAGAAAAGGGCACGGGCTAGACCAAAGCAAATGTGTTTAAAAATCCCAATGAAAGTTTAAAGAAGCACATCGGTCCCTCAACTCAGTGAGTCATGCTTTCTTAAACTGCCTACTGAAGTGCCAGCTGTGGGGCCCGTTAGAAATGCCTTTAGAGGAACGCAGAAATGAGTATGTCCGTAATGATATGTGTGTTTAAAAATACACCCAACTCCTGCAAGATCCTCTATTTGAATATTTCTAAATTGCAGATAACACGAGCCGCACGAGTGCATGAGGTGGGCTGTGGCTCCTTCCAGAATGACTGATCAGGAGTAACCCTGTCCCACACTCAGGAAGAGTACCATCACACATGGATAGTTTTAGGGGCTGCACTGTTTCCCTGGAGCTGAAAAGTACCATCAGTCAGTGTGGTTTTGCTTAGGAAGGTATTACCAGAAAACTAGCCTTTAAGAAGGAAAACAAGCTTCTGGAAAATGATTGCCATCATGGAAATGTTCTATTTCTTGTGACATTTTCCATGATTTTTTAAGCTGTATTTCTGTACAGAGGAGGATGAAAACATTTGGAAAAAAAAGTATTGTGAAAAACAGATAACAGTAGCAATACTGATCCTGCAAAAGGGGAACATTTTCCCCATCTTTAAACTGCTTTCCTCATCTGATTGAAGCTAGATGCACTCACAAGGATTTTGTTGGACCAAGACTATTGTCTCTGTGATACCAGGTCTGCCTATGGCTCAGCCAGTCCACCGGTGCACTAAACTTGAACGGAAAGATGCTGGAAACCCTGTAAAGAAGAACCCTGCTTATAAGCAAAATGAGAGTAATTTTTTTTCTCATGAATTTAACATTACTTCCAGGTACAAAGGATAAACCCATCCTATGTTGACTTCATTTAAAACAATAGGCATGCTTTGTGTTTCATCCAGTTTCACTTTGTTTTCTACGGACAAAGATGTGGTTTCTACCACATTCGTGAGAACTTGTCCCCCACCAGGGCCCTGCTGAAAACAGCCTGAGCGTGGCCACTGACTGCTTGTCATTTCCATGGCTGTGCCAAGTGACTGGCGTGGCTCATCGACAGTGCCCGCGAGAGCTGGTGGGGAATATGATGGCTGAGAAGGAAATAATTGCCAAGGTGTTTTTAAGAAAATTGTAAGAGAGGCGGCCAGGAATTTGACATGAGAAAGGACGGGAAAGCCAGAGTGGGGGGCATCTGTGGCATTCAGGCAGGGCCTTTTTGTGGCCATCGGGTTTGGGGCCACGTTTTACACCCATATGGAAGGATAATGCAGTGTGTGGATAGCAGTGAATGTAGGTGGCTTGAAAACAGAATAAGCAAGCACTTGACCAAAGACACTTTGTGGGTACAATTGCTTATCCAGTCCAATGGAGATGGGTTTCACAAGGGCCCCCTCTTTTCCTGAAACATCTTATTCTCCTTGTTAAAAGGCATTTAAAAGCACAAAATACTTTTATTAAAAATGCTTTTCAGGGCTAAACGACGTTAAGAGCACTATCTATAGCTTGCATTGCTATTTAGGAGAGCATGTTATTTCTTTTTAATTTGCTCACTCATTCCTGAATAACTTTTCATAGGACTCCAGACACTGCAGTGTGACAGCTAAACCAAGGAGCATCGGATGTGATGGAATTGCTCTACAAGCAACCTTGCCAAAGGCCCTTTTGCTGCACAAAGCTGGCTCTATCTTTGTATATTGAGGGAGCTAAATCAATGTTAAATGCTTGGCTCTTTTCACAGGACAATGACCAGAACCTAAGCTGCGTCCTTCCTTTTTGATTGACACTTGAAACGTTGAGTTGGAATCAGCCAGAGGCACTGCTACAAGCTTGAAGCCTCTGCTGGGGATAACAACTGGTGACATCTGCAGAAAGGCCGACAAAAGGCAGTTGAAAGCCGTGTTTGTTGCTTTCCCCTCTCAGATCTCCTCTCTTTCATGGAGCTCCTTACTTGCTTTAATATTATGATTCAGCACCTGGCTCTTTTGAACCTTGCTTTAAACTTCAAAAGGCGAGGTGGTATTAACAAACATGAAACGAAAAAGTGGCAGTAGTTTGATTTACTGTTGTCGTCTTATCAAGGGGGTTTTTTGTCACCAGCTGCCACTTTCTGTCATCTTTGGAACCATTATCATTTCTCTAAAATCTAAAAGACTCCACTTAATCACAGCTTTGAATACAGGCAGGATCAGTAACATATACAGTTCTGGGATGACAGGACCGTCAAATGAAAAGAAAGATGTTGCCAAAAAAAAAAAACCACCCTTAAAAAAAAAGCCCAATAAAACAAATAAAAGCTGTAGTACTTCTAAGTGACCTTGATTTCAGAATTAGACAAATCAAGCGCAATTCCATTGTTCCTTTTGGATTCATTCTGCACTTTCCTTGCAACATTTCTTTTTTGTTCCCGGGACTGAGGGAAAACAAAGCCAAGGCTTCCAGAAAAACTGCTCAGTGCACAACGAGCACTTGGTATCACATGAGCACCGTAAGCTCCTCGCTTGTAAAAGCGCCAGTGATAATTACCAGTCTTGTTTCACTGCCATCCTAGCACAGCCGCTCTCATTCAGGCCGAGATGGAGCCTTGAAACCTGCCTTACTAGGGCAGACTCACTGGTCGAAAATCTGGTTGACTCTCACTTTTACAGCACCTTTCCGTGTTTCCCTGCCATTTTTCCCAATAGTGCTGTGCTGCCCTTCGGCTGCCAGGACAGAACCTGAAATGCCTCTGTGCCTCATCAGGCCAGTTTGCGTATCACACCTTTCCAGGTTCAGTTAAAAGCAGTCAAATAAACACAGAAAAGTTTCTGGCCGTAGACCTACTGCACTTTCTCACTTGCCACCTCACCGTCCTCTATGGGAATATCATCCTTACCCCTTTTGTTGGTTGTTTTATAATGGTATACACAATGAACTCACCTGGAAGGAGAAATTTCTCCCAGTGCCTTCTAAACTCATAAATTATTTGATGGGCATCCCATTACCAGCAGTGACTTTTATCTTAGATAGATTTGAACCTGTGCTTTTGCTTCTGTGCGTTTCGGTAGTTATTTCCACCTGTGCAAAAAGAGTGAAAATCACTGCAAAACCAAGTGATGTGTTTTCCCTCCCATTAGCTATGTGCAATGCAAGGCAACAGGGAAACGGCTGCTCTAAAATGTTTTCCCCAACATCTCAGCAGCTGGTGTCCTTGCTGCTGCCCATTGACCCATTCCAGACCCTTTTCATCACAGGAATCTGGGGTGGTTTAGTTCCAGCATCTCTTGCTAAAATGGGGATGAAAACAACGAAGTGAGAATCCTCTGTAATGTGAAAATGTTGATGTCCCAACTCATGGAAAACCAGGATTGCCAGAATCCAAAGTTGATTTTCTTTTTTTATTGGGATGTGACAAAACATACAAAAGTGAGACGGGGGTTGCTAAAAATGCCTATTACCTTCTGACGGAAAAGCTCACTGTATAATCACACTGAGGTTTTCTCACGGAGCATGTCCACGTTTGAAATTTTAGTCATTTTAACAAGTGTCAGTTACCACATGCTAACTAGCAGAAGTGTGTGTGGGGGAGGTGTTGTATATTTATTTGTTCCAGACTTGGAACATATTAGAATATAGGCTCTATTCCAGTTTACTGTTGTATGAATGAATGTGTTACCCAATTACAAATTAAAGATATCACAAGAAAAAATAAGTAAAGATCTTTCCCCAGTATATTCTTTTGATGAAGAAACCCAGAATATGTTTACCATATTGGGTCAAGTGGAAATCTAAGCTTAAGCCTACTAAAAGTGCCTGTGACACACAGGAATGGAAGCAATGTGCCTGTGCAGGGTGGAGAACAACGAAGAGGTGTTTTTTATTTTACCCACGAAAAACAACAAGTTCTGAGAGAAAGAACATACGTGGGAAAGCGTCAGTGCAATTGGATCAATGTTCCTGCAAGGTTTAGGACAAATGTGGGAGAAGAGCTGATGACCATATTATATATGTACATACATATATAAATATATATATATAATTTATTTGTGCAATTCAACCATATATTCACTCATATATATTTTCAATACATTTATAATTATAGCAGTATATCTATACAGCAGCATATATATAAAATATAAATATAATTATAGTGGCATATATATATATTTTGAACATACAGGAGCCGAATTTTGGCTTTATCATTTCCTTGACAGATTTTGGAAATGAGAAAACTGAGATCATTATTTTCTTAAAATCACTGACAACAGAATCCAAGATAAATATCTGGCAGGCTAAGAAAACTCAGTGTGCAGTGAAGTCAGAGCATCTGATGAGCCTGAAGATGTAATCCCCACATCTGATCTATACCTTTATAGTCTCTACAAATTGCCTAGTATAAATTCGTGGAACGAGAAAGATGTGCAGCATTAAAACAGTCCCACAGTCTCTACCAGGAGGTCTCCGGTGCTGGCAGAACGAGCCAAAAAAGGGAACTGGAGGATTACGTTGAATCTGTGATTCAAGATGATAACTACTGATGTTGGAGGAATACCTTCAGAAGGAGCACCTCTGTTTGTGGAAAGAGACATATAAGTGAAAAGGGATGGAAATGTCCCAATAGCCTACGTTTATTTCTAGATTTAAACACACAACCCCCCCAAACCAACAAACAGAAGCATTGCAAGGATTCAGTCAGGTCCAGCAACTCTTATGCAAATTTGCAAGTAGTTTAGTCAACATGCAACCACTCCTAGGCAAATAGAATGAGAAAAAAGTAATACATAGAGATCTGTATGACTCTGCTCTGTACTTGTTTTTAGGGAAAGCAGTGAATAGGGGTTGTTTCTTCTGAGAGAATGAGGCTGTGGATCTGTTTCAAACTGATGGCATTTTGAAAGAAATTACTCGAATGAATATCCTATAATCCTGATTGTATTGGTCGTAAATATAATAAGGAATGAGATTAATAACTGAGTTCAAATATGTATCCAGAAAGAGTTATAAATTCTTTAGAGGGAAGTCATGCACACAGACCTGTCAGAGTTTTTAAAGCAGATCACAAACATAAGGATTAGGATGATTTGATCGTGGTTATGTAGTGGGTTTTCGTAACATCCCTCACCATAAACTCTTAAAGAAACCTAAGAAACTCCTATTGTGGTTTAATACGTGACTAACAGGTATGAAATAAAGGTTAGGAATAAGTAGCAATCATCATTTTAATGATGGAGTCGAGGTTACTGATGTGGTTTTAAGAGGACTCTGCTGTTCTGTACATCCTTTAATCATCAGGAAAAGGTGTGAACTCTGAAACGGCAATGCAGAAAATTATATTGGAGAGCTGCAGCAAAAGCTGACTCTGAAAACTGCCAAAGAAGCTCACAAACTAATTGGTGGGGTGACAGAACGGCAGGTGAAATTCAGTGTCGGTATTTGTAAAGAAGATAGGAAAAAATAACTCTAAATACACTATTGCCATTCATGAAGGAGATCTCGGAGTTGTTATAGGTACTGTAGAGTCATTCTCTGAAAACCTCAATTCAGTACGCTGTGATAGTCACAGAGGAAAGAAGAATGTAAGGAATCATTGAGAAAAGAAGTGAGACAAACGCCAGCAACAACAATGGGCCACATCCGGAGCTGAGAGCAGCTCTGCTCACTCCTCCTCCTCCTCCAAAATAAAAAATATTCAATTGCATAAGTGTAGGAACAGAAAAGTGTGAGAAAGGACAACCAGAGAAGAGAGAAAATAATGAAGACTTTTGGCCTTGGAAAATGGGTAGGTTTAGAAAATCCTGAAAACTGCGGAGAAGGTGACTAGGGGATGATTATGATTATTATTTCCCAGAACATAAGATAACCTGATGAAACGAGGAGGCGGCAGAATCAAAAGGAATTACCTTTACATACATTGCTCTATTAAATTTTACAACTCATTCCCAAGTGATGTTGTAGAAGCCCAGGGTACAAATGGCTTCAAAAAGTAACTACACAGGAAGATCCCTAAGGTGAAGACCTTTTTTTTTTTTTTAAACAGTTATTTCTGGACAGTTAATTTGTCTTGTATAACTATACCTTTAAAAATTTATGTGTGTTAATATGCTAACCTGCACTACTTTTATCATCTGTGATCTTTCCTGTGTCTATATTTCATGCAGCAATTGCCCTTCCCCTTTGTCAAAATTTGCTTACGACAGTTCAGCTTTCATCTGTACGTATGAGGATTAACTTAAGCCACCCTTTGAAAAATGGAGTTATATCTAGCTTTAATTGGGTTGCATGGGTGATGTAAGACTGTCCAACTTTCAGTAAATGCAGGACATAAGTAGCACATTTTAAAGTTTCTCTGACACTGGTAAATGTTTGCAGGGTTAAGTTATAAACAGCTATGTATTCTAATAGCAATAAAAATGCTGATGAAGCAATTCTTCAACTGCTTATGGACAGTTATGTTGTGGATACTTTTCCTTCTGCATATATCATCACCTTAATGAAGCACCCACACCAATTGCTCCTTCACTCAGTTTTCAGGCTGCTGCAAACGTGGCTGGGCCAGATCGAATGAAGGGTTTAGACACCAACAAGTCAGGAACTTCAAAAGCCAAGCTTGCAGCAGTGCGTTGAGAGGTGAGTGCTCCAGGAAAATGCTCTAAAACTCCTGCTCACTGTTAATAAAGGTATGAAGCATGTGTTTGCCTGAAGTCGAGTCCCATCTCTGCAGTTTAGTGGCCTCCACATTTCAAGACCCAACTCCTGGAACTTACCCTCAAAGTAGGTACCTTCACAGTTTCATGACAAACTCCTGGCCAAGAAATGCAAGATTTCTGTACAGTGCTTTGCCAAAGTCAGCTCACCTCCTCACTCTGGGAAAGGGTCACAGGCACCAGGTTACAGGCTAATGACGACTTGCGAGCATCCCCCCGTGGAAATTGTGCCAATGTGAAGAAGGGAAGGCAAGATTAATGGGACTAGAGACAAGGAGGTGCAGGACCGCATGGCTCTCCTTCCAAATGACCAAGACTGCAGGGAAGAAGAGAGCTGTTCTGGATTTTTTAACACTGTTTATGCATTTAAATTCATGGGTTAAGACACCAGGAAAAATCCAAAAGACTAGCCCTGCAATCCCGCCCCCCCCCTTCATCCAACGTGTCATACTTGTTATCTTTGCTCTTTTTTCTGTCTCTACGGGTGACTCCATGCACCATTTCAGGCATGGTGAGCCCAGCTTGAAACCAGAGAGAACACTAGCCTTGGTTATTCCTTCATCACTATCTCATGGTGATAGGGGACTCTTTTGGCAGATAGATCCGATGGGTTAAATCCCAGCAGATCAGAGAAGGAATTGCGGGTTATGACAGAAAAGGTGGATCAGCCTGCCAAGTATGTGGTCACGTCCCCCTGAGCAGACCTGTACCAGCCGCTGGGGAAGTGAGGTGATATTTCTTCCTCCTTTCTGGATGCCGGTAGCTGCTGGACGTGGGCTGGGTGCCTCACGGTTGAGATCAGGGCAGGTCTGTACATGCAGGGGTGGGTCGGCAGCCCCTGGGCAACCCCCAGGTGAATCAGCAGGAAGGCTGGTGTGCACAGGTGCTTCTGAGGTTACATGGCTGCGAGTGCAGAGGTTCGTGCCGCAAGGTGCCTCTGCACATCAAAAATCTTGCTGGAGCACTGGTTTAGGTGCGTGTGTTCTTCAGTTTGGATCAGGCCCCCGGGTCCTTCCCTAGCACTGTACTTTGGGGTATTTGAGCCACACCGCGCCACGTATAACAAGCTGCATGAGGTACATTAAAGGACAGAGTCAAATAACATGGGCAAAATCAAACGGCACTTTCTCATTTCTGGGCACTGCACATGAGTAACTACATTGGAGACTCGTGGGTGGGTGGCTCGTTAGCAGAAGCCGCTTTGGGCTCCTGATCAGCATTAGTGCTGGCCAACTTAAAGGTATCTTTTGTTTTCGTTCATATCTGCTCTGCCCATCTAATCTCACACCGAGGTGAACTCCATAGTGTGCTGAAATCATATGTTTCATCAGGAAAACTCCCTCACACACGTGCTTATTCCTCCAGCTAAAAATATCCCAAAGCAAAACCTCCGAAATGGCACCCTCCTCTGGCTCAGCCGCACCCACAGCCAAACACACTTATCTGGCAATCGCAGCAGCTCCGATGGAGCTGAAAACTGCAGGAAACTTCATAGCAAAACAAATAGGATGGTGACAAACGTGCGCAAAGCTCTGGAGATCCCGATTCCTGTCACCCGACCGCACCGTATCAAATGTCAAGAACCGGTGACTACAAAACAGCGCCCAGCCTGCGTGCCTTCCCCTCGGCCAGGTGGGAGCCGCGCACGTTGCCCCGGTCTTCCCTTGATCACAGCAATGAAAGCCCCTCCCGGGAGGCCAGCCGCAGGACTAAAAAATTCCATTTACAGCACGTATATTCCGTGGAGGTAATCCACAGGACACGGACACTTCCAGCAGGTACATGATTTCCGTAGAGATTGCCACGAAGCAACAGAGTGCAGGATTTGGCTCGCTCTGCTGCAATGAGGTAAAGTATGTGTAATTCAGAAATTTATACATATATATATCAAGGTTTGGCAGTTCCCAGTGTTCACCTATTATGTGTCACCCTCTAGAAGAGATGTGAGGCTCAAAGTCTCCTTGCAAATGCAACAAGCTCTTGCTTCTACGTAATGATTGAGGGCCAAAAGCTTGCTGCTCTCTCTCCCAGCGAATGGACACTGCATCAGCCATCTGGTGGCAAGGCGCATGAAGCAAGACCCTGCCTGACCTTATGATACACCTCTTGCTCTTGTCCACCTAGATCCTTTTATGCATTTAGGAAAAATCTGCACCCAACGGAAGTTCCCAGAAGCCTCATTTGGCCTTCTATTGTAGCCTCAAGAAGATGATACATCACCAGGTAATGGAGCTTCTCTAGAAGTCACTGAGACCCTCTTTCAAGTAGGCAGGGCTTGTAAAGCACATTGTGATTTGTCTTCAGGATAGATCAGGAAAATACTTTTTTTTCCACATTCACGTGGGATTGCAATCACACGCACGCAAGCACCAGTCTGCCTGCAGCACTGAGGCTGAAGGACTTGCTCTGAGAAGCACAGGCAGATGGTGATGGCTCATAGTCATGCTCACCTGCCTCTAGTCCCAAAGCTTGTGAAAGGAAGCTCCAGGTCTGGCCCAGCAGACCTGATGTGCCCTGATGCAGTTCCTGATGTACCCATGCGCTTGCTGTGGTGCCTGACAGCAGAACCAAGAAGAGATTTGTAGGAAAGTGGCCAAAGCAGAACTTGTTTCTCCTCCTGCAGCTCCCACTGCGATTCTTGTGCCTGGCAGAAGGCACAGTGCATGCCCCATACTACCTCTTGAAGTGGTGTGACCAGGTGTGACTTTGGCTCTACTGAATTGTTTTTTTCAGCAATGCCCCAAACACGGTGAGTTCATTGTCAAGCTAAGAAGTGACTGCTTTGTCCATTTCAGCTGTTTTTACTTTGAACCCCAGCACAAGACTTGGAGTAGATTAGGTAGAAAACAACCAGCCACCTAAGGTCCATACCGGTCCCAGGTTCACTTGGGAGTTTTATGAAAAATGACACAAGTTTGGAGACACCAGCTGCTTTCCATCTGGGACTCAACACACAACTCAGCATGCTCATGGATGTGGGGTTTTAAATTTCAATACAAATTAACACCAATCAGGAGGCTACCTTGTCTACTGACAGTCAGGCATCTTGACAACTGATGCCAAAGCCTGGAAACCCCACACGGATTAAGCTGTCCACCCACTAGATCAGGACTGAGGCAGAGAAGCTTAACATTGTGGGGAAGTTGCAAAGGAAGCCGCTTCTTGTTGTGGCTTCATTATGCAGCTGGGAAGAAGACTTTTGGTCTCTGACCAGCTCAAGAGCTGTCAGCTGAGAACTATTCACAAGCAGTAAAATTTACTCTAAAGGAAAATAAACAGAAGACAGAAGACAGTTCAAGTGGCTTCAGCAATTCAAGACACAAAAAAGTGAGAAAAATATACAGACAATTCTCACCACCCTTGTGCTTACAGGATTCCAATTCCTTCTTAATTTTTTTTGTTGAAGGAAAAACATTATTTCAAGATAATGAAATTTATGGTCTAGTGAAAAAAAGAGTCAGCTGTGTGACCTCCTGACGTTTCATGACCAAAATCCTAACAAGTTATGTGGGGACATATGGTTCGTTCTTTTTCTTAATTCATCTCGGTTTTTTAATATACGTGTCATATTCTAATTGCAAACATTTCACCGTTTCAAAAGCCCCAAGCTGTTGCCAATAACACTATCTGGCTTGAGTCAACTTTGACACTACCAGAAAAAATGATGGTCCCATCTAGAACCCTTTTTTCCTAAAGCTTTTCTACTTTGAGGAGTTTGCTGAGCCCAGGCAAGGGTTTTCAAACTGAAAGATGCTAAATTTAGGCAGCCAACTTCATGGTCATGGACAACCTGGGGAGCTGAAGGGGCACTTTCTAGACTGCCTCCTGCGAACCACAGCTGAGAAGCACCAAGCCACAGAGCAGTGAGGAGCACCTCTCTCTCTCCGTTGAAATATCTCAGATAAGTGGAAGAGGTCAATTTAATAACCTAGATTGCCCTCAACTATTAAGTCAGATTAAAATGTCAAGCCCCTCCAATGCTAGAATTTAGGGCATTCCATATTCCGCGCCTGGCCTTTTGCAGAGATGGGGGCCATCTGCACATCCTGGGCCCTGTCTAGGTTCATGCTGCCGGTGCCTCAGCACGGTGATGTTCGGTTTTGGTGGTTTGGCCCCCATTTAGTTTGAAAAGAAGTAAACCAAAAAGATCTTTTTTTTCTTTCCATTTGGCCTAATAAGCTCTCCATATTTCTAAATTACCATCTCTTTGCATGCGTTCTCTGTAGAGCTGCCAGTCAATGTCAAATGAGGTGTATAAATCAAAACTCTGGTTATGTTCTGATAGCATTATATAGACTGGCAGAAAAACACAGGTGAATGAGTGTCACATCTACATGAGATTTTTTCCTCCCTTTTTAAATTGAGACATCTGTCTAATCTCAGTACTTCCCAGTAAATGAATATAGGCACCTCAGAAGCTTATCTGAGCTTGATGTTAAAGAAAAACATTTCTATGGGAACATTTGTACCTGTCAGCACTTACTGTAGAGTTCGCTCTCTCTATATATTAATGTGAGTGACATCAGAATGATTAAAATGATTGTTAATGTTAACACCGCTTTAGCACCCATTTTACCCTATTTTGAAAGGCAGACTTTCCTTGAACCCAAGTGCAAGTGGGTATTGGATCATTTTTCAAAAACTTTGTGGAATCCGGGGAAGGACAAAGTCAAAGAGACGGAAAGTCAGCAACGCACATTGCATGGGATTATGGATGTACACATCTGTCTATATGCTGGACTGATAAGCCTTCTCTGAGCTGTTTTTGCAAGGCACTGAACAAAAGTACAGCTAAGACTTTCTTTTCCCCCCATCTAGCCACATCCACTTGAGTGAAATGCCTTACATGTAAACCAAGCCCACTCAAAGACACCTCAACCTTGACATTGTGTTTTCTTTTGCAAAACTCAGTTTCTTTACAACACCACTTGCCTGGCATGCTCCCACGTGAAGCACAGTTATCAGAATAATAATTAACAGGCTCTCATTAATTTAGGATCAAACAATACCCCCGATGAAGCAGGGACCAACCAATGTGATCCCTTAAAGTGAGGCGTATGCTTTTCTTACACCTCGTGGCATCTAATCTGCCGTAACCATTAGGCACCGAGCTGACCGTAAAGGCCCGTATAACATTGAGTCAAGGACAGTTAATGGATGCCGGAGCACAAACAAGAGTGCTCCAAGCATGTCAGTCAAGACTAACCTGAGGCAAAAACATCAAAATGCAGGTTGGAGTTTTGACATTCCTGCAGGCTCTGTACGCCTCGCCAGTGAATTTTTAAAGTCAATATCCCCCTCCTGCTCGCGAACACTTTCTATCTGATGAGTAGCAGTAATGTGGATCTGATTGAACTGTGACTAAAGTATTACTTAAAAGGCAGCTTTGAATGCGTGCGTGCGCGCGCGCGTGTTGGTTTTTTTTTTTATAAATGTCTGTGATAACAATAAAGACAGTTTACACAGATTATCACAGGCTGTGTCTTTAGACTTCAAGGTTATATGATTAGGAAATTAGAAAAGAGATGAGATTAGAAAAACCACAGAACATTTTGAAAAAGAAGGCTTTTTACAAATTATCTGTGTACTGAATTTGCACAGAATCTGATAGATAAATCTTCTCGTATTTGGAAATGGATAAATGCTACAATGTAAATAGAAGGAACCGGCTTGGGAGCGCACGCCTGGCAAAAGTTCAAAAAACATATTAAGTGTTCTAATTCGCTTAAAGCTTACTTATAAAAAAATGCATATTGTGATATAAAATGTAATGATTTCTGCATGGAAATGTAATGAGCAATAGTAATTGCTCTGGATGAACATAGTACACACTGTTAGAAAGTGCAGTCCCTTTGCCTTCAGATTTCACATTAAACCTCTATTTTCTTTTTTCCCTCCGGACAGTGGAGTGAAATGATTAAGGCAAATGGACATAAAATTTAAGCCAAGATCATTCCTAGTATTGGGCAATACACATGAGCACACAGGGTGCCATAAAATTGGGGTGGTGGCAGCAATAAACACACTTCCTATTACTGGAAAAGAAGGTGTGTGTTCAAGGGGAAATTATATTAGCTGAAGTGGTATGTTAGTATTTAGAAGTCCTGACCAAAATTTCCAAGCAAGCTATAAACTTGATTAATTTAAGAAGCCAACATTTTCATGCATTCTTTGGAGAGTTTCTGGTAGTGCACTCATGGTGAACATTTTGATAGGGGTCATTTTGCTATTAGAGCACACCAGTGGGTGAGCCATTTGATGTGTTTTTCATTTGTCTTGTGACCTCTCACTTGGCACTGTCCTGTTGTTTCTTTGGTTGTCACTTTTTTAACCTTTTAATCTTTCCTGGACTTGAGATCATGTGTATTCCAGTGACACAGCAGCACAAATATTTTGCATTAACTGCACACACCTTGGGCAGTTTTTTTTCTTTGCCTCTTGGCTTCATGTAGCATTGCTACGTCCTGTTAAGCAGTGTATTTCAGCCCAGAGACGGCTGCATTCAGCAGTGGGGAAACTGTTACCTAAAAGTATATGGCTTGTTAAGAGCTCAGATTCCCCTGAGTTTTTTAGGAATGCACTGTGCTATACAAATAAATGGGTAATAAATTTCCAAATATTTTTTTCCCTACAAAAAAAAAGATGGAAAGTCTTTGGCTAAACCTTTATGTACTGCCGTTTCTTCTCTATGAAGAACATTTGCTTGACACTGATTCTCTTTTTCTTTTTAACGTTTTACTTCAGCCTTTACAATCAGATCCCTCTGCCAGAGCAAAATGCGTTTTTTTTAAAAAAAAAAGTTTGTGATAACAATAAAGACATTTTTGTTTTAACAAAAATGTTTTAACATTTTGTGGTAACAATAAAGACAGTTTGGACAGATTATCACAGGCCGTGTCTAGATGTCCAGTATGTTTCCACTGAAGCCAGTGTTCAAACACCTCTCTTTTTCCTGACCAAAGACCCGTAATGCAATGAAAGAAATAGAAATGAAATTATCGAATCCCAACAGCAGTTTTCTATAACATCATGTTTTTCTCTCTTGCATGAGACTTAGCATAGTCTAATGATCTCATGATAATGTCATGGCAACTCTGGAGCAGAGACCATATTAAGATGTCATTCTGATGGCAAAATGATGGCAATTCAAGCCTGTGGAGACTTTATGACAAACGATGGCAAAACAAACTCAATACAAGTCTATACAGAGCACATTATCATGTCAAGAGAACAGTATAATCTAATAGATCTTTTATATCTCTAACTTCTGTGAAAGCAATGTTGATACCTGCCTATGAGAAAAGCAGTACAATATCGAGACAGCAGTGAAATGAAATCGGTATCTGTTCTTACCCCCTCTCCGAAGTATTGTTTATGAGCTGCAACACTGCCTGAGCATATTAAAATGCACTAGGCCTTTTTATCTTAGATTTGTTTACAATGAATATCTTTGTCTTTCATCACCTAATTAAAAGAGAAAAGAAAACACCAGAAAAATTCAATGACTGCAAAGCGTGCAGTAGCAGGGAAATACGGTTGTAGCCTTGAGCCTGTTGTGCCAATGCTTTGGGGTAACGCCAGTCTTTGAGAAGCCACCTGGTCCAGCCAGTAGTCCCCAAGCCCCAGGGTTGTGTAGGAAGTCAGGCTCTGTTCATGATGCCGGGGAAGGGCAGCATCCTGCCATGCTCCTGTTTCGCTGACAACCAGGTGATGGAAGGGGATGGGGACGGCAGCAGGACCCCTCGTGTGAGCAGGCTCCCGGGCTGACACAGGGGGATGCTGGCGCCTGGGACCAGTGAGGACCTGGCTATGCAACTCCAGAGGAGATGCTAGCCTGAATCTCTTTGCCATTTGATCCAGTTCAACACAAGACTCAGCCGTCTGGGTCACTATGATCTGATTAAAGTAAGGATGCTAGAGAAGCCTTAAACCTGAATTTCCTATTTTAATTTGAATGTTATTTTTTTATGCTTAGTTAATAGTCATAATCTTGTAGAGTGTGCTAGTCCATTACCACTATGTTAATGGCCAGCTAATACTCAGAAGCCCTTGGCATTGCCTTGGGGCTTGAATTCCCAGATGGTCATTAACTACCTAATAAAAGACCACCACATCATACATAATTACTTAACATCTTGTACTTGAAAATATATTAAACAAAGTGAGCTTTTAAATATTTAGAACTAAATTACATTAAATAAATGTTATTCTTGGTAAATAAATTCAGAGGTGGGGATGTACTGTATGGAATTAAAATCCTGTTGCTGTTTCCTCATGACTCAGTTGGTTCAGCAGGCAAAATGAAAACACTCAGCCCATTTGTGGAGGGGCACTCGGCATATCAGTGATTCATTTCTAGTTAATGCTGCTCTTTCACACTGAGGGATGTGTGACAAGAAGGTGTTGCTTTTGTTTTTCTTTTCATATTGAGTACGTTAGTTAAAGTTATAAGGAAAACTTTGCACGCACTGGTATCTGTTCAGCTTAAGCATGAAAATAGTGAAGTTTGTGCTGTGTTTCTAAGGATGCTCCTTGATTCAGGGGGCAAAAGTGATCTACAGATACCATCCCTCACACCTTCCCACTGTGCCTACTATCAGCAGCTCTAATCACTGGTTTTAATTGTTTGTGTTGATTCCCACTTCTGTTTTCAATGGTTAAATTATGATTGTTTTGAGTGAGCTTGATCAGACAAGATCCTGGCTGTATATATTAAAGAGCCAGAACTACAGTCACGTAACAAGTGTGTAACTTCAGTCAGTGAAAACAGCAGGATCAGACATACACCTCAACGCTGCTCATCTTTCCAAGTGCTGATAAGACGTAGGTCTGTAGACTTACTTATCCTCAAAGCAGATATAGCGCGGGCCATAACCCCATGCATAACCCCATAACCTCGCAGACATGGGAGCCATGCCAAGGGGTACAACTCGGGGGACGGTGCTGCCTCTCGTGAGTTTGGCGACCGACCAACCTGACAGGGGCACAGGTGAGTCTTAGCACTGACTGCCCCATCGCTAATGTCGGCGGGGGCAGCATCTGGCCGCTGGTTTGGAAGAAAGCAGTGGTCCTTACTTGGTGTTTGGAAGAGAAGAGGCAAACAGCCACATGAAGGGTGGTGAGTCCAGGCTGGAGTACAGGTGATTTACTCATCTGTAAATCGTTGTGACCCATGAATGTGAGATGGCCCCTCCTCTCCTGCATGCTCGAGACTTCTTGTCCCGCTGGAGAGGGCAGTCTTCAGTACTGAGTCAACCTCTGGGTGTAGGTGTAACTTGCATTTGGGTCACAGCGGCTGCAGAGCACGTTACTGCTAAAAAGCCTGGTCAGAAGTTGAGTCTTTGGGTACCTGTAACTCTTTGGCTGACACCACCTACAGAGATACCAATTAGTGCCAGTTGCTTTCCAACCAAGGGACCATCTGAAGTTGAGCTGAGGTTAACAACTCATTTGGTGTTGGCCACGAGAGAGACTGCCACCTTCTACCAACTCAACTGGATTTAGACCAGTGACCTCAAGGTGAAAGGCTCTGTATTGCCCTGCCCTTCCCTGAGCCATGGGGTTCCCCTCTGAGCATGCTCGTTTGTTAATTTTCTTTTGAAGTTAATGGCAGGATGTGGCTCCCTGTCCGTATTTTTTTAGGCTTCGTAATTACTCGTTGAATATTTTGAGGGGTCAGAGAAGGAAATGCAGGTAGATTTGCTATTGCAAAAGCTTGAAGGCATCCAGCTTGTTTTCCAGAAGTTGTTTGACATTTCATATAGATCCTAGGCCTTGGATCCATTTTGGGGAAAAATCCTGTGGGAGCATCAGGCTTCTTCATGTATGTTATGGAAATAGTCCTCACAGGAGTGTAATCAATTATCCCATGTTTTCTGACACTATTTGAGAATTCAACAGGCACAGAAAAAGAGACTTTTACAGTGCCTGGAGGAGACAGGCACTCTGCGGCTCTTTGCTTCGGCAGTGCAGGGTAGATGCGTACCCTGCCTGCGTGCCAGTCCCTTACAGTATGCCAGAGAGCTTGCAGAGATAGCACATCTGAGACAAATGTCCTGGAGCGATGTACTCTACTACACGATCCAGACCTCAGAGAGCTAGCTGTTTCCGGCTAAACATGCCCAAAATGAAGTGTTTAATCCCCAAAGACATGCTCTGATTTTCAGTGTAAGTCGCTCAGCCAGTCCCAGTAGAGTCTGGGAGAGCTGCTGGACTCTCGGCACCTCCCAGTCCCCGGTTCCTCCCCCAGGTGCCCAGGTAAGGACTTAGGTTCCCAACTTCAGCCACCGACAGACGGATTTCTGGAAACACGGAGACCTCAACAAGAGTTAAGCGTCGAACCTGCTAGGGCATTTTTTGAGAAACGCATTCATTTCTCCCCTATAGCAACAGTGTTGAAATACCTCTGGAAATCTGCTAATTCATTTTAAAAATCGTAGGCCTGAGCTTTTCCATAGGGAGAGAGAATAACTTTACCAATCACAAGAGGTCACTCCAGGAGAAATATAAATCTTTATAGTTTCTACATCCATATAATTTATCACTGAGCAGGAGTGTGCTTTTGTCATGCAGAAAGATACCTCCAACAAAGAGTACTCTTCTTCTGTCAATCTGATATCCAATATGCCGATTAAAAGAGAAATACATCGAACAGAAATCAAAGAGAAAAACCATTTTACCATCTATTTTCACCAAGTATGTTTTTTCACACACCCCGAGCAGCACATCAGACCAAATCCTGCTATCAGTTTCCTGAAGTAAATAAAATATTTAGGAGAGGGGGCACAAGGATTTTGGCCTGCGATATGTACTAATTTTCTTTGCTTTCCCCTATTGTTTCAATGAGTCCTTCTCATGGGCATGCAGAACCAAAAACTCTTCTAAGAGGAAAGGAGAGAAGGTAGAGGGCATTCAAGAGCAAAGGGCACATTACAGGCAACTCCAAAGTCATTTCCAAGTTACGGCAAGAACCTACAGATGCATTATTGAAATCAAAGGGCATTTCCGTGTAAAACTTGATGTAACAGGAGCCTTTGTTAACTGGTGAAATATACTTTATATGTGGATTCATTAGCAGGAGGCAAAATAGCGCTGCAGAACACAGAAAGCCATATTCCCCTATAGAAAAGGGAGTCTATTAGTATTTTTTAAAAGGAGTTGATGCTGGCTCAGATTTACATTTCGGGAAACTGAGGCACAGAGTGGCTAGGTGACTTGCCACAGCTCATCCCTGCACTCATTTATAACTTTTCCTGTCCTTTCCCTGGCCCAAGGACACAACACTGTCATCCTTGAGGATCTTAACTGCATTTCATGTTTCAGGCTGTTTTATCTCCCGGCCAGCGGTATTCACTTGGACATTAACTTGTTAAGCAATAGATGTTCATCTAACTAAAGCCTTTATTAGTAAAATATCACCAGAAGAGCTGCTTCTACCGTGGGCTGATTATAAAGCCACTTGCTAATACGTGCCGATGGAGGGCATCACTGACACAGCTGGTGGGTAGCCTGGCGACCCCTTTTTTGGTAATGACAACAAAGTCACCCAACACTTTGGGTTGCATGGGACAGGCCATGTGCGCCTGGAGCCCTGCCGACAGGTTGTTTATGCTGATGCTTCTCGCAGGATTGCCACTCCAGGACACTTCCCCTTTCCCCCCCTGCACATTGGGGTACAAATTCAGGATTGCCCCAACCCCTCCCTCTTTCTGCCCAGGAGTGCCTCTTTTTTTGCTGCTCATCTACATTCCCTTGTATCACACCTGTGATGCTGCTAATCTGCTGTTTAGAAAGGATGGATGTTACATACAGGATCCAGCCTGTGGATGGGACTGCCTGGATTAGCGCCAAAGCAGGGAGGTTTTTATTTAGATAGGTAAAATTTAATTTTTTAGCTTCGGAGAAGCGATATCCAATTTTAGAAGACTGTTTCTGCTTGCAGTCCTCAAGCCATTGTTGCAGATTTTGCAGCCTGCTCTTAGCTGTGGAGATCCCTGAATGAGCTAATTGCCTACCATCAGCATTCATCTTTCTCCTTTAGCAGACTATAAGTATCAGAAAATCTCACTTATTGTGCTAGATTTTAACTTCACAAATGGAGATGACTTGTCACTTGATTCCCCAAATGATAGTTTTGGTTATGAATAGTACTAACGCTGTATTTATTACAGCTATTCTAAAAGGGCTCTTCATCGCCCCCAGTGAAGTGCGGGAAGCAGCGAACATCCATGACATTTTTCCTTTTCTTAAAAAAAGTCTTGGCTATTTCCAGGTTTTGATTACTATCATTTCAACTTTGGACTTTTATTAAAACTGTTTTAGGTTTGACACAACTGTAGTGGCAGATAGAGTGGGTAAATAAATGTACCTTCTGAATAGGCTTAATACCAAAAGTGGATAAGAGGGCTGGCGAGGTATTTCATCTATGAAAATTTCACATCCATAAGATTTGCCACTTACCACTGATAATCCTTTCAGCCTCAAAGGGTCAAAAGGTGAAAATGATTGAGGTACATTTTGCTATGAATATTTCACGAGCTGCATATCCCTTTTTCACTGAGATCTATGTGCTGACTGAGGGCTTCTTCAGGATGAGTCCTTAGTTGACTGATGAATACAAAACACCTCTCAAACAAAAGGCATTCAAGATTAGCCGAAGACAAGACAGCCTACTTTGGTTTCTGTGAGCAGTACCTGGAGTATCAATGGAGATAAAACACTGAGTGACAGGTAACTGAAATACAGAATAACACCATACATTGTTCTCCTATTGATTGGGGAAATAATGAGAAAGTTAGCAAGTCACGGTAATGTCACAGGCAGTGATGCACTTTGGAGAACTCAAGGACCAAAAAGTAACATGAAACAAGGAGCAAAATGAAGATAATATTTGGTTACAGTACAGTTCTCAAATTGTAGTGAAACACATCCCTTTGCCTTTGAGTATGCATGGTTTTTAAACCGAAGACAATGGGAAGAAATTGCTGGCTGAAACAATATAGCTATTTTATTTTACCACAGCCAGTAATGTGAACTTCTTGGAAGACATCTTCTTTCACCACACTATTGCGGCTGGGAACATTTAGAGGCTATGAACCAAAATTATCCTCTCTATGCATAACCTTTCCAGTGTCATATCCTGCAAGGTATTGTGGTAATTGAAGATATTCGGTACCAAGAATCGACTATTGTTTTGCTACAGCGTTGAGATGAAAAAGCCAATCCCTTTGAAGAGGCTGCTCGTTCAAAAGAGAAGCGGCACCTTAGCAAAACATGTCTAGAGAAAGTTGTTCTTTCTTTTCACACGTAGACAACACTTGGAAAGCTTTTAGCTCATTTATGTCTGTAAGGCAGGGATGCTCTGCTCCTGCCGTGGGGTCCCCAGCCCAGCCCCAGCCGTGGGAGCTCCCCATTTCTCCCACAGCGCTGGGCAAGGAGCCCGTCTGCCTGGCACCCATTGCCTTTCCTGTATGCTGAGTCAAAACTAGGCCAATGAAAATAACCACGCTGGCAATGAAAAAAACCCTCCTGCACCGCCCAGGACTTCTTTACTTAGATAATTTTGTAAGTCTATAAATAAGGCTGCCCTTTCATCACTTGAACAGAACAGGGCCCACGTCGGTCACAAATCTTTTTCCATTTAAGCCAAGCAAAATTGCCTGTGAAGGAAGGAAACTCTTGCCCTTAGTTAAAACTAGGCATCTTAATTTTAAATAAAAATAAAATTGCATTGTGCTTCTCATCTACTTTTCAAACTATTTCTTCTTCTTCTTCTTGGGAGCTTGTCTTTTTCCTAGCAGAGAGTTACTCTAAAAATATCCTTAAGGGTTATATTTTTAGGTGTAATCTTTAAGAGTCAGGAAGAACTGTGTCACCCTAATGCAGGACACATTTCAACAGCTTCATCATCACGACAACAAACATTTCAGTTGGATTTAAGACCTGAAGGGATGCAGCATCTACTTGCAATAGGATTTCAGCACCCACTTTTTCAGCCTCCTGCAAAAGCTGTAGCTCTCAAGCTATAAAACATTGTGAGCCAGAGCTTAGGTAGGGGAAGGCCAGGGGAAGGGGCAGGTTGTGTTTGCCCAGGTCCTGCCCAGCTGTCCCCATGCAGAGGCTGGGACCGAGTGCCTGCCCGAGCCCTGCAGCTTGCAAATGCTTTCAGGTCCCTCCGTTTAGAGAAAACCTCATCTCTGCTCAAAGAGGTCCAGGTCAAGACGGGGACTTCCATAGTCTGTTTGATTCTCTCTTCTGAGATAAAGAAATCAAATTAATTGTTATGTTTGCATTATGCTGGAACATAGAAATGTCATGGTAGCTGGCCTGATAATGCAGGATTCATTTAGACATTCAGACTGCAGTGCCCTCCACTCTGTGAATGTAATAAACATGTGGCAGTTAAGCTCCATTAGGTCTACTCGGCTACCTGGTTGTGTTTGAAAAGCTATTTCCACAAACTCCAGGCTGAAGCATGGGGTGGATGGGACAGCAGAGGGTATGAAATGGAGCATTTGTTCCAGGATCAGGATGCATTTGCTATTCCAAGCAAAAAGCTGGGATAGCAGCCTTCAGAACTCTTCTGCACAGGGCACTGGAAGTGTATGAGCCATGTAATCAAGGTAATAAGCATGCACTTCCAAAATTGCCCTTTACATGCTGTTTTAGGCAGCTCATTCACTGACGATTGCCCCCAGGCTCCTGTGCACCCTCATGTTCCAAAAGACGGGAATTTCTCTGCTAGACATTTTAAGAAACACCTACGCATGCAATATCTCCAGAGTGCTTCACCTTTCGTGCTATCACCAGCAACACCATTAAAGCGTATTTCCTGATCGTGAAGGCAAGATACCTGATTCCTGCGAGATACCCTCTTGCCTGCAAGCAGCCAGGGCGCAATCCATGATGCTATTTGCAGCGTATCAGTTCTCCCTTGAGTTAAACCCAGCCAGAGTTTGGAGTTCCAGCAGAGAAGAAAAATCTGAATTGTGAGAATGGCTACAGGACACAGTCCTCCGCTGGTTATGTGGAGCTGCACCCAGAAGCAAAGGTCATTTTGTTTGGGTCTAAGCACACACCACGCACCTTATATTGCCCTTTAAAAGGAACAGTGGTCTTGTCTTTAATGGGAAGTCTATCCAGCCATCAATTTGTTAATAAAAAGGTGATATGCTAAGGAGAAATTAATGACAAATAATCCCCTATAAAATAATGTCACTGTGTTCAGGTTCAGGTTTGCTGGCTACAAGACATGTGCTACTCGTTTTCTGCCCCACTATTAACGGATAAGAGAAAAGAAGGGGAATTTGTTACTTAATGTAGGATATGCGTCTCATGCCATCAGGTTACATCAGGTTCATCAAGTCATGCTTATATAACTTGATTTTAATTTATGGGTTTTATTGTTGACAGGTTTCTGAGATTATGATTTGATTGAACGTCTGTTGAATGCCTGTAAAATATCTGTTAGTTTGTAAATGGACTCTAATGGATTATGCTGCTTGATTCTTTTCTTACGGAGCTGTTCACCTTTGCATGGTGTAGTAGACAAGTCACATCTTGCTTTGACTGCACGCAGCATCAACTGTAATAACTATATGTCAGAGGCTGTAGCATTGTAGATACAATCTGCTTAAAATCACTGTACATGTATCCAAGGAGAAACGCTTACTGTCCAGGAGAGCTCCAGCAGAACGACTCACTACTGTCTGTAGTTTGATAAATGCCTCCATTTTTCTACTTCACGATTTACATTATTTATCACAGGAGGTTTCTTTAACACCAAAACTTTTAAAGCACCTTTTAAGCTTATGGGGCCAGATCTCTGCTGGTTTCATCAAGCTGGGTCAACTGCAAACAAAAGTGGCACTAGAAAAAAGAGTTTGGCTTCCTCTTTCCCAGGCTGGCTAGTGGCAGATACAGAGCCTGGTGTGAACGAGATGGAAGACCTCAGGGGTCTCTGGGAACTGGAGATGCCCAGGGCTTTTTTTTCCACACTGGGGAGTGCGAGTGGTTGCTAGAGGAGCCGTCAAGGTGGGCTTACAAACCTGGAGGCAAGCTTTGGCTGCCTGCTTTGTCAGAGTAGGACAGAAGACGCGGTGCAGGGCAGCCCAGGGAGCACCGGTGCGGAGGAATAGCCCGAGCTGTGGCAATAGAGCTGCAGCACTGTGAAACCCCAGCTCAGGAGATCAGCTATAAAACAGTCCTTTGGCTTATTCACTTAGCTGCTCTGAACCTCCATTTTCTCAGTGGAAATAGAGAGATGAGGGTGATAATCCAGCATTAGAAAACATTTCCACCACTGCAAGAAAATCACTGGGCAAGCGCTAAGAGAGGCTATTTAATGCAAGAAAACAGTTACACAAGTAAGGAAATTTAAACTAGGTAGCATCATAAGGTAGACACTTTTTAAGGTTTTGACAGAGAGAAAAACACAGTAGGAGGACAAACACCCTCTCAAAAGTTTTTTAATCTGTTGGGCTTTTTCTGATACACACAGAATAACTACAAAATGGCAATGCATCTGGAATTTCTTAAACACAACTACAACATTTCTTAAACACAACTACAACATTTCTTAAGCCCAACTACATAGGCTGCGATCACCAGTTCAACAGCAACATTGCACGGCTTGTGTTTTCAGCCTGCAGATCGTTCTTGGGTCCTACTGAACATCCTGAGTTGTGTCTGCCATCACTGAGTAACCGCGAGGCTCAGCACACCACGGGGACCATCAGCTTCTTGCTGGACCAGAAGAGACTCCAGCCCTGCAGAAAAATATTTATACTGGCACCAGTTCCGCTGGCTCTCCCTGCTGTAGAAAGTTAGCACAAGGTTGCAGAAAAATCTGGTTGGCCTTGAGGCGGAGAAGCTACCCATCCTGGAGGAAGGTACCAGATGTCAGGAGATTCAACAGAGAGGCAGCTACTCAGAAAGCAACCCATGACAGCTCATGCTCATACTCCTAGCCTGCTCCGAGTAAATTCTTATCGAAAAGGAGCTTAGCTCCAGCCCTCCATTTTGTGGCACTTTCAAGCCCATTCGGCTCAGATGTGTTTCACCTCACACCTTGCAACAAACACTGCTCACAAGCGCAGCAATCAATTTGCCCTCACCTCAGGGTGCCATCATTTAGCACCATCTGGCCCAACAGGACATATTTGGCCCCAGGTGCGCGGTGCCCTCGCCTGAGTGACGTTTGACGAGTAGCACACCCATGAAGGGAACGCCTCCCGAACATGGCAGCCCAGCAATACAGACTGAATCGGTATGACAGGTCCCAAATTCTGGCTCTGGGCAAGACATGGTGCAGAATAAATATTTGGCAAGGTCCCTTGCATGGAAGGCACTTTGTTGAACAAGAAGTTAAGCAGGACACTGCAGTGTCACTGGTCTGCCTGGAGGAAGACCCCCCACTCCAAACGTGGGCTGTGGGGGAAGCCAGCACCTCTTTCCAGCTGCAGAGATCATTTTCCATTGTGTCTTGAGCGTTGGCTGCTCCTCAATGAACAATGGACCCTCCCTTTCCCCGGGAGGTCCGCAGGCAGGTACGCCCAGGATGGTACGCCACAGCTCAGGGGAAAGCAGTGACACCACCAAGCTACGCAATGACTCCCCATATGTCTTTCTGCTTACCCTGACTTCTTGACGCTACACCAGATGCCAATGGGCCAGAGATGGCACCCGGGGCTCAGCACAGTATGGGGTCATCGTCTGCATGCCCCTTTTCCTTCTGCCGCCCTCCTACATCGGCATCTGGAGGCTGGAAAGTAGCAGAGAAATCCCCGTGCTGGCTGGCAGGAGGTGGCAGTTGTATGACTCTGGGCAGGCGGTGAGAAGGGGGCATCACCTTGGACAGCCTAGAGCAGAAAGTAAAGGGAAAAACAATGGATTGCAGAATTTAAGCAAAACCAAGCTTCTCACTGCTAAGCTTTCCCTATCCCCAGAGCCCCCTCAGCATAAAACAGCCAGCAAAAGCCACGGCAACGTCTAGTGATCTTCTCGTGGGCTGAATTCTCTCCTGACAAAGCACCAGTCTGTGTCCAGTCCTTCAGGTTTTAGGAATTATAAATGGTACGAACGAAACAACTTTTTCACTTGTAATTTTACAAGCAATTTCGCCTCCATTATTTTTGACCGAAAGTTTCTATTGCCTTTTGTAACATTGTCCACTTGTGCCCTGTGTATGGATAGAGACAAAAGTTAAGAGAAAATAGTTGGCAACTTTTTTTTTTCTGTTCACGACTGGTCTGTAGCAGGGACTTCATATCCTTCTCCAAGAGAAGATGTGCTGGGTAGGAGGCTGAAGGGAAGCAGCAGAGCACCAGAGCCACAGGCAAACACTGAAACCCCTACTGGAGAGGAATTATTATTTATCCTGCTGGACAGTTTTCTTCTGTGAAACAACTGGAAATGATTTACCCCACAAACGTCTGGCTGTTGGCTGGGTAAGTAGCCAGCAAACAGAAGAGGAATCAGACCATGCCAGACTCAGCTAGCTGTATGTGATCCATCGCTGATCCATCTGCAGCACATGATATCTGCTGGTTTCTCTGCTCCAGACTGGTTGGGAGAGAGGTACTTGAAGGAACGGGAAGCTGTGTCTCCACAGCTGAGTGGTTTTCTAGCTCCATGTCGAGATGGTGTGCCTTCTGACTGCTCAAACAGTCCTAAATCAGAACCCACCACATTATACCACTGTAATTTAATACCCTCATTTATTGGGTTAGAAGTAGTGCAGAAAATTCAGCTCTTGCCTACTTCTATGTACAATAATCCAAAATTAAAAGTGTCTTGGACAACCTAGTGAGCAGTGCCTGGGTGCAAGTAACGACCCTCCAGCAACACGTCCCGGTTCTGGAGCATCCTCCCTCCCTCATGGGGTTTCGTGGGGCTCCCCCTGCTCGGGGGAGACAGGGGAACCCCGTGGTGGGAATAGACTGTGGGTGCAGAGGGGTATCCTGAGAGCTGGTTCTGCCTCAATGTGCGTTTTGTTTTAGAGAAAATAAATGTCTGTCTTTGCCTAGGGCCCTGGAGAGGGTGCATTTTACAAGCTGAAACTCAACCTAGGAGGTACCGCATCACTTAGCGATGATCTAAGAGCAAAGTAGATCATTCAGGTAAGACAGATCTCAGTGGAAATGAACTGTCCTAGCATAAAGCTACCGTAACACAGGGGGCTATCTATAGTTTAGGCTTAAGCATACTCCACACTGGTTATGCGCTGCTCAAACTTGAAAGGTGTCGGGATTAGAGCTCTGCTGTACATCCACATCAGAAAGTGAAGATCATTAGACTAACGCTCTCCTATACAACAGTGATGCAGGTCAAGGTGATCAAGGTTTTTACCCATTCTCTGAAAACCATTTAGGTCAAACTTGTTCCATATAATTTATCAGCTTTGATTCCCTTCTCCTCTTATATGTTCTATAGGTGGGTGTTTTCCGGGTTTTTTTTCACTCCTGGCTCAAGTAATCTTCCATGCTGTTCCTGAGCTTCCCCTGATGTAAAACGGTACTAATGATCCTTATCTGCCGTGAGACCTACTGAAGAAAGTATTTCAGTACAGCAAGGGAGTATAGCAGCGTCATTTTACCCCAGGTCTCAGCAGGGACCACCTCGGCAGCAGTTCCCCATGCAGACAGCACTGGCACTATTTGTAGCCATCAGGGCAGTCCCGTTGGCTAACACAGGGCCTGACCATACAGCTCTCACTCAGGAAAACTCTCCTTTGACTTCAGCAGGACTGCTGATGTCTCAAGAAAACACAGGATTGGGGTTGCTGGCTGGCAGGGGCACTTTGGTTCTCATCTCTGAAGACTTGCCATCGGGCGCTAAGGTCTGAGATGCAACCTGGAGAAATCTCAGCGGCAATAGTTGGTCTGCGACTGTGTCTCATGCCGATATTGTACCGTTTGAAACCCTTTGACGTTTTCGGAGTCACTCATGACTCAGGCTGGTGAGGGTAGAGCCAGGCCCACAGTTCAATTACACTACCTTCTCTCTCCCTATTTGTGCTATGCTCATTACACAGAGCGAAATCAATTAATTCTAACAGAGGAATAGGTTCCTGGCCTGTCTATAAGTCACTGGGTACATAATTGTTCTGTTGCTTACATTAACATATCACATTATTAGCACTGTTTGTGATTCCTCCGCTCCCACCGCAGCCGAGGCTCCGGTGGCTGCTCCGCTCCCTGCACAGGAGGCTCTGCTGTAGGCTCCCCCCTTGCAACCCACCGTTGCACCAGTGCTACATGCAATTAAAGGCCTCCCGTGGCTGAAGCCTTCAGATGGACAGAGAGACCTAAAAACATGCCTTTCTCTTGATTAGGCAGCTTTAAGCCAAATAGGATTAAGGAGAGAGATACCACCACGGAGGGGAACAAAATATGGGCATCTCACTGAAGTAGTGTGGAAGGGGGGGAGGACAATAACAATTTTCTGAGCAACTCACACATTATGTTTTAAAAGGACTGAACAAAATTAAATTTAGAAAAAATACATCTTTTAAAATTGTATTTGAAGTATTGAAAGCACACATTTTTAAATTTTAAGTTTGAAAAACGTATAATTCCTGAAACCCAAATCTTTGAGGCGCTGGAAATCAAAGAAAAGTTAGTTATGGCTTGTGAGCTTTTTGTCTGTAGAAACAAAGAATTAATGGCCAACAAACAAGCAGCCCCTTTTTTAACAAAGAAAAGTCTTTGCTTATGACTATTCTTGCTGGATTAGGAAACTGAGAAAAAAAATCAAACAGGCAACAAATAATTTTACCATTACCAGGTAATATGTGTTAATTGCTCAGTTTATATACTCTGAATGACATACCATTAGAGACTGTGTATGCATTGTAACTAGAGCATTAATAAATTTAAAATGTGCCTATTAGGATGACAGCTTTGGAGGTGCAAAGGAATAACAGTTATCACTTGGCAGAAGCAGATCTCACCCCATCTGCCGAGACTTTGCATACATTTTCAGCTTCCTGAGCAATGATTAGGGCTGTCAGAACCTCTTTAACCTTCTAACTGCTGGTCCCAACTGGCCTTAATTAGAGACTAATGAATTCAGAAGATGCAGGCCGTGAGGAAAACTGCCTTGACAGTTTGTGTACAAATTAAGCACCAATTACTTCATGCATCTTTTGCATTGCTGATACAAGTCTCTGTTATTATTTTTGAATATGGTCATTTTAGCATAAACCGAGAACTTTGCTAATGTATTTTGTCATTTTTATGGCTCATCATAAAAAAAAAAAGAATACCAGGAGGGTCATGAATATGTGAAATAAACTACTGTAGATGATAAAAAGAAATTCATTTCCCTCTAGGGAATATCTTCCAACATTTTTCCCCCTAATATCATATTATTATTATGATTAGTCACATAATGATCACAATTTAAGAAACAGACGTAACATGGTGCTCTGAATATTTTTATTAAGAATATAGCTGCTGTTATTAGCACAAGAAGGAAAACAAAGATACAGGTAAGAGTCTTTCAGTTCTGGGATCTCAGAAAAACTTTTACACCCACCCATGTTAGCAGAAGGTTGCTGACACTGTAACGTTTAGAAACAGGAGCGCAGGGAGCCGTAGCTGTATAGCCAAGTAGCTTTGGGGCTTTAAGTCTCCCCGGTTTCTCCCTCTTATCCACATCCAGAAGACACGAGAGGTTCAACACAGTATTTTTTGGAAAACGACCCCTAAGCCCAGCGAAGGTGCGCACCTGCCATTATGGCCTGACAAGGCAGGGGACGTTCCATTCACCACATCGTCCCATAAAATTTGCTTAGTGAAAGTTTGAAAAACTCCCGCCCCTGGTGCTCCTGCCAGACCCGGTGGGACAGTAAGTGTGACTTTACCGAAGAGACTACAGACCGGCGCAGCTCGTGAACTGCAGGGCATGTCTGAGATAGGCGACCCTCCGAACAGACACACAGCCATTCCTTCACCGGTCAGTTACCTCTTTCAATTTGGACTGCTACATCTTTTCATTTCTCCTGATTACCGTCGTGTTCCCCATTGCATTCAGTGAAATTTATCACCGCTATGCAAACCAAGGGTACTTCAAACCCCACCACAGAAACTCTCCTGGCTGTGCTGCTGCAGAAATCGAGGTCGTATCAGCCTCCTCCCTGAGCATCTCCTGCCCCTGCTCTCCCTGTCTCTGGGAAGGAGGGATCCCCCCAGAGGCTCTGTGGGAGGAAAGCCAAAGAGAAGCAGAGGGATGGATAAATTAACAGCATATAGTGAAATTTTGCCACTCACATACCAGGTTAGACTGCGGGATGTGTGCTTTGTAATCTGCAGATGTACAGAGCTGAAGAAGAGCTACAGCAGAATGAATCCTCCAGTACTACAAACTTCTTCAAATGCAGAGATGCTCTGTGTGAAGGAAAGGACATTTCTATAACGTCAATAAAATCTGTCCCAAGATGAGACGGAGAGCATTAGAGCTAACTTGAAAACACAAGGCCAGACTCTTGGTGGCAAGTCACAGAGCCAGCATCTGCGGGTCTTGAATTTCAGTTAAATAAAGACCCAATTAATATCTCTCATGAAGTTTTGTCTTTGTCCACACAAAACCATGGACGCCCCTCTCGGTCCAGTCTCTATACCATGCAAGAGCTTCCTCCACACAACTCTTGCATTTCATCAAAAGTAATTTCAAACTTCTCTAATGAGGATGACCTAACGATCTCATGTGACACTTTCCTAATTATCCCTATCATTAAGCATTGGGTTTTTCTGTTGATAACCCAACATTTTCCTGCTTGCATTTACATGATTACATGTACATGTACATTACGTGTACAACATGATTACAACATGTAAAACCGACATGTTTTTACATGTATGAGAGTCCTTTCTTTTCCCTTGAAGATGTATTATTTTATGAGGTGCCGTTCAATTTAAAGTCCTTAGTAAATTTTTTTTTATCTGTTTTCATCGATCAGCCTTCAGTCTGGCCTCTGCCCTGGAGAACAGGTCCATGCTCCAGATTTGGAGTTTGCAAGGCTGTGACTCCCTAGACTAAGACACACTGGGCAGTGAGGTTTTTCATTGAAAATCGTATTCAGAGATGATGACCTGACCCCTACAAGTTTTATAAGATAAGTCTAAGGTTGTGGCTCAGGTTTGTCCCTAACCTGATATAGATTTTTCATAAACTGGTTTGTTACATTAATGGAATTTGGTTAAGCCTCTTTCCATTTCCATTGCCGTTGCCCATTTTTTTTTTTTTGCCAGTTCTGATCACCCTTCCCAGGTGTTTAATAACAGCATCTTCTCCTTCAGTAACACTTCCACATGGAACCAATGCAGATTTAACACTGTCATCTGGGTTATCGTTACACTGTGTATGGCTCCCTTCTGTTTATTGCAGCTCTAAAAGCTCGTGATAGAGAGGACACTCAGAAGAAAAGAGAGGAAAGGTGACACGGCCCCTTTGTCTGATCCAAAGCCCTGGCGAGTGATGAAGATATGCCAGCTTTGACATAAATTCTGCAGAGAGGGGAGTTTTACTTTGGTGCTGAAGGTCGAAGTATGCTGAGCAAAATGGTGGAGTGTACACACACGCGTGTGTGTGTGCATACATCCATGTGTGTGCGTCTACATGTGTGTGTGCAGGCACCTCACCCTCTAGCAGCTGGTCCATAATGAGACTATGGGACTTTGCCACCGGCTGGGTCAGAGCTGCTTTAGCCAGACCATATTGGGAAAGCCTAAAAGCTGTGAGACCGAGTCCCTGCTTCCCAAGGGTATAGTGTTTCTGTGGGACAGTAATTCTAGCTGTTGGCTCCTGTGCATGGCCTTCTCACACCACAATTTTCTGGTTACCTTTCACTTCTCGCCCTCCCTTTGGAAATTGCCTCGTGAGCACATCACTCCCCACCTGAGATGCATCAGCCTCAGGTCTTGTCCTCCTCACCAGTACCATGCTGCCGCACCTCTCTGTGGTGATGGCACAGAGCACACACCGGCCTCCAAGGCACTCAACCGAACAGGAGCACCTTTCTCTGGCATTTCGGAAAGGTGTCCAAAGTCCTGACTTTTCTTCACTTCTTTTTACTGACTAAAGCATTTGGCTTTTTCAGGTGGAGAGATGGGTCTCAGTTCTGCTTTCAAACTTTATTCTTCCACCTGGTAGGTCCTTTCAGTTAATCTACCCCACCAGGGCAGCTGAAAAAAAAAAGGGGGGGGTGGGTGCAGAAGGATTAAATAAACAGCAAATTCAAAATGATGGAATAGTTAGTAGTCCCCTCATAGAAGACATTTATATTTAACTACTGTACATGGAACTAAAGCATCCCCTGCAAAAACAAGCACTCTACGTATAAAAATTTAAAACCACATTGATAACCCATCTGGCATCCTCCTAATTATGAATCTCGTAGTGGAGTAATATTCCCTTTAGAAGCAAAACAGTAAATACAACAAGGGAAACATGATTATTAATTTCTTTTTGCTCTGTCTTTCAAGACAAGCGTTCATTCACATGTGCACCCAAAATCTTTCTCAACTGGAATCTATTGAAGTAAAGACATAACACAATGCCTGCTAATTAAACATTTAAGAAGAAAAAAATACCCTGTTCTCCATCAGGAGATGATATTAATAGGTGCTTCATAATACAGAATCTGTCTGAACCCCAGCTGTCTTGCCCCATAAATACAGAGAAATAGAAAGGCTCGGCTTTTCCCTTCATCTTTATGTGCCAGTCTAACCAGTCCAGGCTTCATAACATCCAGTCATCTTGTGGAAACAAAGCAGAAGGCCTGATTATCTGGAGACAACTTCTTTTCCTTTCATGGGAATGCTATTTCTGCAGAGGTGCTACCCATACACAACTTCCCTCAGCAGGCACCAGCTCCCTTCCCTGTCTGAAAGGCAGCAGGAAAGGCAGGCAGTGACTTTTGGGAGGAGCTCCATCCCAGGCCATCCAGCTGAGGGTAGACTTTTTTTTAACGTGCACCGTGAACAACGGTGGCTTGAATAGTTGCTTCCTGGAAAGTCATTATGTCTTTACGAAGAGTCAGACCATTTTATTCACTTTAAAACAGGTTCCCTCCAACAGGAGCCCGGGAAGGAACCCCTGGAAGGGGGACATCTCCTTAAGGATGACCATCAGGTTTGGGACTGCTTTTGAAACACTAGTATCTCAAGATACTTGTAAGTAATAGGATATCAGACCCTGAGCAAGGAAACCCTATGGAAACATTCAGCATCAGCTAGAGGCTTTGACTGTCAAGCCTGGGTTACTGGAGAAGGGACAATATGCAGCACCCTTGGAGACTTTCACCCCTTAACAAAATTTCAAGGCCCCAAGTCAGTGATACTCAGGTTCTTTACTCATTAGGCCTTTGCTTTTGGATTTTCCTCCCTAATAAAACAAAGCCTTCCCACGGCTTTTGTAGAGTCCCTCCTCAGCTGAAATCACCCCCTGCAGCAGCAGGTACCGGTAGCCTACAGCACCGTGCCAGGCTGTGGCTTAGCAGCAGCTCAGCAGCGGCTCAGCATCTCCCCATTTTACAAACCCGGAGCTCCCCTCCACCCCCACCCGGCACGTGTGGAGATCTTCGAACCCGATAGCTCGACAGACTGAGCTGCTCAATATCGATTACCAGCTTTAAGAAATCTTTTCAGTTCAGTCATAGGCTTATCTGCTTTGGTTGTCACATGGTCGGGGATGATGCCATCAATACAGATTACGAATCCGTCTCAGTGCCCTATAAATCTGCAAGTTTCCCTGTTTCAACCTTCCTAAACCACCCCAGTGGGTCCTGCTGGGCGGTGAGAGAGGCTGTGTGTGCGCCACGTCGCACCGCGTTGGCTGTACAAAGGGTGGGAAATTAAAAATCCAAGAGAAGCTTAACAATGCTCTTGCTCCGACATCTGCTCCCAGCAAGGGCATCTAGGGACCTGCCGCACAGGTTTTTTTTTTCCTTAAAGATGATCACCGTGAATGTTGCAACAAATAATAATGTAAAACATTTTGACAGCCAAGTAAGCCATGAAACATTAAATCTCCAAGGCCCATATGCTCCCCTCTGCTAACGCAAGTGGAGAGGAGCAAAAACCCGTGGAAGCCGGCAAGGAGAAGCAGTTGAGCCACATCACAAGTGTCTCACTCCCCTCCATCATATTTGCAACATTTCTGCCCCAGGGATGAGGACAGGGAGGAGTGGAAGGGGCAGAGGGGTGCCTTGCTGCTCTCTCAGCACTGTTGCCCTTCAGACTTGGAAGGGTTTTCTCATGCTTGCAGCTTTGATATCCAGCAGCCCAGCTGTAGCCACCAGGAGCCCAAGGAAGCCTGACTCCAGGGAGAGTGGCACAGCCAGGGGAGAAGGGGACACAAATCTTGTGGGCAAGGCACAAAATTTTTACAAGTGCCTTGAGGTCTGTGGGATTTTCCTGCTGCTCTTACAGCCTCAGCTGGCTTCCCTGCAAGCTGGCTGTTGGTGAGGAGCTTTGTCACCTAAAATTGTTATCTCAAAGAAATTTCATGGGTTCCTTGGCTCTTTTTAAGAGCTCCTGGTCCTTCTCTGTGCCCACAACCCCATTGCATTGCATAACATCCTCTTTACTGCCAAGAGTAACCCTAAACCAGGGATCATTTTGGGAATGACTTAGGTTCCAACTGACTACCAAAGATCCCACCCTTGGCCTGCTCAAATGGGAGGCAAGCATCATAAAAAATAGGGCAAAAGCTTACCAGAGCCTCAGTGGTGTACCGAGCTAGCACGGGCACGGCACACCCATTCCAGCAGCCACCGAGATGCAGGAGAGCACTGTATTTAATGTCACACCCCAGCCCAAAAGACCCCATACCTGTTTGTAACTGATTGACATGGGTGAACAAGTTTTTGCGACCACAGCAAGGAGCCTTAACTCCCTTATCACCATGTGTCCACAGACACTGCCAGGAAAGCCACCAGGAGGGACGTCCCTTAGCCCAAGCAGTAACTCTGTCACTGCAGTTTCTAAACCTATATCCAAGTGAATATGGTGGCAATGGTATTAATGGGGCTCCCGGGCATATATTGTTTCAGAATTAGATATTCATGGTTCAGATGACAACATTAAAGTCCTGGTGACATTAAGGATGGTAAGTCGGTGCCCTTCAGGTTTTGAGACCTCTTCTTCTCGCTGGAGAAGCAGTGGTGGCTGGCATGTGTGCAGACACCAAAAGCCTTTCAGGGGCCTCCAAAGGGGAGGCAGAGGCACCTGGGGCTTCACGTGCCTAATATTTGGCAACACGTGAACATGCTCACACATCAGATGCTAAGTATTTAGCGTCTCTCAGTTTTAATGATTGTTATAACTGAAGAAATCAAAGGTCCCATGGGGAAGAGCTGCGCTGGAACATCAGATAAGGAAAACTTGGTGTGGGGTTTTTTTCTAAGATAAAATGAATAGAATTATCTTCATTAATTCAATAACCACAGCAATATTTACAATGTAATTACATCCATTCTTTTTCTGTCCAAATATTATTTTTAAGGGCTTCTTGGCATCGAAGAGCCTCTTTCTTTGAAAATCCTGACCCAGTGTCAGGAAGAGAACAGACCTAAGTCTCTTAATCTAATGGCTGTTAGCGGGGGTGACTACTTTAGCAATGCTCGGCTGAAAAATGAACTTTGCAATAAATGACCTTCAGAGAAGAAGACTATTCATGTTAATTAGTAGCTCTTTTCAAACGGGATTCATATATGCATTAGGCTATGTCATTTCGAACAATGCCATCATTGTAGTAAACATCAAGACAAGACTCAAGTACAGTTATGAAAATTTTAGAAAACTCTAGTTAGGTTTTTTTCCCCCTAAGATTATGAGTTACGATTACTAATGTGTTGCACAATAGGATCTCTCCTAATGGCTTTTAGCTTTTGCCACTGCCAACTTTTATATTTAAAATCCATACAATTACGGACAATTTATAAGCATTATGAGGCTCTCTATCCTCCTCACCCCATTTTTTGCACTGATTCTTACTGATTCAAAGCAGCTTTGAACCCGGCAAATCAAATGCATTTTGCTTAAAACATAACATTCATTCTTACAGAGCCCACTTTATTCTTATTACTACTTATTACTTATTATGCATATTTAATTTAAGAATGCATATTCTCCATTAAAAAATTAGAATATTTTGAAGTACTAGAAAGTGATTATTTTGGTTAGTTCCCCTTGATTAACCACTCAAATGTGGATGCATTCTTTCTAAAGCACATACATAACAAGAATTGAAAATGGCAAAAGGAGGCTACCAAAAGGAAAAAGGAACAAAATAAATCGATGCACAAAATAAGAGGTGTGATTTTTACACAGTTCATGTCAAAATGCATCTTAAAAAATAGTTACAGCATATCAAAAATTTGCTATCTGGGGAGAGATAAACTTAGTACAACAAATCTGATTCAGAAATGTTATTAGAAGATAGAGTAGGCAGAAGGTAATATGCAAGCAAATTGCATAATTCTGACTCTACATGAATTTTGAGCTATATTAATTAATTGATTTTTTAAAAATCCATTTAAGGAGTACCTTCCTTGCTGCTGACCATTCAAACCCAAACGCGAAGTTAATTTTAAAAGCCAACCTGTCAGGCACTATGCACAGTTGCTTCACTATCCAAAAAACATACATTCCTAACTAATTAGAGAATTAACAATAAATGTATTGTGGAATAGCATTTTAGCAATCTGTTTAATGAAGAAAGTCATCTGTGTTGCAAAACAATTAGCTAACAAAGGAGAAATTAATAAATATTTATAAGACCAATGTATATGGTATGTTTGGAGCCTTGCAAGATTCAGAAAAGGCAAACAATTCAGTTGAGCAAACAAACCGCAAGGTTGGGCTCATCCTAAATATCTGGCACATGACAGTGTTCATTATTCACGACTTGGGGGGGCTGCCATACACTGTATCTGCTCTCTGGCCTGAGCTGGGCATCTGAGCGGCTTTCAGAGAAGGGGTTATGGGCAAATCTGTCTCTCCAGTGGTCACCACTGGCTTGGACAAGCAGGCTCCTGCTCAGCACTCTGGCTTTTTTTTGCGAGTCATCTTCACCAGGAGTCAAACTTCCTTCGCACATTGCGTAGGGAGTCCAGCTGCCTACCCCCCCTCCCCATGAGGACAGCCCTTTCTGGCCGCTGCCAACTCCTTTCCCCTCTCAGATTTTGATTTTGCAACACTCAGCACAGGGACCACAATGGTTTAGATGTAGCTGCTGTTTTATTTAAGCATGCAGGCCATATAGGTGGTTTTTTTTTTTTTTAATCTTCTGCCATTTCAAAAAGAGACAGAAAGTAAAACCTGAGGCACCCTTGACTTGATCTTCCCTGTTTGGTTTTTGTGTGTGTGTATGGCGTTATTGTATCTGTTCTTTAAAGAAATGAAAAAGAAGAATGGACCAGATGTGGGATTCATTTTATTCATATTCAATCTGTGCAGAATTCAAAGAAATCGTTCCTTTATTTGCTCTCTTCTGGGAAAACATCTTGAGTTCATTTTGTTCTGCTCATAGACTTGTAGAAATAGGTCTGGAAAGGTACTTCAAGAGCTCATCTTGTCCATCTTACTGCCTCAAGGCTGACTCACGCCCAGTGCTCTCCAACAGTATGATAAATTCAAGTATAACAATAACCTTTTTTTTACAAAAACACTGCAACAGAAAGTAAAATGTTGAGAAATAAGCTAGCAACATGTCACGACTGTGCTACAGGATTTAACATGGTTCTCCAGGCATCCATGGTTGCCATCTGCTAGAGGCAGGACATTGGCCCTGTAGCTGCTGCTATGTCCTCAGGGCGCACCCAGCTGCAAGTTGTGAGGGTAACTACCCTGGTTCCTGCAGATTTACCCTGGCTTCAAATAAGGCAGCTCAGGTACCACAACAACCCCACTGCATCTGACACTGGCTGCTCTAAGGGCACTTGGGCTTCCTCCAAGACCTGTACCACTACAGTGGGGCTGAGAAGGTGCGATGGTATCATGTGCCCCTGACGGCATGTGTTGAAAGTTGCCCAGCACAAGACATTTCCAAAGGGCTGTTCCCCAGAGCAGAAATTCAGGCCTATATAAGCTATTCCAAGCTGGCTCCCAGAGAAGCAGGTACGAGTCATTGGTGGCCATCCGGCTCCACAGGCTTAAGGGCCACTGAAGTATGACACAATGTTTTACAAGGAGAGCAGGTGCACCGGAGAAGGTAAAATTGTTCCAAATAAAATTAATATATCGTAGGCAGGACACCTAACTAAGATGCTGCAGGGTCTGTATCTGGTCATGGAGTTCCACTTTATACCTGTACATCAGTATTATTTACCAGCTCAGAGAACACATGGAGGATTAACGCTTACCCAGAAAGCTCAACCAAATCTGTCTTTCTCAATCATTTCATAGACGTCGTTTTCAATCCTGCTTCTTCCACCCCATCTCCTTCCCCTCCTCCTGCCCCCTTCTTCTGCACCTTCTCGCCACCCGACGCCTGTCCCCACACACACTCTGCCTGACCTACAGCTCAGTCTCCACACCATGGGCTTGCGATGCTCATTGTCTTGAGAGGGGGAGGCATGTTACCTACTGTTAGACCAATATCTCCCAGCCTCAACCCACCAAGACTCACAGGACAATCCTGCAGTTTTCACCTTGACCCAGGGAAAGGTGTGGGGACCACATGTCCTGGGAGCAGAGGTGACATCCAGGCTTGGGAAAGTGGTGGTAAGGGCCAGTCTGTGGCTAGGAGGAAGGTGAGGAAAAAGTGCAGATGGCTTAATCCCTCTCACAGCACTGTCTCTCCTACCCCCAGCCTGCAGGTTTGCAGCACTGCTGGTTACAGGGAAGGCACTGCAAGGGGCTGCTGCCCAGCCATGCCTGCCCTTCCCCCAGGTAGCCCTTCGGTGCTGGACACTTACAAACCTTACCCTCTACCGCCCTTCTCCTCAGGGATGTTCACGCTATGTCTATGTCCCGAATAAAACAGAACCTCATTTCAGGCTCAGGCACTGGCAAACAATCCTCGGCAGCGTTTGGCTGTTAGTACCCTCCCTGGCACGGCTGTGCTCTGGGCCAGCTAGCGTAGGTCCCAAAATAACCTGCTGGGCAGCAGCCAGGCAAGGAATGAGGAAGAAATGCTGACTCTGTAATAAAGAATGTAGGACTTGTATTCAGCCTAAGCCGGTACTGGCACAGCCCAGAGCAAGGCAGCCTGGAAACGGCAAGGAAAGCAGGGAGAAGGAGCAGGACAAGGGGCACCTAAAGCCCCAAGGAGCAAGGAGGAAAGGCTGGAGCCATGGTGGGAGTGATAACAGCTTTGACTGCATGAAGGAGGTTGGTTCGTCACAGCAATTAGGAGCCTAAAAAGAGAGAACAAGAAAAGTGTAGAAGATAGCAAAAGGAAGATTGTGGTCCAACAACAAGGAATAATGGGACCCAGGCTCTCTGTGGTGATGCATCAGACCTACTCACTCTCACTTAACCATAGCTTTGCTTTTCTGCAGTAGAGGTTAGATGATTTTAGTGCATGTAATAATTTCTGCAATAAAACCCCACACTGGGTGGCAAGCGTTTTGCCCTCTTTGCGCTTCGAACTCTCAGGCTGAGCTGTAATAGTTGCTCACCATCATTTCGGTTGTTCCCTCTCTCATCCCTGTACAAGGTACTTGGCAAGAGACCCAAAAGCCATCCCTCAATCTGCTGGCCTGGCCGGGGAGTGGTGGTGTCTCATAGTTAGGACATGCTGCTAGCTCGCTTTCAGGCGAGCTGCTCAGGCAGAGAGCAGGGAAAGAGCTTCACTCCAAGGCACTGTTCCCAGTAGGCAGGTTGGAGACAACCACCCTGTTTGTAGAAAATTTAGGTGTGAACCCAAGTCATGATACTTCATTTCAGTGCAAGAGGATGGGCCACCATCTAGTTTACTTCCAAATTAGACACAGCCTTATATGCTAGCTATGGACCTATGTTTGTGGATCTGAACACCGGAGACTGAATTTCAAAGGGACTTCTCTATCCCTCTTCAGAGAGGACCAAAGACAGGCAGGACTGAGGTTCTTTGTGGATGGTGAGGATGGGGGAGGCTAGAGATGACAGCCAGTGTCCGGGTATCCAGTAGGTAGAAGGCTCGTATACATTTTATCCAGCCTTTTGAATTTGAATCTAGGTGTCATCAACTCAAGAGAATGTCCTAGCGCAGCTGGAAATTTTGACCTTGTGTTTTGTCATAGACTTCTTATGGCCTGAATTTCAGTCATGGGGAAATACTTTGGTCTGTGAGCAGTAGCCTCAGACAGACCCTCTGAAACCAGAAACAGGCAGGCAGTGCTTTAGGGGATAACAAGGTGGTACCAAAGTACCTCCTGCTTGTCCCTCTCTTAGCGTACATGAAGAGTGGGGACTTCCTCCTACTACCTCTATGCAAGTGATGGGATCATTGTGTATCACTGGGCCAGACCTAGATCTTGGGAATTCAGAGAGCATCTTAAATTGGAGCTGCCTTCTTTTTACTCCAGAAAATCCAAATCAACATCTAGTTCAAACACGTGCGCTTCTGTCTAAAGCCCTTCCCTCTCACACTTCACACCTCGTGTTGGGTGCACTGTCCACTGTAAGTAAAAAAGGCATATTTTTTGTGATTCATTTTTCTTTGCAGTATTTCAGAGTCTAGTCATCCTGCCCAGTGCCTAAGAGACTATAGTTTTTGACATTCAATTGGATACATTTTATAGTTACCGTTTTTAAACAAAACACATTTACCTTCTATTTCTAGAAGGCAGCAAGATTATAAAAATATCTTTTAAGAACCTCTGGCACCATTTAGAAAACTGATTGTGTTTACGATGAACTGAAGCATCACATTAGGTATGAAACAAAGTAAAAGCAGATGGTCCATACTCAGAGCACAAATTGTTGCCTTTCAATAACATGAGTAAGGGTACAGGAATTTCTCAACTAGATTTCTCTGCTTCATAGAAGATCTGAGTGAGCTATTTGCTATTAAAATGCCTCTTCAGAAGAAATAATGTTTTCTAGTATTTATAAAATACATTTAGCTTCTGCAGTTGACATGAAACAAAACTCTCCTACCAACTGCTGGCTGTTTAGCATGTAAATTAGCTGGTTTACTAGAATTGAATTTATATGCGAAACTTTATACAAAATCCTCTTGTTTCTCTAACCCACTAATAAGATCAGGAGAACAACACAAAACATAGATTAAGTCTGTCTTTCGGATATAGACTCAATTTTGTTGGCATAGGGTACAATAACATTCCTTATAACAGAGTGAAAAGTCACGTCAAAAACAGAGAGCACTTTCTATGGAGCCTACCAGGGCTCTTCGTGTGTTCTCAGGGTATAATTTACCTTCAGACTTTTAAGTAATTATGTGTAAATTTGTGTTTTTATTGCATCAATAATTTACATGAAAAGGTGAGCCCTTGCCTAACATAAATTCCTGTGGAAGCTATATATCATTTCTATTACAAGTGTGCTTGTACACTGTACTTTGCTCATCCTTAGTAATAGAGGTATTTGTGAACTAAGGATTTCTTTAATGTGTTTATATTCAGTAAAAGAATGCACAGGGGTCAAAGCAGGATTGATTTGAAGGAGTTAGATTTTAAAATCCCTTTAAAAATCAGGACAAAGGATACCACACTATTAAAATAAAATGCTTAAAAATGAAAAGTATTATGCATGCCACACAGTAGAAGATCAGATTTTTATTAATGCAAGTTTTAAATGCTGATTAATCCTCTTGAGAATCAGTTTCCCAAAGCTTTGGCCTGCAGTCAAGTCTTTTTCAAAGGGGCACATCAGTTCCATTATTCTGAATATTAATTGAACAACATTATAACTAAGGATACAAAGCAAGATTTAAAACATGATTACAGCTGTCATTGCTTACATCTAAATAAGTCATTGGAAATTGAAGCTCAGGAAAAAGAAAAAAAAAACCTGCCGTAAACCTCTCTTGTCAGGATGGTGAAGCTGCTGCCTCCCGTGGCCCCCCTCTGCTCCGCCAGGATGGATCGTCTGTGCGCCGCGCACTGACGGCTCGGCTGGCGGCTTGCGCTTAATGTATTCGCACAAACTTCCCCCCCCACCTTGCAAACTGTGGATGTGTTTTGTCTTGCAAAATAACAAACGTCCCAGAAAATCACTGTTATTTTTAGATGTTAACGGGAAGAGCGATGATAAATGTTCAAAAGACTGAGCTGCCCGTATTCTTGCTTATTTCTAGAAAGGGTTTATTTTATTGGTTTGGCATAAACCATTTTCAGATCCAGCTTCAGCACATGCCTCTATATAAGCACTCATGTGCTTAACGCTAAGCATGTGCTTAAGTGCATTCCTGAACTGGGCCAAAAGGTACCTCCTTTGAAATTTTTGTCCATAGCTGCTGTTCTTGGAATGATGCCTTTTTTGGTGAAAGCTGATGTGGGGTTACAGTAACCATCTAATTCTGATTAGACAAATGGCATTATGGAAGAAGTATTAAAAATTTATAGTCCTATTTACTAAGTTTATTTGTTGGCCATAAAAAGCTGAATCTTACATAACATAAAAAGCATCCAGTCCTAATGATGAAAAAGATATAAAAAGATAATGGTGCAATCATAACATGTCTCTGAGAGTTTGTACATCTCAGTTGCAGTTTGGCACATTGCATAATTGTGTTGTGCCAAACTGGCACCAAACCACAATATGTTAGTGAAAAGGGCCCGCAGTTTGAGAGGAAAATCTAGAAGTGTTAACTATACACTGTCTAATTATACAACCTTACTGTCCCAGAATGTGATTTCTGAAACCATTTCTGACATATGGGAAGAGGGTAGAACAGCTGGTCATTAAGGTTTTCTCAAGACTATTTAGTAACACACTTGAATGTAATTAAAGAGCTACATTAAATACTGCACTTGTGTACAATGTATTTTTAATCTTTATGGCACGCTGTAAAAGTAAATAAATGCAAAGCATTAACATTTCTCCCCTTCATCTCCTAAATTGTGAAGATATAGTGACAGCCCCTATCCATGCTGTGTGTATTACCTGAGGAATACCCTGGTGCTTTGTGAGCATCCTGTGCAGCAGGTAGGAAGCAAACCCAAGCTGAATTGTGCAAGATGGATATAAGTTTACTTGGTTTCATTTGCCCAAGTTAAGCCATGCTGACTTACCTGGATGTATTTCAACAGACAATGTTGCAATGATCCTGGTTTATTTGAAGGTTTCCTTTGGAACCAGTCAAGGTGATGTAAAGCAACTTTGACCCACGCTGGATCTAATGCAAGAAGCAAAACTTTGTACACAAAATGCGCAAACATCTTTGCAGCAAACTTTACTCTCAGATGTCCTGATGGGACTTCTGCCCCGAAATACAGAGTCAGAATTCATTTTGATACAGATGCAGATTACAGATGGGTTAAATTATAGAATTGCATTTATACCCATAATCCTCATTACGATAGAAGTACCTAGAGCACCAAGACAGTTAAACACTATGCAGAATCAGGGCCCCAGTTATTTATGCATTCCCTTCCTCTATTTTCTGTGACTGTCTGTTACCTGCATGTCTATTTCTACAGACAATCATCAGGGGATCTATATGAACCTAAAGCCACTGTAAAAGAACTTGAATCAGCCAAAAACTGTGGAACAACTCATATTCTGAAAAATTGCCTTGAGATTGGTGCCAGTACTCCATTAATGATAGCCTGGGGATTCTGTGGTCCCCAAATTGCAGTGATGCTGTAGCATTGCAAAAAAGATGTATTTTTGATGCACTTTTCTGGTTTGATGCACAAACGGGTAAGAAAAAAAAAGTTTTAAAATACTTATTTTGGCACAAAATGTTTCTCTGCATTAGACTTGTGCTTTCTGATATTGGTGTTTTGGTTTACATTCTTTAATTACACTTCTGCTTTGAAAAGAGAGGCCAGAAATTAGTTGAAAAGTTGAAACTGTTCTTGACTTATAAATTCCAGCAAATACATGTTTTAATTGACTATTCAATGAATATGATCAAGAGCTGCTGTGAGTTCCTTCGGTTCCCTGGAACAATGTTTTTTGTGAATTCAGCACTTTCTAAAAAATACTTTGTCCTGCACTACGGTGGTTTCCTTTGAGCATGAAGGATCGCTTCACACACCATTTTCCAACACCAAATCAAAAAAGGAGGACAGAGAAGAAGCTTATAAGAAGACAGGTTTAACAAAGCACTCAGACTGTAGCTTCCAAGGCAATAAACTGGCAGTCATCAGGTATGCTACAATGAAAACCATGGAAGTGAAAACAGACGTGTGTACCGCATTCACAAGAGCTATCTGGTGACAGTGACAAGTTCTGCCTATGACTGCACATGTGGTGAAATCAAGCTTTATGTCACTTTTCAAAGGTAAGCATAAGTTTTTCTTTTCTCCGAAATACAGTGTTGGGGTTTGATTTGTGAGCGGTCGCTATTTGCAAATGAGCAAAGGAGAATGACATGCTGTTTTTTACCTTTTGCTGGGCATTTTCTAAATCAGTCAGAACCCTTCTGTTCAAATAAATAAAGCTTTTCCTCTCTGCTAATGGTACATCTGCAGCATTTTTTTTTTTAAAAAGGAGCAGTGGCATGAGTAGCCGATCATCCAGTTTTCCTGACTCTCTGTTCATGGATGGATTTTGCATCGCGTTACATCCTGCAGTTGGTATGTGCCATCAAAACCAAGAAACGCCAACCAATGTAGAGAAACCCATGAAGGCAGGAGACACAACTCTCCTATGGCAAGTTAATTCATTTTCACAAGAGATGAGAATAACTATAGATCTCACCACATTCTGCGTTAATTGCAAACCTCATCTCTCTGACTTAACTTTGCCTCATTAATTTCTTCATACACAGTTGCCAGGTACAACCACATCTAAGCACAAACACAAGCAAACAAAAACACGCTAATCAAGCTACTTTCCTACAGGCTAAAAAAAGAAAGAAAAATGAAAGACACTGGCATATTTAGGTGTTTGGAAGATAGCCAGATATTGTGCTGGTAGAGGCTATGTAAATACCATGAGAAGCAAATATAACTTCTTTATAAAAACTTCTGCAAAATATACTGTCACCTCACTTTTTCAGTAGAGTAAATTCCTTCAGGGTTAACCCAAAACCATTCACTTTTACTTTTCTACGCTTAGGGACCACTATTAAGGAATAAGGTAGGCATCACTTCTTTCAAACCATACCAGACAGCCTTAGATCCTTTCCAAAAGCACCCAAAGATGTGCAGCTGCCATTGACCTGGACAGGGCATGGATATTGCCAGAAAGAGTTCATTTCCCTTCTTCTCAACTAGTTTTCATCCCAAAGAGGGATGCGGGGCATGCACTGATTATGTAAGGAAGCTGTGGGGAAAAACTTTGTTCCTGGGTACTTGTGTGTTACTGAGTGCAAAGGGAACTGAATGACTCTGCAAGACGAGAACATTTCCTGGGTGATTCACTTGAGTCAATCCCCTTCTGAACCACAGGAAGGAGTTGTGTGGAGCCACACGAGAAGGCACAAATTGATGGTGAGCAGAGCGTACGCAACTTGCTCATTTAAGCAAATGATACTATTCTTTTTCCCTTTTCTGCTTGTTTTCCCAAAGTACTGTTGATTTAACCCCATATAGTCATATCAGGAGCATTGAAACATCCAAATAATACCCATAATCATTACAGAGCAGTTTGTGTGCATCACAGAGGTCTCTTCACTAATTTGTCTGAAAAATGTCTACATCTGCTGTGCACAGACTTGAGCGCTCAGCAGTCAGACCTCCGGCTCGATTCCACTCAGCTGAACCTGAAATTAGATCTTAGAAAATAACCGTCCCTAAAACAATCAACCTCAATCCAGGCATTTCTAGTGAATGGGCATTAATTGTCCTTGCACAAAACATGAGCTACCCAGCGTTTAATTGTCTGAGCCTGACCAAGAGAGCTGTATGGAAAGCAAAGACTGGGGACCAGGGACGGGGCCATGGCTCCCACTCACTGCCCTGTTGGCCCTGCCTGCACTTCTCCTCCTCATGCCCCAGGCTGGCAGTGCCATCAGCCACTTCCCGAAGGTTGTCTTTTGCAGTTTTTTAGCCCTAAAATTAGCCACACCAGTAACTATTATCAGATTCTTGCTCTAGGTTTGTTGGCTCATTTCTCGAGCTGAACCACTTGTTGAATGACAAACACCAACCTGAATAATCCTTCACTCACCTGAATTAGCTTGTGTATTTTTTATTTTGTCTAAGAGAAGGAACTCACAGCAAGATGAGTCTTTGTTGATCATACTTTATCTTCTACTGCTGTGTATTCTCCTGTCACCAAAGAAACAACTGGTTTTGTTTCTTTGATTTAATCTATCACACTCCATTTCCCTTTCTAGTTACAATTTCTAATTATTTCAGCCTACTGACTCAGTTAGAAATTAAATTGAGCCAAGACCAATACGCATAATCTATTGATTTAAATAATATCCACTCATGAATTCTGCAGTTTCCAGGTGAGATGTTCCTTCCTCAGAAAATACGCAGTACTCCTACTACCGTGAGTTGCAGCCAGATATATGCATCTCAATCTCTATGAACCTCTTTACCAGGATTTACTTGGGCAACAGTCTGGCACCGCCTGGTTTTGGCTGTCCACCATACTGTAGTAAGTGTGGTTAAATAAACTGAATACCCAGAATTTACCTATAGCTCTCTACATTTACTGCCTAAGGGTAGAAAGAAATGTATACCTGAGATTATGAAGACTAAACCACAAAGCTGAATTTTACCCAGATGAAAAATGTCTTTGACACCAATGGATGCATATGAAAACCATGCACCTAGATGGGGGAGGATTTTTGTATTTCAGCAGTGAGAGTCCTTTTTAATTAATTTTTCTAAATTTGTTTTCGCAGTAGTGTGAAACTTCTTCAAAGTAGACTTTGAAGGAAGAACTCTCAGAATCTGGCAAAGTAGGTAAAACAAATTTTCATGAGGATTAAAAGGAAAGGAAGCCTTCAGCAATTTTCACCTCTGATGATGAGACCACTGCAAGGACACAACAACTCAGGTGCAGGACACTAACACCTTCGGTCCTGACCCTGCTAACATTGCCTGCCACTTGCTGTCTGTCAGAGGTGCTCAACTGCTTAAAGCCCCTTTCACAGAACTCAAAAATGCTCAAACAGAATTTTAGAAAACCTTCAAAAGTAAAAAAGAAATTTATTTTGATGCACAAGTTATGAGAAACAACATCCCCATAAATGTTTTTTTCTCCCTTCAGGAACCTAAAAGATTTAAAAATTGAAATCTCTTTAACTTCAATTACTAGTCAAGCAATTTTTGAGGAAGATCTTTTTTAACAAAAAAAGAGTTTTTGTGGGAAATATGGATTTTTAACCAAGAATTTTCTGAATATATTAAAAAAATGAACAAAGCTTTTGAGAAATTAAAGTTCATTCTCTTTTTTTTTTCTTCAGATAAAAGTAATTTCCTGACCACTCCCAACTCCTACTGTACGAAAATAATGCAAAATTGTAAACATTGTGCAGGTGACAGTGCACAGCCAGCACATGTGTCTACATAAGACCATACATGGTCAGCTTGATAAGGTGCCGCCTGGTACTATTTACAACCGATCAGTCATGAGATAAGATAACATGCTTGCACTGGACAAAGTCTTGAGGTTACATGTTGCTGCCGTGCTTTCCACAGTTTGTCATTAACCAGCTATTGCAAGATGTTTTTTAAGTACCTTCATCCTGTCTCCAGCTCAGCACTGTCTCTCTCCCTTAATAACCAGGCTAAATCAGCAGGAATAATTAGGGAATCAGACACTACTTAGTGTCAGTACAGGCAGCCAAATAACTTCTATATCTCTTCCTATTCCATAGGGTCGCCCCCCTTCTTGTGAAGCTCAGTCTTTTCCTTACAGGAAGGCACAATATGCTAACTCATAATGGTAAGATTTTTGGATCGTGTGATTCTTACGTTTTGCAGTTGGTGTCAGGCAACACTACATACACAATATATTTTCTCTCTCCTCTTTCTAGCAAGTTGTCACTCCTCCAGCACATACTGGCTCGTTTTTTCCTGAAAACCCAAGGGAATGAAACACCCATGCCAATTCTATATGATGTAAGTAGCTAGCCCCCTAAGGATCTCTTAAAAAGGCAAGCACTAGGATTGTTTTCTGAATACTTCCTTAGCTAAAATTACTGCAATTCATGCTCAGGAATTCTCTAGAGACAGATGTATTGTCATGCTTGGATAGCGAAATATAGATATTGCACTTCACAGGAAATTAAAAAAAGGAGTATTCAAAGTTCATCTCCGCCAAATAATTTAAAAAGCTGATTTTTGCATCAAAGTGCTTCCTAGAAAGATGCAATTATATGCAATGAAGAACCCTGCAATGTGTGTGTATCCACAGAGTTAGATTCTCACTCAAAGTCTTAGGTTCTCATAACAGCACGCGCACTAGACTTGAAGTACACATCTCTTAATAGACTCTATTACCTCATTGTCATTTACTTGTTGGTAATGAATGCGTGTGTTAACAGAACAGCATGCTGATGCATTTTTTCTGCCATTGTATGTAACATATTTTCTAATTCTTCTGCTCTATTCAGCATTTGACCCTAACGATAGGGGATTATGGTATTAACTCTCTACACAGCACACATTCTTTACAGACTTTCACTAAATACTGTAAGCCTGCTGCAGAGCGGAATAAAAGTGAAAGCATACCGTCTGGTCTTAAGCTGTGCACACAGAGGGTCGTGATCCAATTGGAAGGGAAGCAGAATTTTAAAAAGAAAGAGGTTTGACAAAATTTTAATCCTTGTCATTTTCATTTCTCTTACCCTGTGGATTTGGGTGATTTTATTTACACTGTCAGCTTGAGCCTAGGGATTGAAAATCAGGCTTTTATGGAGATTATTAAAAGTACATACAGTACACTAAAGGTTGGACCACTGCTATATGCTACTAAAAATATGAATGTGGATGTTCTATATTATACATTTAAGGAGGTAAGTGCCATCCTCCCGGTAAGGCTGGACTTAGCACTTAGGCTCATTGTGATTATGCTGAAGTGCATGTTTTAACAAGGGTATTTATGAGTGGTTTCAGAGTGCCGAAGGTGCACTGAAGAATTGAGAGGTACCTTCAGGTGCCTTCTAAAGGGACAAGGCAGCAGCATTGTAGGAACAGCTGTGGAAACTGTCCATATTGAAGGTGTACCTGAACATTGAAGAAACTCTTCCTGGATGAGCTGCTGCTCTCCCCACCCCACAGCCAGCGAAGGGCAGCCTGAGGTCTAGCCCAGCCTCAGAGAAACAAAAATCTCACCATGGGTGACTTTCTCCTGAAAGTCCTCTCCTGAGGTTGCCCTCACTCCCACAGTGATGGAGAGTTCCTAGGCCAACGTCCAGGCAGGGACGAGATGGTTTGGGTCTGAGATGCAGCACAGATGTGCTAGGCTGTGCTGCAAGGTCAAGCTGGCCAGGCAGCCGGGGCCTCCTCAAGTCATGTGGCCACCCACTGTGGGGACGCTTCCTGCTCCAACTTTCCCAAGGAGCACCCATGGGTCGGACCTCCTTGCACAGCTGCCTGTTCTGGGGCCAGAGAAGGATGACAGCGGAGCAGATGACTGTTTTCTCACCCAGTGTAGGCACAGATGATGTGTTGCAGGAGCAGCTTCCATGCCCTTGGAGACTTTTGGCCCAAACTGAACCAAATCAAATGACTGCACCCTGAGTAGGGGTCTTCTGACTCCCCTCACCATGCACCCATGATTTTGCTGTAGCTAAAATAGAGGTCCAAACAGGCATGGAAACACAGGTAAATACAATGAGTTTTTTCAGGCCGGGCTGCCAAAAATCCATGAGCCAACAAAGGGGCTGAATTTCTCAAATTCCCACCTAAGAAAATTAAGAAAGTAAGAGCCCTGCTAATGCAGCTGCAAGGCAATGGGCTCACTGCATGCCTGCATGGTGAGGAAGGAAATGAATAGCCCCAAGAGGCATCCTGAGACTGTCTGTGGGGCCAGAGTGAAGCCCCCTACTCTGACAGCAGCTTTCACAGCATGGCTGGAGGGAAGAAGCACATTAGACACCTGAATTCACTTCCACCAGCCAAAAATCGTAGGCTTGTTTTGGCCCTGCCCTGTGGAAGCACACACTGGGTTTGGCAGTGGGGTTGATCCTGCACCCCTAAACTCAACAACACTTGGTAACTCTCCCACTGATTTCAGCGAGACCAGGGTCATAGCCCCTAGTCCTGCAAACACTTCACACACATGCCTTCACTCCATGGTCATGGACAGTCGTGTTAAAACTGCAGAATCAAGGCCTAGTATTTCACATAGACCTTGCTAATAAGGTTATTAAAACAATCCTGCTTGGACTCTGGGAAACAGGGAGATAGCTTTTCCAGGTTTTTTCCGCCCAGGGAATCAAAAATGTTATTTTTCCATCCAAGGAAACTGTTTGCTTGAAATCAAGATACGTGACTCTCACTGTCCTTACAGCTCTGTAACCTTGGCTATCTGAGGCATGTAAAATAGGGGTTTATTGTGCTAAGGAATAAAATGGGCAGAAGCGCTTGCACAACTTGGCCATCTCACAACTGAAAATGGAGTTAAGCTGGCTCCACCTAACTAGAGTGCCAGCAGCACAGGATTTTTGAGATGTGCTGCTTCCATACCTCCTTCAGCCAATTTTCAATGCACTTAGGGTGCCTCCTGATAACAGGGCCAGAAACAAACCCCACAGAGGGCAACGGGGATCTGTCTTTCAATATAAGTGGCAGGTGGATCAGGCCCACTCAGAAAAATTTGGCTGCTGTTCTGAGTGGTTCTCAGTGTGCCAGGGTCCCGCTAAGACATCCAAATTGGCATCTCATAAAAATCAAATTGGCATCTCATAAAAATCCAGGCTAAAAATGACAGCCTTAGGTTGGAAGTCTCTAACTCAGGCCTCATCCTGCAGAGGTGTTCAATGCCCTCAGCTCCCACTGACTTCACCGTGAGCTGAGCAGGATCAGCACTTCTCAGGATTGCTCGCGCTCTGCAGGATTGGACTTATTGTCCTTAATACTATCTCATTCTGGTTATTCCCTATTGCCCAAGGATAATCCCATGGCATTATTCCCATTATGCCACTTGCCATTCCCATTATAGTCTTTAACAATGTTTTAAACCTATCTTTCATTTTTAATTTCCTTAGCAAAATATCTGTATTTTAGTAGTATGCATTTGTGTAGTCTTCAAAAAATGTGCTTTTATTACACATATGGCATGATCATGTAGCTTCACTACTTTATGAGTCTGGTAGATGAAAACAACTCCGAATACAAGGGGAATCCATATGTCTAAATATTTTTAGCATGAACACTGTTACCTGTTACCAGTCATAAAAGTATAATTAAACAGCACGTATTAAAACAGTGCACCACAGGAATCATTGCAGCTTACTTGTCTGTTTTCATGCAAGGGGGGAATTTTTTTACTATCTTTAGGCTGGAAAGGAAGGAAGAAGCCATCATAACTGTTTTATGCCTTTAGCACGTGCAAGTTACAAAGCAGAGTACCGGGATCTTACATACCATTGTAGTTTCAATTCATCTTTCTCCTTGATTAATTGCTAAGCTGCTGCACAATGGTAGCTTCAAAATAATTCATCAGCAAGACTTCTCCAGCAGCTCTGTGATGCTTTCTTGTGTCAGAGCCACCTGGCATGGCAAGTAGCTCCACAAGTGAGACTCATGTCGGAAGAAGAAGAGCTGGGCCCCCTCCTGCCTGTCCATTTCCTAAATCCCCACTTTGTCCCCTTCCCAAAGCACTGCCCCCATTCCTTAGGTGGGCAGGAGGTCTGAGTCCTCCCCTGAGCATTGCTTTGGGGCCGATGGTGTTTTCCACCTGAGCCCCAAGCCAGCAGCAATGCCTGACCTACATCACCCTCAAAGGTGTTCCCCTGAAATACAGCTGCTTCCCTTCCTCCCTGGCCCAATTCAGGACAGTTCGTTTCTGATCTATAGCAGACAAATTTTGGAAAGCTCAGATATCCGGTCCACTGGGCTGCCCAGCCTAATGCAAGGCAGGATAGAGGTAGGGCTCCAGTGTGTTTTCCAGCCTGTTTTCTGGTTTCTGGCTCCAGAAGGATTGCTGTGTGCCCGCAGGCTCCTACATCTAACTTGAGGCCGTGGAGGAACCCAGGGCATGAGGGGGCTCCTGTGTGACCAGGTTGGTTTTTCAATGATATTTTAGTCATTGGCCAGTGTGACATATAATGAAAGACAAATCATTTCAGATTGAATTGAAATTGACATTTGGAAGCACTTTTTTTTGAAAAAAAAGAATAAGGAATGTAGGAAATAAGGCCAGAAAGGGTCAGCTGGGCCAGCAAGTGCAGACTTTCACAGATGATTAGACTGGAGAGTACACAGGCATTCTGCCCGACATGTCCCCACACACCACTGGTCCCAGGATGCTCCCCAGCAGTCTGTAACAAACTTTACACTTCATCATAAAGCAGCTGCAAGCTTAATGATCCCCAGGAAGCAAAAAGGCAAGATCCAATGCATTGTCAATAGCCCAAATCCTTGTAACAGAAGGAAACTGTTAGGTGAAATCTCCTGCAAATCCTGAGAAATTAAGACAGATGAAGACAATCCCCTCTTCTGCAGTAGTTCCTGACAATCTGATCAACAGGGAAATTCCTTCCTTACCCCAAACCTGGTGATCAGTTTAAACTTGAGCTTATCAGTGAGATAGATGCAGAGATTAGGGGCCCTAGTCTACATCCTGCTCTTTCATGGTTCAGAGGTGAAAAAGAGATCAACCTAGAAGTCTAGCAATGCAGAAACGAAAAGTGAAAATGACCCTTACTGACCTCTGCAGACTGCAAACAAAAGTCCTGAAGCATGTGATTAATAGAATAAAGCAATGGTGCAAATAAACAACCAAGTCTCTTTTCAAACTCAGCTGCTGACACCTAACATCAGATACCAACTGATCCACATCACAAGCCTCATTTTCTGTCCCTAAGAATTCTGCGATACAATCGTTTTCATCGGTGTACCCAACTGCAGCCTAAAGCAGCGAATTTCTCTGTTCCCATTACCAGAATATCACTTCTTGGATGGATGGATGGAAATCTCTCTCTAAATTTCCAGTCTGAATGTATTAATAATAGGTTTGCATCCACTTGATCTCATGCCAGTATTATTCTTTAACTAATTCTTTTTGTCTTTGAAGTTTACCTCCTAAATGTTTTTATGAAAACTCATCATATCCCCTTTCCATCTTAGTTATACTAGATTAAGCAATTCAAGAGTGTTCAGAGCAAAGTTTTAGTATAGATCACCTTGAAAAGTTTCAACTATTTAACATTGCCTTAAAATTAATTCTAGGTCCACAATGAAATAAACATTTTTTTGAAGCAGATACAGTTTTCTAATGATTTAAAAATACATTTTCCTCTCATGGCCACAAAAGAAGGTAGATTGGAAGTTAAAGAATTGGTGGAAGAAATTATTTTGCCCAGCTCCAAATAGAAACCACTAGAAACCGAGAGTTACCGAACAGATATTTAGGAATGCAATTAAGGAGAACAAGAAAACAAAACCTCAGAAAATAAGCCAAAAATTTGAACCTGGATGTGCTGGCAATTTTGAGTCCCAGAGTTCTGAATGAAGCCTGTGAAAGATTACAGGAAAATTGGAGGGCAATTTTTTTTTAACTCTTGCAATTTGGAATATTTCTAAACCTCACATAAATGGCATTTATTTCCTTCTTCTCAGCCCTAATTATCTTATTTTTAAGTTCATGTTCCTTGAGTGTTTTTCCATTTTCATTTGAGAATTCAGAGTCCTTTGCTGATGTTTATACCTCAAATAGAGTTGATTCAGGTTCTAGGGGATGCAACCACTCATCTTTTCTCTTATTTTTAGCCCATATTCTCTGATCCTTCCATCCTCTTTCCATCTCCCCTCAGTTTTGGGCCTACATTCTCATAACCTATACTTCTTTCTAAAGTCATCTGCATGGATAAAATTACTTACATATTTTCCCAGCATTTTTTGCTTCTATTCAGGATCTTCTTACTAGTAATGGGGAAGCCATCCTACTGCTCTTCCCCGTTCCCTGCTCCTTCCATCTGGTCACCACACGGCTTTTACATCCCAAGTTCTGCAATGTGAAGAATGGACTAAAACAAAACAACGACTCCATTACATGTCCTATCTCCTTCTCATAAATTTCAAAGCCAGATGAGACCATTATCACCTGCTCTGATCTCTAGCACAACACAGGACTTCCTGAGAGAGATTCCTCACTTCAGGATAGGAAACAGCAGCCCTGACTCATAGTTCTGGCCCAATGTAATGATGGCCATCTCCCAAGAAATAAAAAAGAGCAATCCTGTTTCATGTACTTTTGCACAAGACTTTTGATTACTTGTTGCAGAAAATAGACTAACATAAATTTTAGGATGAGAAAATTCCATACATATTCTCATTGTTCTTAAAAGTTTATTTCATACCAACATTAAAAAAAAAAGGCATTCTGGAGAAAATTATTATTATTATTATTGCCAAAATTGCCTGCTTAAAATAGTACATCTTGTCTTTCACTCTAAGATTTGATAACAGGAGCATAATTATATCTCAACCCCATAAAATCACAGTAACTGACATTTGCTGTCCTCTCAGGACAGCACAGCACTGGTTGCTCCCTTGGGGGGGAGAAGTGACTGCCTTGTTGAAAATGACGCATTCAGGGTGCAATTCAGTATTCAATGGAAGCTTAAATGTAACTCCTACTAAAGGAAATGGACTTTGTCACTTCTCCCAAAAACTGCCTTTGGGAATTCCTCCACCAGCCTTGAAGGGACGATACCAGCGGTAGAAACTACCACCTACTGAAAGTAGAAAACTGCACTCTGAAGTACCTGGCATAAGCTACTTCTCAGAAACTTCTCATTCAAGTACCAACCTGCTATGTCTCAGCTTTACCTACAGTGTTTTGGTACAGCTGTGGGGCCAGACAACATGTTTTTCCCAGACCAGGTTCTTTTGCCTGCTCTCAGGTCCCCAAGGAGCTGCTCTGCCCCTCTGTGCCTGGGCATGAGCGTCCCTGCGGCTGTGTAACGCAGTCGGGGGAAGGAGCAGCTGGATCCACCAGCAGCCATGCAGGCGTGTAAATCAAGCAAGTGTTTGGTCCGGAGGCCATTCGCAGCCCCATCCTCCCAGCAGCCGTTGGCTCACTCTTGGTGGAGATAGAGCATATGCTCCACTCCATACATCCTATCCTGTGATTTTATTACCCCAATTCACCCTGCCTATAGAGGCAAGTACAGGTCCTCAAATAGGCATTCTTCACCTCTTTTTTTATCATACTGAGCCCACAAAAATGTTCAGAAAAGTTGAGCATCTGTACTGCTTTAAACCTCTGCCAGAGAGCATGTAGTGTACCAGCCAGAGAAGGGGAGATCTCTGAGCTAGCCAATGGCTAAAATATTGCAGAGATTATCCCTGGAGAAATATAAAGTAGTCTCTGGATGCTCTGTCATGGAGAATAGAAGAGTATGGAAAATACAGGAGAACCTTGTACCAAGGAGGGTCAGGGAACATGGAAATGGACAGCCCCGTGAGGTCTCAGACAACACCCACAAGTCCATCATCTGTGGGTGGCATTCCCCAGCACTTGCACATGCCTAGATTATTAGTCTTGCCACAGTAAAATGTACATTTCTGCTGATAGCAAATTGACACTGATGAGACTAACTCTTGCCTTGCTTTGCTACACAGAAATTTCTTGAACAAAGACCTCTCCTTCACTGCTTCAGACAGACAGACAATCCTGCGAGGTACAGATGAAGAGCACCTACATATCTCTGCACAGCACTAGTATTCTTCAGGAACCTGTTTTCAGTGTTAGTTAATTATTTCTGAACACGATAAACGTGCAGGATGGTTCCCATCCAACAGGACGGGACTAGAGCTGCTGCAGCCACCCTGCCATGGTGTTCCTGCCAATGAGCCATGCTCCTCCCAGAGCATGGGCTGGTTGGGGCCAGCATTGCAGGTCCACACTCCTTCTTCTAAACAGAAAGCAACCCAAGGAGATTTTGCTGCTTTCCCTCTGTGGGGAGGGGGCATTCTGGTCTGGAAACATTTGCTTGCTATCAGTGGCAATTTATCTTGCTTTCTCTCCCCAAGCTGGGTTTGCAGGACGAGTGTCCTGACTCCAGCTTCAGTCAGCCACAGCCTGTATCTCCCTTTATGTGTGCATGTGCATAACCTGCCATTCTTTTGCAGATCTCCTTGCTCAGGCCCAATCTCTGTTCTGCAAGTTGGCATGACGGCAGCATACCAAGTAGGAGGTTTTGGCTTCTGTGTAGAATTTGGAGAGCGGTTTTGTAGTAAGTTGCTATACTTTTTGGCTTGCAAGCCCTGGGAGCATATGGCCCATTGCTTGCAAAATGCTGATATTTTAAAATTGGGGGAGGAATAGAGCATGGCACATTTATTTTACTTCTTCAGTGCCACTATTTTTGCCAAAACCTTCTCTGCCACACCATCCCGGATCATGCTGTTCTATCCATCTTTAAAGCAAACCCTCCACTAACTAAAAAGTGGATGATGTAAGATAGCACCCTAACAGGCCTGAGAAAAATAGCCTTCCTCTACTCAATCTCCAATATGAAATGCTGTCAATTAATAGCTAAAGTGAGTGAGCAGCCAATGCACGACTACTTCTGCTCACTCCTGAACTTTTTGCAGCTGGCCTTGCTCATACTTTCAACAAACATCTCTTCTTTTCCAAGCAATCAAAACTTTATGGACTGTTATTTCCTTCCTCTCGATTTCCCAAGAGCTAACACCAGCACACTTGAGATGCTGCAGACTTATCACTTCCACCTTGAACTAATGGTTGACCTGAAGAGAGAGATGCCAGGAAATGAAATAGAGTTCTTAAGTACAGACAGAAGAACAGTGCTAATCCAAGCACAGCTCTGCTAAACCACCACCGTAGCTGTCAAAATACATCTGTATTTTTTTTTGTGCCTTCCCCAAGCCATTTAATAATGTTGAAAAGCACAACATTTTGTTTTTGGAAAAAGTTAATAAGCCAGTAGATAAAGAAGATCTGCAAGACATTAATTTACTTGAATTTTCAAAATGCTTTTGATAAGGTCCCTCATAAAAGACTATTAAGGGAAACAAATAATCACAGGGCTAGGGATGAAGTCTTTGTTAAGGATTAGAAATGGGTTAAGTGACAGAAAACAAAGGGTCATATTAAAGAGCTTCCTCTCAGAACAGAAAGAGGTTAATGGTAGGGTACCATTATCACCTGTGCTGGGACCAATTTTATTGACTATGCATGTGAATGACTCAAAGGAGACAATGTAGAGGGATTGGGGATACTTGGGTGATGCCATCATATTCTGCTGGGCCTGGCTCTGTAACCTTTACTCATACAAATAAAACCGCTGAACCTAGGTGGGCTGTGTGTAAAAATTAGTTACATAACCCCCGCAGTGTTTGCAGGGATTGACTTTTGGTTAGTAATAATGATGAGAGACTGTGAAAAACTCCAGATGTATTGCTGGTAAATTGAGAAGCACGATGGCAAGTTAGCTGAGTTAAGGTTTATCTGAGCAGTGCATGTTATCAAAACTCTAAATCTTTCCATATGCACACACAGTCACTCACCTGTGGGGTCTTTTAGGAACAGAAAATGAGGATTCACAGAAGGTAAATCATGATGGGCCCAGTTCCACCTACCTTAGCTACTCTGAACAGTTGTTTAACATGCAAAGATCTGTTTATTTCAGTGGATTATGTAAGGGTGCAAGAATGAAAGAATCATCACTTAATGTGTGCCACCTCATAGAGCAGAAGTTAAAAGCTGAAAATAGGGTGACTATACTGAAAAATAGAATGTGCAAAATCAGAGCATGCTATAAGGCCATTATATTTTTAAAAAAACCCTTCCTCTATTTTTCTCTTTAGCTTTGTTTCCTGAAACATAACTAAGAGATTTTTTTATGTTGGAAGTGTCCAGAAAAATAACTCAAGTGTTCAGAGATAATAATGACACATGATCTCTCATCTTTGTGGAATAATGTCCCTGTCATAGTGGCAGAAGCCTTATCCTTAGAGAAGAACTAGCAAGAACTTGACTGAGAAATTCAACATGATGGACAGGGAAACCCATTCAATGAACAGTTAGCATATGCCATATCCTGCAGGAATGCAGCCCTTCTATTATCTGATGGCACTTGCTGCAGCAGAAACTCACCAAATCAAAGATGTGTTGGATTTTCTGGGGGGAAAAAAGAGAGATGCTTTGTCATTAAGCACATGAGGATGGGTATATTTCCATAACCTGATTTGCAGATGTTCTACGCCTAATACATTCAGGGATCAGCCCACGGAGCTGGAAGCCAAAGTGGGTGAACTGAATGCCTTCCTGCCCATGTCACTAGCTCATGGGGTGGCCCTCAACAGGTCATTTCAGCGCTCCCAGCCTCCATGTCCTCCTAACATGCTCACCAAGCTGTTATGAGGCCTAATTAATTGTTTTATAGTAGAGGCTCATTTACCACACCTGGGGATTCCTGAATGAAGAGTACCAGAAAAGTTAAAACTATTGTGTTATTTTCAAGTGTAAAATACTAATGACTTCAACAGCTTTTCACTGCTCACTGGGCAGCCAGTGAGTGGCTGGAATCGACAGCTTCTGGCTGCCTTATTACCACTCATGTATCCATGGAAATGGATGACAGATCTGCAGAAAAAACAGAAAAGTTTTTAAAATACAACTTTGCTCCTTAATAGCAAAAAATAATCACACTAGGAGACATAAATTTCAACAGAGGAATTCAAAGCACGTTCCATCATTCGCTTCCTTTCCATACAACTCCTGTGAGCAAAGCAAAGAGCAGGGAGGAGACGTTGCAGCCCCACCATGACATGCAGCCAGGCCTGGGGAGGAGGAAATCAGCAGCTGCTCAGTAGCACAGCACTGCAGTATGAGACAGGAAGTGAAGATAACGATGTCCAATTGAAACCATCGCCTCAATGGAATTATCTGGTGTGGAATTTGGCCCAGGCAGTGCACTTCGCACCCCTGCTCTTTGCAAAAGCCTTACTGCTGGTGGTTTTGCTGATTCGTTTTCTAACCTCAGGAAAGAAAAGTGAGTTTTAAACCAGCAGAAACTGCAGATGCACAACTGAATAGCTCTGGCCACGTAGCCAAGTGCTGACTTTCAAACTCCAGGCCTGAAAATCATGCCCTAATTTATTTTTGTCTATGTAGACATAGTGTTTATGGAGCAAATGGGACTGAGAACCTTAAAAACACGGAATCATTCAAATTATCCCTGGCATTAGGCTATACAAACTCTTCAACCTCCACCCCCTTTATGCACTACTATGGACCAACTGTGGAAATAAGAGAATAATTGAGTTTCCGTGCTCTCCACCCCCTTCCCCAGTGCTATACTTCCTAAGCCCTTCACAGTGCAGGACTGTGCAAAACATATGATCTTGTGTGCATCTTGTAGTATAATTGAATCAAGGTTGTTTAGCACTAATAAGGTATCTCTGGAGTCCAGATGTTTGATTCATGCAGTGATATACAGGAGAAGGGCAGCCCATGTTTGCACAGCAGCAGACACTATCAGCCATTGCCTTGGCCAGCGCATAGAGAGCCTACAGGTGTTGCAGGTGCAGCTGCTACTGACCCAGGAGCTACAAGGGATCAAACAGCTTCCCTTCATTATTGTATATCTCATCCACCAACACCCCTTCCTCAGCCCTGTCTCTCTGTATATACCACCAAACTTTCATGACTTCCTTTGTAGTTTTCCTTTACTAGTGCTGCCTCATGTTCAGTTTCTATCACCCTCCTGTTATTCTTCTCCTGGCTGAGATCACAGGCAATAAAGATGAGACCCCAAAGGTCATTATACCTTCAATCCACAGAGGGTTAAATTAATTTTCCCTGTGCATGGACAACTCACCACTTTTTATTCATGCAATGCAAACTAGATACTTAACTCATAGAGGAGATCCTAAGGCTCCATCTAAGCTGAAGGACCCAGAATATTCCTTCAGGTCTTGGTACCCTGCCAGGCTGCACCCAGCTCTCTGCAGAAAAGGAGCGGGAGTCTGGGTGCCCAGCAGAACTGGAGAGCCAGCACTCTCTGAACAAGGAGGGACTGTGACTCTGCACCCTGCCATGGCCTGGGCCCATCAGCTTATACATGACCCACAGGATTACCCCTGAGCAGCAGAAAGAACAGGGATATCAGAGGAGTGCTCTAAGCATGTATTACAGTAACAATTAAAGGTAGGATATCCACAGCACCTGATTTTGGTGACCAAATCCTCTGAACTTCCAAAATTCTCTCCCCTGTAGCCTTTGATCCTATTCCTGTGAGCATCTTAATGCCGGTGAATGGCATTGATACCTCAGTGGGGCTACCCACATGGAGAAAAATGTGTCTCAGACTGTATTTGCCAAATCAGAGCCTACTTAATAAAAGATTGGGAGTTCTTGTGTTGGAAAGCCATCACTCATTATATAAGTGGGAGTAAGAAGTTCTCAGTGGTCACGTTCAGCTTCCTAACACAATAGTTTAGTTACATTAGTCCTTCACTCCTTTTCACATTTATCTTTGCATCTTGGAAACAATTGTCCCAATACCGTTTGCCTGCTGGACTACCAATGTGATGAAAGAAAAAACAAAACCAGATTGCTACATCAGTTCTAACTAGCACTATATGTGTGACTGATCACTACTGGAAAATCTAAAACTCAGATAAAAATCACTAGGCTTTTTTTAACGCTTGAAATGAGCCATGTTGCAAAGGAAACCTGCAATAATGAGATAATGTGAATTAAAAATAAATACTTCACATGTTTTCAAGCAAGCAAAGCAGCATGAAAGCACTGCTGAAACAGGTATTTAAGTCCCATTATTTGAAGGTTAGTATTTTCTTGTTCCTAATCTGTGGTTTCTTTGGAGTAATACTAGACTTTTTCTGTAATATATAAATTTTAGATGTAGTATATTTAGATCCAGAATCCTTGAATATCATAAAGTTACAGGATATCAATTGTTACATAAAATAAAATTCAGTGTTGATGGCTATTTTCCAAAACATTTACCAAGCAGCCACCAAAGAAGCAGATCAGTTTCTGTTGTATATCAAGAGAAACAAGACTCATACTTTGAGAAGGAATTTTTAAATGCTGATGTCCAATACTAGTTAATAATATCAAGTGTAAGGGGATCAGAGAGACAATTGTTTCTAAAGCCAAAAATCATCCTAGTTATACCAGACAATGAGAGGAAAAGTGACTTACTAACATTTGTGCTTGATGGTGTCTTCCTTTTCCTCCTCCAACTGAAGCCTGGGACAGCTGTTTGTCTTTATATGCTAGAATACAAGGACGCAAAAAGGTCACAGGAAAACATCTCCTCTGCAAACTAGAAATAGGGTTGTCCTTTTCCAGTTAAAAAATGTTTATGTGAATGTCAGTCTTATGAAGGAGACAGGACTAACTGAAGTGGAAACAGGAGTCTTCTCAGGGACAGATTAGGTGGTAGCTTCTTGCCAAGGTGGCACTAGTGCTGGCCGAGATGAAGCATCGGCCTATTCTGTGCTGGTGCCCTTGTCCACTCATAGACCCCTCTCCCCTGCCCGGGAACTACATCTCACGTATTGTGGAAATGCACCCTTTGGGAAATATTTCCCACCAGCTACCACTAGCCTGAGCTGTATTTTAGTATATAGCACGTTCACAGCATCACAGAATTGCTGAGATGGGAAGGGACCTCTTGAGATGACCTAGTCCAACCCCCTGCTCAAAGCACAGTCAGCTAGAGCAGGTTGCCCAGGACCATGACAAGTTGGGTTTTGAATATGTCCACAGACAGACACTCCAAAACCTTGCTGGGCAACCTGTGTCAGTGTTTCACAACCCTCACAGTAAACAAGTTTTCTTCTTATGTTTGAATGGAATTTCTTGCATTTCAGTGTGTGCGCATTGATTCTTGTGCTGTCACTGGACACCACTGAGAAGCATCTGTCTCCATTCCCCTCTATTCCCTATTCCCCTCCATCAGGTATTTATACACATTGATACCATCCCCCCCAGCCTTCTCCAGGCTGAACAGTCCCAGCACTCTCAGTCTCTCCTCTATATGATAGATACTCCAGTCCCTTAATCATCTTGGCTGTTTGTTGGACTAGTTCCAATATGTTTATGTCTCCCTTGTTCTGGAATGCCTGGAACTGGAGCCTTTCTTCTTACTCTTCACATCCCTCACCAAATTCAACTCTGGATGGGCTTTGGCTTTCCTAACCCCAACCCTCCATTCTTGGACAGTGTCTCTATATTTCTCATAGGTCACGTCTCCCTGCTTCCACTTCTTGTATGCTTCCTTTCCATGTTTGAGTTTTACCAGGAGTTCATTCCTGCAGACCTCGTGCCACCATTGTTTGATTTCCTGCATGTCAGGACAGACCATTTCTGAACAGGTGACCCTTGAATATCAATCAGTTCTCCTGGACCCCTCTTCTCCCCAGAGCTGTATCCCACAGGATTTTTCAAAGCAGGTCCCTGAACAGGCCAAATTCTGCTTTCCTGAAGCCCAGGGTTTCAATCCCACTTTTTGCTGTTGGCCCCTTCCCTCAGGATCCTGAACTCTACCATCTTACGGTCACTGCAGCCAAGGTTGCTCCTACCTTCACCTACCTGACCAGTTCTTCCTTGTTTTTAAGTCTGAGGTCTGTAGAGTGCCTCCCCTCATCAGTTCCTCAATCACCTGTGTCGGGAAGTTGTCATCAATGCACTTCAGAAACCTCCTGGATTGTTTGTACCCTGCTGTGTTGCCTCTCAAGCAGATATCAGGGTGGTCAAGTCTCCCATGAGGACCAGAGCCTGCAAACGTCAGATTTCTTACAGCTGACTGAAGAAGGCCTCATCTACTTCTTCTTGATCATGCTGTCTGTAGCAGACACCCATCGCAATGTTGCCCATGTTGGTTTGCCTGCTAATCCTGTCCCATAAGCTCTCAGCTGGTTCATCACCCATGCCCAGACAGAGGTCAGTGCATCCCCGCTGCAACTCCCCCTCCTCGCCATGACAGTCTGTCCTTCCTTCAGGGCCTGTATCCTTCCCAGGCAGCACTCCAGTCATGTGAGCTATCCTGCTACATCTCTGTCACCCCAATGAGGCTGCAGTCCTGTAACTGCACACGCACCTCCAGCTCCTCCTGTTTGTTCGCTACGCTGCATGTCTTAGTGTACAGGTACTTCAGAGAGCCCCCCAGCCACACTATTTTTGCAGAAAAAGTGTGAGAGCCTGCCCCACCATTCTGTCCTCTCAGCACTTCCCCACTTGTGTCCATATGCTTGAGGTGGGCCCCCTTTAGCTCTGTTCCACAGAATACAAGGTCTGTCCTGTCCACCTCACCCTGCACCCTTCCTTGTGCCTGTGCTTCACTTCCCACTCCCACTGGTGCCATATCTTCGCTATTGTTATGACTTCAGTTTTCCTTAGACAGAGATGGAAGGAACTTTTGCCCAAAAACATCATTCCCCCATCACTGACCATGCCATTCTTCACTCTTTTTCCTTCAGCACTTCCCCTTATGTTATACATCGAGATTAAGCTGTGGGTCCTTCTGTTTAGAGCTCTTCTCTTGCTTGCATCTCCAACCATCTCTTTCTAGCATCCCTCCTTTCTGTCGTGGCCGTGTACCAGACTTGCTGCCCAGTTCCTGCCTTTATCTCCACAAGCGTCTGTTTCTGGTTTCTTTCCCAGTGCTCTTTAGACTCCAGGACAACCTTCCAAGTTGGCCATTCTCTGCAAATTCAAATGCCTCCTTAAAACACACTTCCGCAAGGCTTTTCTGAAATAAGCCTTCCTACCATCCTAACACTAACCTGCTGCCATGAGTCCTTATCCACATCCTTATCACAGGCCAATTCCAACAAACATCAGCTTCTGAGATATTAAAAATATGCCATTTCCTTACCAGACAATGCAGACTTCATTTAAAGCTCTCCTTTGCTCCTGATCTCACTCACATTTGTTTTATAACTGCTTATACCCCTTTAACAACAGTCAAGTTATTTCTGTTTGCACTGTTGTGACTTGTGATCAAAACCAGGCCTATTGCCTATCTCCAGATATAAAAACAACGGCCCGCTAAAACATTGCACAATACCTTATTCTTAAATATCTACCATGAAAGCATGCAATTCACTTACAAATTGTTAAAGCTAAGCTATGGCAGCATCCTAAAGGACTAAGCAGGTCAATTAGATTGGTCCTTACAACCCCAAGAGTGATTACCAACAGCCATCAGCACACTGTAACTGCTTATTGAGCAAGTGAGTCAGACAGCAATAAGGACTTTTAAGCAGCCAGCAAAAGCACTCATATTCTTCTACAGGAGAAGTTTATTACGGAGCTCAGCATCTGTGTCTTGCAGCTGCCAAGTGTCCTCCATGTGTTGTTACAGCTGCTGATTCTGCTGTTAAGGAAGGGGGAGCAGAAGGATGAAAAGAGGCAGCGTCAGGAATGTTCAGTTGCTGTAAAACACTGCCAAGCAGATATTCATGTTATCTGTGTGCACAAACTAAGCCATCTAAACATGTGAGCTCACGGCTCCCTGCCGGCTGGTCTCACACTACAGAGAAATCATGTGACAAAGCCACTAGACACTTTTCAAACTACTCCAAATCCAGGATCTGCTGAAACCCTGAAGTAGCATACCCAGCTATATCAGTTTTGTGACGTGACATGCTCTGACTTGTGAGGACAGACAAGAAAAGAAGCAGGAGGCTTTGGGGAGCGCCAAACCAAGGGGAAGCAAACTTACTACTTCACAGGCAAGACAGTGAGGTGCTCCTCAGTGTCATCCCGCTGCCATATTTTTAGGTACTGTCACACCACAATCCCACTTATTTCTACAAAACTAATTCTGAAGTATGCCATGATACAGGAGCTCAGCCACTACCTGGTGCACTAAGCATGCAGCTAAATTCCTAGAGGCCAAAACTAGGTCCTTTATGTCTCAGTGGCCTCTGGCTTACGCCGTGAGTTCCTCTCAGAGAAATCACATTGCCCTCCAGCAGTGAGTGATCAACTAGTCACTGCTAATTTTGGAATGCAAAAGACCACCAACATGACCTTGAGGCAGGATATCGTGCTAGTCCTGCAGCAGACGCACTTTCATTGCCAGACCGAAAACGCATCCCAAAGGGTTTGGACATAGTTTTCTTCAGTTTGACTGTGCCAAACTTGTATTGATCCATGGTACCATCAAACATAGATAGGATCGTAGGATCATAGGATGATTCAAGTTGGGGGGGGGGGTGTGCTCAGGAGGACATCTAGTCCGACCTCTTGCTCACGCTTAACTGTTCTTAAATGTAAGACTTTTTCCTGTGTTCCCATTGATCTTACCCAGCTCACAGTAAGCAACTCACCAGACATTTCTTGCCCCACTGGAAAGTGAAAAGCAAGAGAATTTATTTATATGTGGGCCAGGCTTTCTCACTGGGACCAGCACACATTGAGCACAGCTTTGTTACAGAGTGCTGATGAGACATCCCTCTTTTCCTGTTGCCATCCGAAGTCAAGCTGAGTCCATTTAACTTAAAGACACCTAAAGGCCCTCTGTGAGCCATGACCTAGAAAACCCAAAGAAAGATTAAAAACAAAGAACACAGGCCAGGCTGTAGCCTGGCCTTGAAGGCAGCTGAAAAGCAAAGAGCGCCCTTGGAAGAACGTCTGTAGAAATACAGTGAACAAAAGTGAGGGCTAACAATTTTCTTAGCCTCGTTGCCAGGCTCTGGACCATATCTTTTTGTTAAAAGTGTACATTGCCCCAGTTTTTAGAAGAACATGAGGGAAAAAATAGTCCCATGGTCTTAAGTCATGCAGCTGCTCTCCTCTGCCAGGCACTTCTGCCCTCCATCCTTAACCACTCCAGCGTCAGATATAGCCTGTACCTCTGGCTATGGGTGCCAACAGCCAATGTTTAGGCTGTGTAAATTACCTGTATGGGCCCATGCCTGTACATATAGTCTGTCCGTACCGAACCCCAGGGAGCTCCTCAGCTGGGCAGCCTGTGGGACTCCCTCTCAAGTGCTTAGAAATGGAGGTGTCCTCTCCCAGGGCATTATGGGCTGGGTGCTCAGAGCGCTTCCTCTCAGGCTGGCTGCCCTTGCTTCTTGCCTCCCTCAACAGGAGCTGTGGCACCAGTGGTCTTCTGCCTCCTGACAGGAGAGACACTGCAGTCAGGACACACTGATGGCATACCACTCCACTCTCTTGCGCTTCTACCCCCTTTGATCCTTGCCCTCAGTCTTTACGGATGCCATGGAGAAAGCATGGAATAAGACTGTCATTCCTTCCTGAGCAAGATGATGAGGTGCACTGCCCTCTGACTTGTGGAGTCAGACCTGTGGAGCAGACTTGTGGCAAGCGTTGTTTGCATGTGGGGTCCCATCATCACATGTGAACAGCAAGCTGAAAGCTGTGTCACGCTCCAGAGCCAAGCATCCCTTTGGGATTTCAGAGTTATGTCTAAGCCCAGGAACGCAGCCAGTCCTGCCCTTGCCTCCTCTGCCTGTAGCTATTGTCTCTGAGGTATGTCCCACTGGCCTCTTGGGAACTTTTACTGCCCTTGACTGCCAGGGATTGGCCTACCTGTGAAAAGGACCAAACAGCACACTACTTCTGCTTCTCAGGTGACATTAGAGGAACTGTTCTGTCCAGGATCAGTTCAAAGAGAAAATTGCTTGGGAAGGACAGACCTCATCCTCACTGGGATCAGCAGAGGTGGTGGCTTGGGTGGTTACCTGCACTCTGGGGATGCTGCGGGGAGAGGGCGTAGAAGTGCTGAGGTGCGATGTGAGGGTGTGGCACTGTGGACAGTGCCGGGTGGTCAGCTGGGACTCATGTTAGCAGCCCTGGTGTGGGCACACAGGAGTGCCCAGTGCTTTGGGTGTGCCTTGGGGATCTTGGGGGATCTTGTGTGAGCTGCCTGGGCACTCCATGGTCCTCCCCTTGCACCCCTGTCTGTGGGCACCTGAGGAGTGCTGCAAGGGCCAGACAGGGGGATCACGTCTCCTGTGAGCAACTGTGACACTGCCACGACCAGACAGGATAGACAAGAGCCAGGGAGACTATTCATGTACCATGGGTGAGGAAACCCCAAAGGAAGAGGTATCCAGCAACTCCATCTCTTTCTTCATGGCATTATTAACTCCAAAAAGCAGCACACCTGGGAGAAAGAGAAACAATCTTTAAGAGGAGATACGAAACTGAGGTCAATATAAAAACCATAACTCTTTTCATAGGGGCAAACAAATTGGTGTATTTGAGTAACTAGATGCTGTTTGTCCAAGGGTTATTTAAAATAAAGGAGGAGGCAAAAAGGTACTTTAATGGCTGTGGGTAAACCTGAGCGGGGGGTGTGTGTGTGTGTGTGTCTGTGTGTCTGTGTGTAGCCTCAAGAAAAGATGACGAACACCAGTGTGAAAATACTTTTTTTTTTTACAGTGTTTATGCAAGAAAAAACTTCCAATTTGTCTCTAAAGACTCAAAGTCACATCCCTACAGCTAGTCTTTGAAGCAAAGGAATTTGTATATTGCATCAAGTGGTATTGTATTAGGAAATGTTTTTAACAGTGTTTAGTGATTGAAAGCAAGATACAATAGCTTTATGACAAAGAAGCTTATGATGAAGGTCCTTTGTAATAGCTTTTATATTACTGTAAATCATGATGCTTATGGTTTACTTTTTATTAATTCAAATGAAGAGCAAATCAAATGACAGCTGACAGCCTATCAACAGGTTAGTTTAAACAGCTGAATATTATTTTACTTTATATATATTTCAGCTTTTAACAGGATTTTTAATTTTAAATAGTTTTGAGGGTTTTATCCATGTAATATGGCTGGAAGGCTGCAAGATGAGAGCAATATTTAATTCATGCTTGTAAGATATGGGTATTTGGAACCCATTAGAAATTGACTTTTTGTTCTCCCTTTTAATTTTGATTCTTTCATCAGAGATGCCAAGACTAATGCTGTCATGACAGATGGGGAGAGCTCATAGAGACATTGTACAAAAATTACTGGAGCAATGTGTCATTACCATGTAGTACCTTCAAAATGTCACAATGAAAGTAAAATTCATTGTGGAACAGGGCTCTGCCTGCAGGGACAAGGCCCCAGTTCCTCTCCTAGGTGCTGGACAACATCACACCAGTTTCATTTGCACCATAGAAAACAGCGATATAAGTATGCTACGCACTTGCTCAAAATCACACAGCCACCCACTGAGAGAGACACAACCTGCTCCCACTTGTCACCTACTTGATTCTGGGTGTCATTTACCTACTTCAGTCATTCCAGATTGTTTCAGCTCTTTTGTATTTTATTTGGTAATGTAGTTGAGCACAATAATGCCAGTTATGTCACCCCCATATTAGTTATTTACTTTAATAACTTGCACACTGTTAGTGGTGGTAATCTATGTTAAGTAGTTAATTTCTGCAAAAGACATAGGGATGTAGCAAAATTTTATAGTGTGCAGGAAAGCTCCTGATTAATCCTGGTAGAAGAAATGAGGTACTCTTTAAAAAGTGTGTAGATCAACAATTTCGGCCAAAGGAGTTAGCCATCACAGCAGAGTCCTGTAATGGCACAGCATAAAAACACATGGAGAGATTACGCAAGATGTGTTAAAACACTGCCTTCATTTTCAAAGTAAAGCACCAGAAGTGACACCATTTTAAAGAAGATACAGTTCCACTCATAAATCAGAAGGTTACATTTCTTGTTTTTCATCCATGGAATTCTGTAATGGTTTTGCTGTCGGTGGGTATTAAAATGTGTCTCTATGAGAAAGGACTATTTTGTTATGTTTGATTCTCCAGCTGTTCAGAACTTTGTTAACTGTGAGTAACCCACTAGAAAATGAATTTCCAGTAACTATAGCATGTTTAAAATGAACACCAGAGCCAGATTAAAAACCACTGAGGTTGTTACCCAGAATACAGATAGGAGCAGCTCAATGTTTTGTGGCACACATTGCCCCTGACCCTAGAGGCTCCTCCCTGGCCCTTGGGAAGTTCAGGCTCCTTGTCTACTTGAGTGTGATCCAGAGCCACTGAAACTGATGGCAGAACTCTCACTAACTACCAAAAGGTGGGTCAGAAAAATGCCCATCTATCTTTTTGTTGAAATTGTGAGAGGGAATGAAAAAAGTGATACTGAATGCAGTGGAGCTGCTTTTCACAAGGAACTGGATGGAAACCGCAAGCTTGTTTCAAACAGTCCAGCAACAACCTTCAGATGCAAATAGCTATCAGTTGCTATCACTGCCCATTTAGAGCTAAACAACTTTGCATCCCATTGCTAATCAACTGCCTTTCACCTCCCTCTGCCCCCGTGAATGTTAGCATACTCAATTCCTTAAAAAAGACTGAGGTACCCAGGTAATTCAGCCTTGGTAGGTCACAGCCTCCACAGCTAGACATAAAGTCACCACTGTTGGTTAGGTGATGTGCGACGTGCAAAAGCTTATCTGCCAAAAAGGACGTGGGGAAGGGGAGGAAGCAAAAGGAGAAGAAAAAGGAGATCACCATGGCAGAAACAGAGTCCAAAAACCCTTCTTCCATATTTAGGGCTGCTGAAGAAAAAAAAGAGTGAGAGAATGCCCACGTTGCCATAAAAACTGAAATAGTAAATAAATAGTACGGTCATCAGGTCCTTTGAAAAGAAACTAATCATCTGGAAGAACCAAAGACTTTTCTCCACATCAACTGGTGCAAAGGAGCCAAAATTTGTCCCTAAGAGATTTACCGTCCAATTTCTTTCCTCCATAGACTTCCATAAAGACAATGACAACTCCAGAAGAACAATAGCACATCAAGACATTTCAACGACTGTGGAATAAATTCAATGTGAGGTGCTCAGTGGAACATTGTGTGGAGGCACTACGAAGATTACACTGTTAAACTGTAAAGGCTCAATCTTTCATGGTGCTGAAGATTTTCTGAAAGCTGCAGTGTTTCAGTTCTTAATGAAAACACATAGCACTACCGAGAACAAGGCCCGAAGTTCTCCTGGTGTGGTTGGTCACTCAAGGCAAAACAGAAAAAGTATCTGCTCCCTGATTGTTCTGAAACTCTGCATTCTTTATTTTAGACACCAGAGAAGCTGTTTAGAGATAAGTAAGCTCTTGGACTCTGCCTGCTGTTGAAAGGCACACACATACCCTTGCATATCTCTATCATATTATTTGGTCATGGGAGAAAATGACCCCTCTTTGGAAATCTATTCAGCTGTCAAATCAACCCCTTTATCTGGTTTCATACTGCTAGCTGAGAAGACAAGGATCCCCCTATCAACCCAATTTGGTGTTAACTGATTTAGCTTTCATCAGAAATTTTTTCTGAACTTGGAAGAGACCCGAAAGCCAGATCTTTGGGGGCTTTCCAAATGAGGTCCAAAAAACCTCACTTGGCAAAACACTTTGTGTAGGGATGTATTCAAATGTGCAGAAATGTCCCCATAAGTGAAATGATACCATGAAGTGAAATGGTGGGTGCAAAATGAGTGGCCTGGGCTATGTACATAAGGCAGCACAATTACAACTGTCTGTTCTGGATTTAAAACCTGCCTTCCAGCCCTAACAGGATTCTTTGGTGAGGGCAGTAAAAAGACCTATCAGTGCACTCATATTTATATATCTGAGCCCTCAAAGTACTAATAGCCATAGGAAGAGACAGCTAGGTAAAAAGTCCAATTTTCTTTTACTGAATTTGATTCCTAAATTAATTAAAAATACAATATAGTGCTGCCTTAAACATAGCTAAGGAATTGTTGCAGCTTTAACACTTAGATTCCAGTTGCCGGCTTAAATAGCTTCTTCCAGGAGCTGCCCTGGAGAAGTCACTAGCACTACTTGTGCAGTAAGGCATTACTAACCATGAGTAAAGGTGCAAGGATCTGGACTTAAGCTAACAGAAGTGATGACGTGCGAAAGGTTTCTGCTTCAGTTTGACATGGCGATACAAGGGATAGGCAGATTTTGGGACAGACCATCTTTATCTGTCTGGCAGTCTAGGGATTTAAGCTGTGTCTATCACTCTGGCATTTCTGTGTGCTCAGACAGCATCTGTAGGAAACATTCCCAATTATTCTCTTAAAGTGAAGTGGTCAGGGCTGGTTATCCCAGGAAGGACCTCCGGAAGAGCTTAGTTTCTTTTCATTTATACAGGAGGGCCTGGGGGGAGCAGAGGAAAGGGGATAAGAGTAAAGCGCAATCCTGATGTAGAAGCTAGTGCAGCCTCTCCGCTCTGGCGATCCCTAAAAGGAGTTGCACTCCTTAGCCCCCGGTCCCTCAAATGGAGCCACTCTGCCCAGGGAGCTAAAAATGGTGTCCTATGAGGAACACTATTTAAAGAGATTTCCCTGGGTGCGCGACAAGCCCTTGCACTGCCTCGTGCATACAAAGAAAGGCTGTACCCCTCTCCCCTCAGGATACCTCCTGCCTCTCAGAATTAGGCAGGCTGCCCCACGTGCTGGGAGCCAGAGGGTCTTGGCCCTTCACTTCCGAAATCCTGGACCAATCCACAGGGAAAGGATTCCCACACATGCTTGCTACAGCAAATACATCCCAGGTATGCTGGAGCCACCTGGTCACTCAGTACTCATTTCAACCATGCTGCTAGTGTGAAATCCTGATTTTTCACAATAAGAAAGAAATGTTACAATGCAAGTTTTACGTCGGGCTAAGGTTTGAACCTCTCAACCTTGACAGAGTCTCCGTAACATCCAATTTTTATGGGTACCTGAAGAGTCCTTCTAGAATATTAATGTTCTCTGTTTCTTTAGGTGTATATTGCAGGTATCACAAACATATTTTTATTGGTATTTGATGGCTGCTTCGTTTGCCAAGTACTCACATCAAATTAATGGAAAGCTATTTCTGAGCAATATAAATGTGGGAAATCCCTTTTGTTGAGACATGGTATTAATTGTTTTAGTGCCTAAACCTCCATACCCTTATACCAACAAGATATACTGCTTCAGCGTCTACAGTCAGCTCCTAAAATACACTATCTTCTGACAGATTTCATGCCTCAGAGAAGATGGGATAGCCTGGTTCTTTTATGATCCACTGTCACTCCAGCATCCTCTCTCCCTTCCCTTTCCCCCACATATTGCCTACACCTTTGCATGTTTAGGAGTAGATGTAGGAAAGAGTGATGTGGGAACTGCCTCATCCCAAGCATCAATACAACTCACAGCAGTAGCACCAGGGGTGCCAGTACAGATCAGGATCAAATCAAGGCATTGCTTAGCATTTATGTGAGTGTATAGCCAGATTAGGAGCAATGAGCACTCAGTAATCTCCATTAGTGACAGCCAGGTCTGTCTCCTGCTATCCACAATCATGCATTACAAAAAGGAAGGTGGCACTCAGCCTCCACATGGACATCCCTCCTCCTTATGTAGTCTTGACAGGGACTCTGGAAAAAACGGGCTTAGCCCACCCACATTGGTTGTTCTTTCTCCTGCCTTACAGTGTGGAGGTGTTTAGTCAGCAGTGAGAGAGATGCAGGGAGGATACAGGTACACCACCAGAGTATCTTGGTGCTGGACATGATCCTTTCCTTATGGCAATGACTATTCCAACAAGGATCACCTCCACACCTTGGAAGTGTGTCCAGTGTCTGCTGCAAAAGAGGCACGTTGTATCGTATTGTATTGTATTGTATCGTACCATTTTATATCATCTCTCCTCTTCAGTATATGTTTATTTGGTCTTGTATTTGCATGCTTATTACCAGCCCATTCTGATTTTCCTATATATGTTAATCTGCATGGACACCCTGTGCATGAGAGCCTAGGATTTTTATTATTACTTCCTTGATTCTTTGCTTTACCTGTCTCTATGAAAGTATGAAAGGTCTATTGGGATCCAGCTGAACCTCTCTTAGTCTGTCTCTTGCCCTCTCTCACTCATCCTCCCTTTGTCTCTCTTGTTCTGCCACAGACCTAGCGCCACAGATTTGTCTACCAAACACCTGGTGGGCTCATCCCAGTCCCACCACGTAGTCAGGCAGAGAGAGATTCCCCTGCAGAGAATAAGTGAGAAAAGTAGGTTAATTAAGGTCATTGAGTGCACATAAATCACCCAGAAAGCTGTCCCCACACTGCTGCATCTAGAATCGTTTACGAATATTTTCCAAAGATTGTTCCATTAGGTCTTCACTGACTTGAATCTGGTGCTTGGGAAAAATCTGTCTGAATGAGACCTGCCAACATGATAACTCCAAAAGTGACAGGGCTGACACATCCTGGGTCTAAGCTAATGCAATGTACCATGCAGTTGACTTGCACACGTACAGCAAGTCTGACACGGTCCAGAGCTGTGGACAAGCTGCCCTGGCACAGGTCACCTCTGTATCACTTGTGCAATGAGTTTGATGCCTACAGAAATGTTCTTTCTTGTGGAATTTCCAGGAACCTGGTGGTTCATCACGCAAAACTGCTAGGCAATAAATTATGCTTACAAGCACTGCTGTTTCGCTAAAACTTTTAGACCAGAAAGGTCATGTCTGATCACATTTGGAAGAAAAAATGCTCTATTTATTTACTATACAGATCATGTCTCTGGTGGTGAAAAACATCAGAAATTGTCAGGGGTCTCTTGGTAAATCTCTTCTGTTTTACACTGTCGGATGCCTGACCCCCAGCAACACAGTGGGAACAGCACTCATTTCTGCAAAAGATCTGACTGCTGAACACAGAGCTCTGGAGAGCACTGGTCCTAACACTGAAAGAGTAGCTCTCTCCAGACCAGTGCAATGTTGATCCCCCCTGCTAAGTAGGCCAATTTGTGCCAAATATGGTGACGATTTTTTCTCTCCTGTGCTGAGACCACCCACCTACTAGGCACAGAGCACTGGATAGCAGCTATAATAGAAAGTTTTTAACCTCAGCTAGCAGCAACCTGAAACTGACAGACTCCTTTTCTTATTTCCAGTCTCCTTAGGACTGAACAGGCAATTATTTCCTTGAGACCACTTCTATGTACTGAATTACACGGACTATCATCTCCAAGAGCAATGACAACTCAGTAAGCTGCGTGTAAGCTGGGTTACCTCTGTCCCCGACCTACAAACTGCTCTCACTAACCTTGCAGTGGTGTTGACAGACTCCAGAAATAGCCATGTCCAGTGTTTTCTTACTAGAAGTCAGGTCTGGGTCATATCAGTGGGGGAGGTGAATTAAAAATGACAAGGGGATCCGTCCAGAGGGGTCTCATCCCTCTCTATGCACAGTCCCCAAAGGTGGTACTGAACCATGCCCAGCATGCAGCCCCTCACAAACATGAGTGATCCATTTCAAAGCTGGAACTAGGGGTGCCTGATATCTTTTGTGCTTCCTGCCTCTCCAGTATTCCTCCTCACATTCCTTCGCTGCTAAATGAATGGCACGACTTTCTCAATGTTTTCTTTTTCCCAACTCTTCCTTACAGTTTTCATTTCATTTTAATGCAAGGGCACCAATCCTAGTTTATGTCATAATAGATGGACAACAATAGTACAATTTAACTAAAATAACATGCTAAACAGTGCTACATGTTGACGGAGTCATGATGGATAAAATTTGGAGTGTTTTGGTGGTTTATATCTTCAAAGAAGAGCTGGCAAGTGTACAAAGTGACAAATGTATTTAAGAATCTATGCCATTCAAATGATACTACCACATGTCTGTTTGGGATTTTTCCCGTCTAAGTGTGGGAATATGGGCACAGATTCACTTGCATACTGTGTTCTTCTAACATAAAGTGTCAGCATCTCGGAGGGTGTGTCAGTGGCACCCGATGTCACCAGATACACATTGCAAAAGAGACAGCCGAAATAAGTGTACATTATGTGTGCCAGGCAGTCTTTATTTATTTATTTCATGTAAAAAGGAGGGGATCGTGCTCAAAACAGTCTCACTGGAAACTTATATCAGCATGAGAAAGAGAAAAATGTATCATTTACATTTCAAGGCATTGCAAGTCCCTATCCTAACTGAAGTCATCGGCAATTACGATACAAAGAGACCAGTTCCTGATGTGAGTGACAATGATGTAAAAAAACACTAATTCACATCATTTTGACTGAATTATTCTGCATTTATACCAGCTTCAGTAAGATGGAAGCTGGCTCAGGGTCTTTACATAATCTATACATTTTGTGCCTTTTTCTCCTTTTATTTGTCACAATAAGCCACCTCCTTTGTTGATTATTTTTTATTTGTGGAATGTATTCATATTCTCAGAGTCCATCTGCTAAAAGTATCCTATTTAAAAGAAGATGGCATCATTAGCTACCCTCTCTTGCTATAAAGAAAGGAGCAGTTCCCATATTTTTACCCAGTTCAGTGGCTCAGTGGATGCACTAATCTTGCTGAACACTTCAGTTTAGATGGTATATCAATGAGGCATTCAAACAGAGCAGTTTATACACAAAAATTCTGTCTGCTTTGTAAAAGATTATCCTTTTATAAACACTCTGCGGAAAACATAAAAGCAAATAGGGGACAGCACATAGGACAGGAAAGATGTTAGCAGGGAGATTAATACTGAATGGGTCGAAATGAATGGTGCTTACCAAAACGAGGTCCAGATACTTTGGCTGCAGTGAAACATAAATAATGGGAATGACACATCGTTTATTCGGGATAATGAGTTGATCCGAAGTAGGGGCCTAGAACAAGAGATTAAAGATTAAATATCCATCTCCTGATGAATATCAGTAGCAAACTTTAACCTTTTCCTTCCAAAAGCACAATTTCTTTGAATAATCATGTCAGCACAACACAGTGAAGAAATGAGCTAAAGCAAACTTAAATCACATTCTTATCTTATCCTGTAAGAAAACACTGCTTCATATTTTAAGACAGAGAATCGTATTTTTATTTCCAGGCTTGTAACTCTTTCGGAATAATTGTATGAGAACACAAAGATTTTGCTTGATGTTTTGTATTAGAGAAATCTGGCTTTAGCATTTATTGCTTACATTGTAGTTCTCTGCAATAATTGAAGAAAGAACATACCCATCCTGAACATTCACTTGGGTGGAGAGATAATGACAAAAAGCAGCCTGCTGGAAAAGCACAGCATACCACATGCCGAATTAGAGTCTTGAATGCAAGGAGGACTTGGAAGATGTCACAAGCTTTGGATCAGGACAGGCTGGAAGTGTAGTGAAGGGGGGAAAGGCACAGACAACTGGGGACAGCAGGCTGACTGTACTGCAGTGCTGGCAACCCGTCCAAGCTGGTCAATTAGTGGTCCTTCTAGCTCAAGATGCTGTACTGCAACTGAGGCAGAAGACATAGGACAAGTGGGAATCTGGATAGCCGTGGCTTGCCCAGAACTTGGAACAGAGCAGCTGCTGAATGCACGCAGCCAGCCAAGCCCCGCATTGTGGTTTTGTTGCTGATGGCTGCCTCCTGAAAGAGGGATAAAACTGGGGACGGGGGGAGGAGGGGGTGAGACTTTCAAATGACATTTAGAGAACAGCCAGGCTAGGAGGCAAGGGTTCAGCATGCTTTCACCTGCTCCGTGGAGAGGGGTTCACAAGCGAAAGGAGTTTGTGGTTTCGTTCTACTCTCTAGGGAATGTGCTGTCCTGGTGCCAAACCAGCATGCATGTACAGTTGGCAGTTTATCCGCAGAAGAAGCCTAGGACTATGAGCTGTGGAAAAGTATCCATTTTTACTTGGTAAATATTTGCATGCAAAACCAGATATTCCCATAGGTTTTTGTGAGGCTCTGTGAATTTGTTAAAAGGAAGGATTTTTTATTTGTACTGGGGGAGTGTGCATGCACAGACGCACAGTTCCAGTGAGGACATGGTCCTTGGGGGTGAGCTCACTGAAATGGTGTCTTGAAGGACACTGAATACCTTTCAGAGGGCAGGCCCCATGTTTTGCAAAATTCACACGCTGGCAACAGAACAAAAATATTACCATTTCACACTGTCTCTTTTCACCATGAAAACAGACAGGATTTGCTATGTTTCCCTCTCCTCTTGGGTCAGGCACTTTTCCTCCCGGGCTGTCCTGCAACAGCATCACTCCACTGCCCTCACCCTAAAACCTCCTGAAGACCTCTTGAAAAACCTCCTGAAACCTCCTGCTGCTGTATCACGGGTAATATGCAGAGAATAGGATCACAAGTTTCGGGAAGGCCAAATAAATGCAGGTGAAGGAAGAAGACTTGGGGTGCTGGACTGGTAGAGGAGGCAGAGCTGACAAATCAATAGTAAGGGTGTGAAAACAAGACATATGGCTGCTTATCATCGCGGTCAGGCAGGACCAGGCTCTGCAGCATTTGGCTAGCCTAGGCGGTCCCATGCTGGAGAGCGGGTCAGGTTTTCCACCGCTGCTTGTGATGGTGTGGGGAAGGGGAGGTCCATCTCACTCCGTGCCAAAGCAGCAGCCTGTGCTCTGGGGAACCAAAGCGCTGCTCTCTGGGGACACAGAGCGCTGTGCTTGGCTCAGCTGCTCTGCCCGTTTTCAGCACCCTGCACTGATTTCCAGGCAGACAGGCTTTTATCCTTGAGATATGAGCAGCGACTTTCCTTTTATTCAGAAAGAAGCAGCCATTTTCGAGCATTATCGCAGCGCTGATAATACACATTGCAAACAGCAGAGCTGTGAAGGAATGCCAGAGCCCTGCTGCTGACTGATGCCTGACTTTAGGAAAGCCCACGTAACCATGCCACACCACAGCGTGCTTTCCTGTGCAGTGGGGACCGTCCTGCCTGAGGGCACACGGCGTTGCAGGAGTCACTGCCAGGGCCCCTGCTGCCATGGGCGCTCCTCCTCTCAGGGGGCTGAGGGGCTCCTCACACAGCAAAAGACACTCCTCGTAAGGTCTGCAGGGGTTATTTGAGGGATCCTACAGTGAAAGTTGTTGTAGATACACACACAACAACCTAAGCATGTTGTAGGGGAGAGAGCACGGCCTCAAAGGCCCCCGCTGTGGCACAAAATGGCGGCTCCAAGGCTCCCAGTAGCAGGCCCTGCTCTCCCTGGGGAGGGAAATGGTGGCGCTGGGCCTCCCTGCCTCACCTCACCTCACTGCTGAGGAGGAGGAGGAGCAGCTCCTGGCTGACTCCAGCACACGGCAATGGGCTCTTGTACTTTGAAAGTATTTGTGACTCGATTTAAAATTAGCCCTTGATAACGTAAAGATGGTGATCAGAGCAGGACAAGACAGAGAAAAGACTATTCTGGGAGCATTTGTCTGAATTCAATGGGCAGAAGGGAGCTTTCCAGGGTTGTTTCCAGTATGTACCTGTGAGCTAAAATCATAACAATTTTTATTCAGGAGAACAATCTGCTTGAACATCTGCGTATGTATAGGAATGAGGTGTTTGGGTTGTAAAATTAGATGGGTGTTTCCCTATGCAAAATGTCCACCAGGGAAAGAAAGCACAAGTTCCTTGTGAAACTGCTCTGGGAGGAACCAAAACTCAGGTGTTCACAGCCTGACTTGTGCAAGGGAACTACATTTTAAAACATCTGTGAATAACCCTGTGCAAACAGATGTGAGTTTTCTTAGCAAATGGCCACAGCACCCGCATCCACTGTGTATGGTTTGTCAGTCCAGCACTCTCCTCCCTGTGGAGGGGGCTGACAGGTCAAGGCGCCTGTAACCATGCAACTGCTCCCCTACAGTAGCCATAATGTACCCCAAGTACAGCACTCCCTGCTCTGGGTTCACTGCATAATCCATGGAGAGAAAATGGGACACCATTCACCTCATCCTAACAGCTGAGATGAATCCCACCAAAAAATGACTGTCTCTCTTCTTTGGTTAGTTGAATCTCACCCGTACAATATTTTATTAGTAGTATGTCATTAATGATGCAGGTATTGATATTGAACCTGTGTTTTTACAGGTGTGACTGATTTGCGAGGATCTCACGTACTCTGATTCAAATCATCATGTCATTTTTTATAGTGCAAGCCTTTGAGGAAACAGAAGTGTTTTTACATTGCCGATACGAGTTTACTAGATGTACGTTAGCCATTTAGCATCCAGAGGGGTTTGAATTGGGCAAAACTATCAGAAATTTAATTCTCTTCCATCATAGGGTGGGAAGCCTTGGGACACTGAACCTGAATCGAAGTGTCACCCCAAGCAGTCATGGAATATGGGGACATTTAGACTTGCACCTTGCTACAGATCTGAAATCTGGATTTAGATCCATTAACAAGCAGTAGTAGACTGCTGTAGCAGTAGACTCCTGTAGCTCATCAGCAAACCTTACCTAGGCCATTCTAGGATGGAAATGGCCTGTCTGCACCTGGTCCTGTTCAGGGAGCAGGACTGAAGAGCACCTTGTGGCAACCTGATACTGGGGCAGCTAGCAAGGTCCTGAGGTGCAGTGGAGGGTTTGGCAGCCAGCGGCAGAGCACATGGGGCTGTAAAGGCAGGCTGCCCCTCTTTCTGCCCCTCGGGGGCCAAACAACACGCTGCCTGGCAATTCCCTTCACATCAAAGGGGCCTCCCAGAGGCCCTACTGATGGTCATGGCGGGGCCACAAGAGCAGCATAAAGCTGCTTGAGCAGGGTTAGCACTGTGCTCCCATATGGTCTTGGATTTTACCTTTCCACAAACCAGCTGCACCTCTCAAATAAATACGTACTGGGCAAAGCTCAGAAATGCATCTTTCTGGAGATTATTTCCATCTGCACATCACAAAGGATATATTGATTTAACTACACTCCTGAGATCAGAGTGGAAACACTGTATAGCCGAGAAGCAGACACATGTGCTGCTTATCAAAGCTATACATACGGTACAAAAGATACCAGTGTGGAGAGCAACTGGCTATATTTGCACAAGCACACGACCTGTTCTATAATTCTCTGAAACAAAGAAAAAGGAAGTGCTGAATGCTACTGTTCCTGGGCCGTGCAAATGACATGTCAGGAGCGTAACAGTCCTGGCTGAACTCATGGACATGAGGAATCTTAAGTAGTTGACAATTGCTGTAGCTGTCAAGGATCACCCCCCAAGGCCTGTTTACTTGATTTATTCATTTGTATTCCTTGGAGCTGCAGAGAAAGGCTCTTTCACCCATCCCCAAGGAGGATGAGTTACCTACTCCCCAAAATTCATGACGTGGGTTTGTAGAGGGTGTCTTAATTAAGCTCAAAAATTAGAAAACAAGAAAGTCAATTACCTAGATCATGCAGTGGCAGTGTACGCTAGCAATGTATGTACCTCAAACTGGTTCAGTAGCTATCAGTATAATGGTCATCTGTGGAGGCAGAGAGGTCACTGAGGTCTCTTGCAGCATTCGTGGTGTCTCTGGGATAATGGAGAATAGGGAACATTACTAGTGGAAAATAAGCATATATAGGAAAATCCTTGCACTTATTTCAGAGTTTTTCTGGCTTTTTGTAGTTTTGCAGTTTACCATAAATTAGGCCACAATCAGCAGAAATGTCTCTGGGGGTGGGAGTAAAGGATTATTAAGCTCCTCTCCTTCCTTGCCTACAACCACTTTTGTACCTCTCCTGTAGCTCAAGATCCCCAACCCTCACCGCTGAGTGAGCAGGACACATCACATGAGCAATCCTCAGCCACTTCAGTGCAAAATCCTTAGGTTGAGTTTAAATGGCTGCTGAATAGTTTAAACTAAACTGTCCTTGCTGCAGAGCCCTTGCATTGAAGCCGTCACACAATATGTGCTACTGCTGTTGTATGCATATCCACAGCAGATTTCTTTCCCTGGACAAAATCATCAGAGGGGTGGAACACCTCTCCTATGAGGACAGGCTGAGAGAGTAAGGGTTGTTCAGCCTGGAGAAGAGAAGGCTCCGGGAAGACCTTTATTGTGGCCTTTCAATACTTAAAGAGGGCTTATCAGAAAGATGGGTACAGACTTTTTAGCAGGGTCTGTTGCAATAGGACAAGGGGTAATGGTTTTAAACTAAAAGAGGGTAGATTCAGGCTAGATATAAGGAAGAAATTTTTTACAATGAGGGTGGTGAAACACTGGAACAGGTTGCCCAGAGAGGTGGTGGATGCCCCATCCTTGGGGACATTCAAGGTTGGGTTTCACGGGGCTCTGGGCAACCTGATCTAGTTGAAGATGTTCCTGCTCATTGCAGGGGGGTTGGACTAGATGACCTTTAAAGGTCCCTTCCAACCCAAACTATTCTATGATTCTATGATTCTATGACAAAGAAGCCTCATCTTGGTGGGATTTGGACAGGAGGTCAGTCAGCACGCTCTCAAGAAGATGAAGGCCAAGAACCACTGGCTCTGACAAAAAAAGGTGGTGAGATGCCCTGAGCACCAAGATAGAACTGCCATCAAGTTACTTTCGTGTCTCCTCTACCAGTCTAATGCCCCGTGTAAGTCAGGGAACCATAAAAAAAGAAATCTTTGATGGCTGCAAAAGACAATGCCCTTCAAGTAAATGATTGATCACCTGGCAATGCTCAGGTGAAGAAAGAAACAGTCACTCCAAAACACACAACCATCTTCTACAGTCAAACTGAGACTGCTTGCAAGTCCAGGACAGCTGAAATGAGGCACAGTATATTGCCTGCTCACAGGGAAGAGCTGACTGTGGATGCTTGACCTCAAGACTTCCATCTAACCCAGGTACAGATTGAACTAACCTGGGAGAAAGGGGTCAGTGAATCCCAAACCCACTGATGTTTCCTCAGCATGGGGTTTGCTTGCTCTGCGGTAACTTGCCCTCCAGCAAGAGAGACCTCCTCCTGAGTGAGGGATGCAGAATCAGGCACGAAAAATGGCATAACTGCTTTTCCCTGGAAAATTCCAGCCAACATCTGCACAGCAGCTGGATTTTCCAAGTCTATTATCTCATTTCACTGATCTGAATGGATTTGCTCTCAGAACAGTTGCAGATCTGTATATATCACTCATGGCTTGATTCACCATGGTTTACCTGAATGAAATAATAATTAGCTACACTGTCTCCCCTCCTCCCACCCCCAAATGCTAATTATTTGTAATTCATGACTGAAAAAAGTGGCACAGGAATGGTTACTTTGGTCCAAAACGTTAATCAGTTCTAAAAATCCAAACCAACCCTAGTCACTTCACAGTTCAGGACACTACTGGGGAATAAGTTCTACTTCAGCCTCATTCTTTCCATTACCAGAGCCTTCAATACATTTTTTTCTGCAGAGTCAGCCAGAGAGATGCATCACTAGTATACTGGCCAAGCATGGGCACTCTTACTCATCTTGGGCAGTTCCTTAATCCAAGAAAGGCCCCACAGGAGAAAGTATGACTGAGGTGTTTAGCATGAAGTAAAGACACCAGGCAGGCTCTGGCACCTTAACTTTGCAGATTTTGATCTAAGATCCAGAGCCCCTAACAACAGCTTTGCCATCTCTGTAATTCAAAGGCCATAAATCGTTTTACCACAAAACACTTATGCCTCCTACTGAAATGCACATACATGCCGACAAGTCCTCAGCAATGGGGTATTTTATAGGAAGATTCAGAAGTACGAAGAACACATTCAAGGCATGTATATTTCCAAGAGGCAATTTTACAGAGTGTACCTCCTTACATGCTTAATGATCACAGGTGGGTTTAGAATGAAATGTCACATACTTTTTCTCTTCTTTTTTTAACTTATTGCTGTTTATAACCCTTACACTTAGCAAACAAACTGGGCTATTCAATTCTGCATTTTCTAATAACGGCAGCCTTTCTTCTTTCTCCCTATAACAAAAACGCTTTGAAGTCCTGTGCCACTAGTTACAAGTATTCTGATATTTCCCCAGCAAGGATGTAATAGGAGCCAAAACAAGCCTCCAGGTGCCAATATTGCACCTGACAAATTAGGCACACGACTGGAAAAGGGTGGGCCCATCCTTCTGCTTAATGTTCATTTCCTCTCATTTCCACATTAACAGGAAGTAGTTGGAATGGAAAAAAGGCTTTCCTTAAAGACCCGAACTATCAAAAGGCCTGGAGCTGTTTCTCCTTGCAAACAAAAAACTTGGAAGCCAGCTACGTCCAATGATTTGGAGCTCATTTACAGTGACTTATTTAACCCCTACTGACGGCACGATGAACAGGATGTTATGATTTATTTAACACTTAAAGCGGGTGTGAGAACAAGGTGGATGGTGCCCTTAGACGTAGTCTTTTCATAATTTATTGCTCTAAGTGCTTAATTTTTCCTCAGGGAAGCCTTTGATAGCCAGCTGCTGCAGCGTAGTTAAGTGTGTGCATTAAGCTGTAAAGCAAAAATATTAATAATAATACTAAAAATAATAACTGTAACAGAAGTTATTATTTCGCATAATAATAACTTGCACATATTGCTCAGCTGGAACTCTGAAGTAATATCCCCACACCAACTGAATTGACTTGGGATCATTTCACGGAGCAACATAAAGAGTGGTGAATTTACCTTGTGAAGACTTTAGCTCCACAATCTAGCCACAAACACAAAGCAAACTCACTCTCACAAAATGCTGCACAGCTCCTAGAAGGCCACTGGAGAACCGTAACAAAGCCAAATAAAAAAAAAAAAAATAATTACTAACATCTCCTACACTGCTGCCACAGGGGACTCTGACCAAGAACAGAGTCACAAAAAACGTTATGTCTGACTGGCTTTAAAGTTGAACTGCTGCTTAATAATGTTGTAGCATGCCTCAGAGGGTTCATCTTAAAGCACCTTCTTTTGAATGGTCTGTAATCTTTATCTGGAATACAGGACCATCCTTTAGAAACTGTTTTTATGTCAAAGTTACTCAGTGAAATAATGCATAGATCTTCTACCCTCTGGAGATCAGTGTTCAGCTCTGCTTCATGTCATTACATGGAAGGCCCTTGGTGACTTTAGCAAGCAAGATCTGTAGGAACGCTTGCACCTGTGGATAAAGGACTTCAACCTTGAATGATAAATACATATTTCTGGGGTTTTTTTTTCCTTTTGAGCATGCATGTGTGAGCATAAGTTGTATTTTAATATAGACAGGCAGGTAATACATTTCACTTTTAGGAGATGAAGTAACGATTTTAGCAAATTACATTCGTCTCTTTAATCTTATATTTCCATGCACACTCAGTTAAATGTTGTAAAACTATCAATTCTGTCAAAACCTAACAGAAAGAAAACAAGAAACCCTGCAATCTTAATGTCCAAACTGACTGGTGATTATCAGGAATTAAATGTGCAGGAATTCCAAATCTTTTCTGATCGGAGATGTCTAGATGACTTTTGTTTTTCCATAATTGTGTGAGGTTCCTACATAGTATTTAAGAATCAATTATATTGCAATTGATGTAATTAACTCTAATAATCCAGTAAAAGTCAGTAGGAGGGCTATTCAAGTCAATAGAAAAGAGGGACTATATTATGAAGGTGTTATTAACCTATACAGATTTTTACTAGACATTTCCTTTTCTTACATAATAAATATACAGTGATGAGGAAGGCTGTCATTATAATTTAATGGGAACAATGGCTCATCACTTCCTTTCCTGTACAAGCCTTAACTAATTCTACATACGGTGTATAAGTAAAATGAAGTTAAATGAATCTCGCAAATTAGCTATTAATCATCCATCAATCATCTGTTGCTCCATGATTAAAATCTGTGTTGCATTCAGAGCTGGGAAAGGTGTTTGGGGAGTGTCAGGAGCTGCATGTACATCTTCCAGTTCATTTATTCATGCACTTCCATTTTGCTTTGCCAAGGGTACTTACTGAAACCAGTCCTGAAGTCAAAGAAAGTCTCCTGAGGAAAGTTCCAGCCCTTCCCAGGATAAAGCAAAACTCTCATTTACACATTTTTAGGCATTTCTCTGGCTTTAAGCATTGTGGCATATGAGAACCTCATTCATGCTTCTGAATTCAGCCAGACAACTCTTTTTGGAGAAAGAAAGCAACACTATGAAGTCAGGGAAACTGAGGCGGTGGTCTGCCATATGCCGTGCAAAGTGATGAAGACAATTCCTCTCTCCAAGATCCTAATCTCCTGTCTTATGCCCTAAGCCTTTTTGCACTGCCCGATGAGGTAAAAGGGAGTTCTGCTTGAACGCAGCTATTAAAATCGGGCTTTTTAGGAATTTCTGTCTTCACCTTCCTCAAGCTGAGCATAAGCCTTATTAGGTATGGAAGACTGCATTGATCTCATTAGTAGAAGTGCTTGTCTTGGCAGTAGACAAAGATCACTTGTCTGTGCTACTGTTATTCTTAGTTGCCTTCTATGTGGCTGGCTACAGGTGATCCTCTTGTCTTACACCTTGGCAGCCTCAGTCCGGGCAGCTCCCCATGGCATCATTCATCTCAAAAACTACAATGGACCATTGTGGGCAGTTCTGAAACATACCCAAGTACACAGTGACTTGGTCATATACTGCAACCACTTTCCTACATAGAGCTGAGGTGATCAAAATAGGTCCAGGAGAAGGCAAGGATGGACAGTGTTTTATTCTGGAGTAATTTAAAATCAAAATTGAACGACCTGGATCCTCAGTGCAGTGTCACTGAGTTTATGCAAAGAATGAGGCTAAGACTGAGGAGAGATTTGTTTGTCTGCTGTTAAAATACTTTTTAAAAGATCTTGGGAAGAGGGCATAGTTTTTGAAAGCTCTTCCTATACAGACCCCTCTCCATCTTTGTTCACATGTTCACACCGCTTTGGGTAAGACGTAGTATATGTACTCAACTAAAGAAAGAGGGAGCTGCGATGCTGCAATAAATACAACATAGAGGAGTCCAGTAATGCTTTGTAACTACAGCGCTGATTTTTTTTTTAAATCACAGCAGTAGGGCAAGTGCTCTACAGATATCAATAGTTGCACCAGAGCTGACCTATGTTGCACATTATGAATGAGCTTTGACTATAGGAACACAGATAGGCCACCCTGCTGTCTCCTGCTGAATAAACCTATTGTAAAGCTGGCAAGCAACATCCTTCCAGGGCTCTTGGACTTGTGGCTTCATCTAGTCTGGGACTCCTGAGAGCGTTTTTTTCTTTATAACAGCATCACACTTTCCTATACTGCTAAAACCAGAAGACATTTCTGATGTTTGCATTGCAAGCTTCACTCGTGGCGTACTTGATTTGGTGGTGTTTGACAAAGCCTTTGCTTTAATTCAGGAGCCAGTTCTGTGATAACAAGGACATAGATGGAAAAACCAGTGCTCCATGAGGCATTAAACCCCTTTTTTTCATGTTGTGGGCCAAAGCAAAATGCCCACAGGTGCCACACCGCCCCACATACCAATAATTAGTTCACCACAGCAGGTATATCTCACCACAAAAGCTGTATTTTGAAAATGAGATCTTTTCTTTTGGGAGAATCGCAATGCCTAACTTCTGGGCATGGAGAGTTAGGTTACGATATGGTGTAAGCAGAATGCAATGCTGCCTGCTGCAAACGCCTCCCAGGGTCTGAGCTTTGCTGCCCTACATCATGCCACTGCTACCTGAGAAGCACACGGGTGTTTTTCAGGTGTCTTTGGAACTGCAAGCCCATGCAAACAAGCTGTGCCAAAAATGATAGACTGAGAACTGTTAAAGTACAGCAATTCAGCAGTCAAAACTTCCTTTATTTAAATCCCCAAACACCACTTAGTTATATAATAATCTCAGTTCTTTCACACTCTCCGAGCTTGCCTTAAATTGTCTGGAGCAGCTCCTCAGCCAACACCGATAGTCCCAGCCCGCAGAAGGCAGTGGAACTGGGACGGTTCCCACCAGCTGCCGCTCTGCCCTGACTGCAATTGCATTTCACACACAAAAGATGACAATAATCTACAAAAAAACAAAACAAAAAAACCCCACCCTCCCCTCAGTTTGAATTATCATCTGCAAGAAAAGATTCCAGTGTTCAGGCTTCCATGGAAAATCAATACAGTCTTATCTTTATTTTTTTACTTAAAAAAAATACTTGGGATGACAGTATTAGGTAGCACTGTGAAAAACAACTAAATATAGCGGTAGATGATGGTGGGTGTGAATGGAAAACAAAGGAGTCAGGAGCTGAGCTCCTGCTGCTGTTACGTCACTATAACACCCATAATTATGTTATTATGTACATGGCCCACTTCAACTATATCTGGACACCACTTACCATGATAAAAATCTGATTAATAACATGACACATAATCTTGGTTTCTTTGATGAGCATTAACTCTGTCTTCTATACTCTTTTTCAAACAGACAGGATATTTGTTTTGCCTCCCTTCTACAGGGAGTTTGGAAGAGTGAACACACAAAAAATTTAAAAAGGTGATTTAAAATCTCATTGCTGGACTCATTTCATCTCAGTGTAAAAACATGTTAAGCCACTTCTAAAGCACTGCTGTGCATAAATTCTCCTTCTCACAAACACCAGAAATTTATAAATACTATATATACATATAGAAATTCATCTGGACTTAGGGCATGCTTATCTGTTCAGCCGCTGCGCCTTTTTATCCTGAGCACCACAGCTCTCAAACTTAAAATGCCCTCGTACCAGCTGAAGACATTTTTGAAAGAAGTGCTGTGGTTCCTGTTAGTCTTAACAGGGGCTAACAGTCTTAACAGCTAGCACACAGGGGAAATCCTTGCTCCACTGAGATCAATGGAAAAAATGCCATACAGTTTCTTACCCAAACTTTATTTTTGCTCTGTCCCCTTTCTTCCCCCCTCACCTGCCATTGATATGATCCTACCTGAAAGTTTTTCGACTGTGATCAAGCATTTAGGGCACAAGCAGCTGTGGTGGCACCTGCTGTGCCCACTCCCCGGTGGGGGTAACCTGGCGGGTGGCTCAGGCGAGCGGTGCTCGGCTGGGCTCGGTGCGACAGGGACCCCATGGGCTTTGTGCTGGAGAAGGCACACAAGGATGCCCAGTGCCAGCAGTGGGGTGGCTGTCACTGCTTCCCAGCACTGGACAGTATCGTACGGCACCTCAGGTGTTCCTTGTGGTGGCCCCATCACACCCTCTTCTGCTGTTTGTGCCCTAAAAAGCAGTACTGCAAATTTCTACAAATACACTAATGCTTGGACAAAGTGAAGGATTTTAAAGGCCCTGAGACTTTTTTAAAAATACCTTGAAAGTGAGAGGGGAAAAACCAGAACTGGCAAAAAAATGAATGAAAAACTATGCCCTCCAAGATGAAAGATTTTTTTTTCCTTTAGCTAAACGAATATTGAAAAAACACATTTCTTATTACATCTTCAGCCCCTGAGGTTACCCTAACTGGTTTGTTTCACAATTCACCAGCAAAAACCCTCAAGATATTTGTAAGATAACTGTTAAATGTCTGACTTTCATCTACAATAGAGGAAATCTGTATTGCCAACAGCTTGTTCTCAGAATTCCACCTTAAAACAGTTTTAGTACCACCAGACCAGAAGGGTTTGATGCCAAAGAGCTGTTCTGTCCTATTGAAAGCAGAGAATGGCTTCCTCTGCAATATGTACAAAGAGCAAGGAAATTTACTCAATTAATGTGAAACACAAAATGGCATCTGCCATCTGGAGATGCACACAAAAGCCATGGGCAGTCAAACACTTCTTAAGACTTTGGCATGTAAAATTAACATATTTTAAGACTTAAAGGGACATGTGAACTCCTAGTATGCAAGGATTTAATTTTTCTCATGGCAAAATAAAATACACAGTAGAGTATTTCCAATGTAATGTCCCAGAAACAACAGTGCTAACCACCTACAAAAATTTGCCTGTGACATCAAGACTACCATTTATATACTGTTGGATGCGAATTGAGCAGTTATTTATTTAAATATGCATTTTTAAACAATGGACAGAAATACGCTTTCATTAAACTTTACAAGTACACTAAAGTGTGCTCTCTTACTGAGATTGGTGTAAAAGTCTTGTCGTTTCTTCTTGTGTGTGATGCTGTGCAACCACTCTGGATTTATTTTTCACTGCAAAAACAAAGTGATGCCGCTAGTCAAGTTTAGTGCAGATGCAAAGTGTATAGAAAGGGTTCCCTTTACCTTAAGCATTTTTAAGTATTCTTTTCTTGAATAAAATTAAGAAAGTTCAGCTCCAGTGTCTGTTCCCTTTTGTGTATTAAAAAAGCCATACTGCTTTAAAAAAAAATGACATATGGTATCTAAGTGGTCACCACCATAAATTATTCAACCTCTGCTCACTCTGCAAACGTAAATCTAACGAAAAGCAAAACTGAGGCCTCACCACCAAACTCATGGTCCCATATCCCTGGCGGTGTCTTCGGCACATATTTGGCCACACAGCTCTGGTCACTGCATTCAAAATTTTCATCCAGACACCCACTGTGATATACAAATTTACCTACTTTTTACTCTACCTCCATCCTCCATTTTGACACTCCCCAGGGTCAGCTGATCTGAGCCCCCCTGTGTTTCACAGTAGTGCCCTTTCACCCTGCCTGTTAGGTGACAACAGAGCACTGGTTTCACAAACCCTGTCTCATGCATCATACTGGAGAAAGAGTGACTAAAGCGGAGGAGAGGGGGGAAATCAAATCCGGTCCTGCTTAAGACAGAGCGTGTGGTTCAGCAGCGATCCCCTGCGCCATGATCCTCAGGACAATCAGGATGAATGCACAAATCTGCCACGTTTGTCTTGCAAAAGCAACCTTAATTCAGGCACCCACAACTTTGAGGCGATTATCCTAACTTTATTTTAGCGGATGCTCTATTTTTTGTTTTTTAAAGCACCGAAGTGAACATTTCAGAGTACACAAGAAAGTTGCTTCACGGAGGAATTCAGAGCCAAGGACACCAAACCTGCAAGTACATACTCATGGGAATTATGATAATGTAGCCAATACAATGATGCTGTAGACATTGCATTTACTCAGATGTGTAGGAAAAGGGCAGCAATAAGCTTAGGAGAGCTGGAGCATTAAGGAAGGAGTTAGATGAAACAACTTCTTAAACAGTGACCCTGTCACTTGCTTTGCAAGTTTCCTCTTTTATTATACTGACAAAGATTTGTCTTTTTTTAAGGATTACTTTTATTAATTAATTTTTTAGTCAAAGCACTCTTAAAAGGTAACCTGGTAAAAAAACATAATATGAAGCAGAAGATGCAAAAGTCATCATTCCAGTAGCAACATTCACATGGCCCATACATTTTGTGCTACATTTTATAGCCAAAAAAAAGAGTACATCAAACTGTACACTCAGCCAGAAGAAAGGAGCTGAAAATGCACGAAAGCATCATTTACATTTTATTTACCAGTTTGCTGATTTGTGCTTGCATTTGTGAGTGTGTGTGTGTGTGAGAGGAGAAACAGAGACAGAAAAGGAGAGAGGGAAGAAAATGACTCATGCCTGACAATGTTACCATGTAAATGGTCATAGTTGTGGGCTTCCCTGGGGGAATTTATAATACCACAGCAAAAATCTAGCTAGCCTGCAATTACGGTGCCGGCACCGAGTCCCTCCAGCACGAGCCATAATGTCTGGCTACGGCTGCTGGGAGCGCTCTGGCTGTGCCCCCCCACCAGGAGCATCCCGGGCTTTGGAGACCAGGTGGCTGGTGTGGGGCAAAGCTGCCGGGACAGCCCCACACCTCCAGGCAGGCAGAGCTCTCCCAAAAACTGCTTCCCACAGAGTGATGTGAAAGAGAAAGTGCAGACACCAGAGCTGGTGTCCAGAGCTATCAGCCCAAAATCTTTCAAAATCACTGAAAAATAAATACATTTCAAATGCTGTCTAGGAGGCTTTCGTGCACAGCTCCTCTCTTAGCACATGTGTGTATATTTGCTGTATGATCCCCAGCCATCCCTTCCTATGGCAGAATCCCATCTTGCAAAAGAAACCACCACCACCACTGATGTGAAGGACTCTGCGTTAAAAATAAAAATATGGTCCTCAGCAAAAAAGAGAAGGGTTCCTGGGTGAGGAGTGTGAACCCATGCCAGTGACACACTTGAAGTGCAACATGACGGAGATGCTGCTGTAACCGGACAGTTGAGGGATGAGCTGGGGTTTCGAGGCATGTCACGGGGATGACATTGTGCAGCTCCGGGGGCCGGGGCCACTGAACCTGCTGCTGGCCAATCCTTGGAGTGTCACTTACATGAGCTCCAAAGTAATCTTCTGGCCCACCCTTCAGGAAAAAGATAAGATGTCATGATCAGCTAATAGGAAGCGACAAGAAGAGAGAAAATGCATGGGGAGGGAGGGAAGGTTTTGGATTGAAAAGGCATTATTCTTTCCTCTAATGCCAACCCTGCTAACTATAGGGCTGAGTTAATTAACGGGCTATTTGAACACTTTCATCCGTTTTTGCATATAGCATCAATTTTTCTACAGATACATATAACACAATTAACCTGTAGCTTTTTAAACAATCATACATGGCAATCCTTTCAATCTGGTGGGGAAAATATTGCACTTTTACAGAAAAAAGGATTTAATTAGGGAAAAAGATTGTGAAGAGTCTTTGTTCATCTACTCTTCCAGCCATTGCCTTCCATCTGGCACGGGAACCCATTACCAAGACATCTGAGCATCTTCCACAAAAAAACCCACAAAAAAATCCAAACCAACAGGAAGATATCAAGTTTCTGGCTTTCCTCCCTCTTCAGGGTAGAAAATCCTATCTGTCAGACTTAGTTTCCTTGCAATTAAGAAATCTGCTTCACTCCTTAACAAAATGTTAGCATGTCACTTGACAAAGTCCCACTGAGCACAGAGCGAGAGGTTTAGGCTGGAAAATGCCTGTGAAGTTTCTCCCCAAGTGCGGCTCCAACGGCACCTCTAACCGGGGGGGCTGTGTCCTACCCCCTGCAACCACCCTGCTGCAAACACATAAAGCCCCCGGTACTCCGTCAGCTCCGCAAACTTCAACAAAAACCTAATCAGAAGCGCCAGGCTTTTAAGGTTGCAGTCCTGCCGTGATGTTAATCAGTTTGGTGGGGGAAGAAGCGTCTCCGGTGGGTACAAAGCCCAGGACAAGGGATTGCGATCTCTGTGCAGCAGCCGTACGCATGACAAATAACAGCAGCGAACTGCTGTCTTCGGTGGAGAGCTGAGCGCGTACTACGGACACAGAAAGGTTCCCTTTACGCTGTAAAGAATTCGGAGCTTACCCAAGCCACAATATGTTTTGAAGCTTTTGCCAAAAAGTACAAAAACCTGTAGTCAGTGTAGCTAAGCATTTGATGATAACAAGCGCGGTTTCTTCTGCTCGACATATTTTCCTGGTGTATTTGTTTGTAAAGGTAGAGATAAGTATAGTAACACAATCTGTTCTTTAATATCGTAGGCAAAGAAAAATCACTAGTCAGTAGCTACAAGAGTTTACGATCTTTGTGGACAGCTGCAAGTATGTTTATTTTTTTATTCTAAATATCTCAAATGGAGCCTGATCCTGAAAACCCTTCTTCCCTCCAATGATGCTTGTCTGCAATAATACTACTAATGAAAAGCAACTGCTGATGTAAGGAAAGAAAAGATGATGAGGCTCAGATTCTCTATACAATGCTTGTAATGGTTATTTTCACTAAAGATAAGAAAGCAGACTTGTATGTGCAACATCGCAGAAACAAGCCATTCTGCCCCTATCTGCAATTTTGACAGTTATCTATGGAAAACACAGACTTAAAAAACTCTTAAGAATAATTATTAGAAATAATTAGAAAATTATTAGAAATTATTAGCCAAAATAACATACATCAGCCTTGATTAGTTACATGAAAAAGCAGCCTTAAATTGATAGTTTAAAAACAGGAAAATTAGCAGTATGATTAAGTATGAATGGCTAATAAAAAGAATTTTGCTAAAACAGATTAAGGTTCAGATCAAGGTCACAAAAGGAACTGATTGAGGAAAACTGTCATTTTTGCTGGGACTTGGTAGCTGTTTTAGCAGTGCTGTTTCCTCTGAATCACAGTCTTGTAATGAGAAATTACACTGCTGGGGTTAATAAAGACTTGGCATGTTTGCTTACCCCAAGATTTCAGTTAAAACATTGTGGTCGAAGAAAAAGGCAAATTCCTTGTGCGCAAGTGGACAGAAAGGGATGTAAATAAGCTAAGTAACCTCCAGTAAAATATAAGGTGAATTTACACTGCAGTTCCAGTTCACGTTTGCTGTAAATTCACTCCAGGAAAAAAAATCTGCAAGTGACCCAAAGTCCCTCTGTTTCTCCTAAAATAAACAGCTTCTAGTCACAGCACCACAGAACCCCGTTAGCAGAGGCCAGGCAGAGAAGCGCTCTACTAACGGGGTCTGAGATTTTGCCTTTCTGCTAGCTTTGCTCCTCCTTGGCTGCAGATAACCTCCAGGAGCGTATGCCTCTGCCCCTCTTTCTGTCCTGACGGGTCAAAAGCTGAACAAAGGCCTTGGATCCATAGGTATGGTCTGAAATTCTGTGTTTCCAAGGGAAAGATTTACAGGGAGACTCTTCCCAGCCTTCTTGCATTCAGACACCTGAAGTCCTCTGCTGTGAAAGGGATAGCACTAGTGCCTAGAAGCTACGGGCACAGCGGACCTCAGGAATTTCAGACCAGAAGTAATCTTTTGCATGCAATTCCCCTCTGAAAATTACTCTATTTTCTTGTTACCCCACTTGCAGCGAACTGGGGTGATTCCCAAAGAGGCCAAATAGCTGATGTGCGAGTGTCACCTTCGCTTCACATTTTCATCTTGTCCCGATGGTGCGTAAGAGAAAGAGGGAGGGACCACAAGTGTTCAGGTCATTATCCGCCACCTCGTGCTCCCAGTCCCACAGGACCTCGGTGCCGCCGAGCTGCGCAGCAGCAGCACACCTGGCTGCCCTCCAGAGCGGTTTTGTTTGGAGTGTGCAATTCTACACACGCACGGCTCCAGGCTCCTCGGGGAGGACTGGCTGTCCAGTAAGAAGAATTTTAGCATCAGTGAAACTGTTCAGCAATATCCCCTGTGTTGTGGATACAAAGCTCCAGTGAAATAAATCGTCACGTCTATAAGTTGGGGACTATGGGGGGTTGGGATTTTTCCTCTTTTCTTTTTTTTCCCCTCATGGGCTGGTACTTTGCACAAGGGGGAGCTGGCACCTCTGCTCTGTGGTGGGAGCTATCGCAGCCCGCCTGAGCATTGGGTCGCTGCTCGGTGGCATAAGCTATTGTTGTCATTATATACTATCACCAGGCCTGATCAGGGTCAGCAAGTCAATGTGAGAGCTGTTGTATAACCCCGTAATAAAAAGACAGTCCTTGTCCCAGAACACACTCGGGCTGGTTTTCTGACAAGCTGTAACAGGTTCTGCGGCGGCACCTTTTCTGTTGCTAAATAAAGAACTTCTGTCTTGCAGAGCCTAAACCCATTGCTGAAAGATTGAAAGGAAAACGAACTAATAGGACAAAGGGGCTGTGTGCGGGGTTTTTTTAACGTTTGTTTGTTTTGATCTTAGTTGCAAGTAATTCACATGGACCAAAGTGCATTGACAGTCAGAAGAAAATAAGTATTCAATTTTAGAAAGGACAACTGCTTCAGACCAAGCCAAATGCAAAAAGTCAGAATCATCCAGATAAGATTACTGGGCCAGAAATCACATTTTTATTAGTACATGAAACACATGTCACTTGACAATGAGTATCTGCAGCATGGAGTGAAATATCCCTCCAGCAGCGAAGTCAATATTTAAATCAATATCTCTGGTAAGGAAAATATCTTACTCGTTGATATAGATTGCATTTTTTTCCTTATGAATCTCTCAGTAGGTAAACAGCATATTTCTGTTGTAAAAGCAACTAAACAGTATTGCCAAACAGGTCTAATCATTCCTAGAATTCAATAGCACAACGCTCTGAAATTATTAATGTCATTATAAATGCCATTTGACCTTTACATCAGGGATATATTTCCTTTCCAGAAAAAGGCACCTACATTATTTTGGCGCTGATGCTGCTGAGTGTGAGCCCAGTAACTTCAGTGGGACCTTAGGGCACTCAGGGATGAATTTTTTACATTATGTAGCTACCTAATGATTCAGCTACTCAAGGCTAAAATCCATAAGAGATGTTTGTTAGTGCCTTCATGTTAATTGCTGCGACACCTTCCATCCACTCCAGTGAAGCTGTGCAGCATTACGGAAAGGCTCACAGATTGCCGAGGCCAGAAAAGAGGGTCAGCACGTAGAGCACGCCCCAGTGGCATGCACCATCACCTGGGCTAAGGGACTCCCGGGCCCTCCTCCCCAGGCCAGTGATGTGTTTTGCATTACAGCGCCATTATAGATGGGTGAAATATATAATCCTGGAAGCAGTGCACTGTCCCCTCCCAATTTATTGTTTTAAGCACCTTTCATGAAGCCAAACTCACTCATTTCTTCTCCTTTCGACCCTGTGATAGTTTGGTTCCTTTCTGCAACAGGACAAAACCCCCAAAGGAGGGGTAAGGATGATCCCAACCCACAGCCTAATGGTCAGGACACCTTTTAGAGAGAAGAGAGCCATGACTTTGCATGGCTTTCGGACAAGGAAAGTGTTAAACGCACATTTCCCACCTCTAGGAGAGACACCCTAACTTGTAGGCTATCCTATGAAAGACGGGAACTGACACCACCATGAGGGCATCTTGTAAAGAAAGCAGTGCTAAGCCCGGTTTTGCTGGAGCCCGTAGGCATGGTCAAAGCCTGTGCGCTGGCTCCTGAACGATTCCTAGATACCCCTGTACATAGCTGCTCACTGAGGGATGGCTCTGGCAAGCACAGAAACAGCACCGTAGCACCTAGGGAGCGTGTCTCCTGAGCTGGGTGATCCACGATGGCAGTTTTGTATATAGACACCTAAAGTTAGCCTATGCTCTGCTTTAGGCTTCTAAATCCATTGGTTTCTTCAGTACCTTACAAAACCTCTAGGCACCCGTGTCTTATTAAAATTAATAGTATAGCACTTGCAACTGTTTTGAAATGTTATTAGATGCCTCTCTGCTCCTGAAAAAATTGTCCCTCAATGCCTCGCAGGACTGAGTCCGTAGAGGTGACAGATCATATGCATGCTTCAGCTAATGGGAATGACTTTTTATTAGAAAAGATGCATTCTTAAAACTGTTGCTATATAATATAAAAATAAATTAATTCCATGCACAAAAAAAACCCCAACCCAAACCTGTTTTCCCCAGGTTATAATCCCTCTACAGAAATATCTTCCTCTTTCTTAAAAACACCAACCAACCAAAACAACATAAGTCTATAAAATAAAACTACATTTCCCATTCCACACTAGCTTTGATTATTCAGTAGGGTAGGGTACAGTTTTAAACTATCAAATGTGCTTCCTTTTCTCCTGCTTTAACTTCTTAAGACTTTTAATGCAAGTAACAGGACAGGGCAACACAAAGTATTTTTTAATGTGCTTTTAACCCCTCCACATGGAGGTTGCTGAAACAGTTCAGATCTTTGAACCACGGTAGGGTGGTGCTGGCTAAGAGCTGTCACTCTCTGGCAGCATTTCTGACATGATTAATAGAAAGAAAGCTGCATCGGGATTAGTTTTTGTACAAGACAACAGTGTGCATCCCTAAAAAGAACAACCTGGAGAGCTTCCCAAACTTTGTTTTTAAACTCTTGTCCAGCATTGCTTTAGCCCACGCTGCAGGTAAGTCATGCTTTGGTCAAAAGAGACGGAAAACTATTCAGCAAGGTAAGCAGTGACTGCTTTAACCAAACCCATACCGAGCATAAACCTGTATCAGAGGAACGGATCAGAGTTGAAGCTAAAATCAGCCTCCATCTCGCAGCCCTTCGTGTAATACGGTGTGAGTCGGAACCTGCATATGACAGAGTTTTGCATTTGACTTCTAAACAGATTTGGTGATTACACCTCCTGGAGGTGCAACTGCGCGTGACACCGGGAGAATATGATGCCAACAGAGAGCAAAGGGTTTTCTGACTCGCGAGAGACGGATTCCTCCTCAGCAGGGTTGATGTGACAAATGATCACAAGACCAGGGCTTCCAGAGTCTGCGGTTTGCTGTGAATTAATGTACCAAGGGAATTCCCGTCCTGGCAGTGTCGATCCAGCAGCGTACACAAACACGGGGCCAGATCACCAGCTGATGTAAACTGGGATGGCTCTGCTGGATCTGGCTGACATCTGACATTCACTTACAATTTCAGAATGGAGAATTAAGAGGAAGAGTGGGATGACATACCCACGGCATTGCTAGTTCGGAGAGGGATGAATGGGAACTGGCAAAATGTCTCCTACCAGCGAAACACCAACGCTACCTCTGTTGCCACAGAAGGATTCTTCCAGGAGTCTGGGAGAGAAGCATAAACACGGGGCTTTGTAATGTTTCTGGAAACGCGTCCAACCTCACAACCCTGGTGAAGCCAAGTACCCAGGGCCACGTAAGGTTGAAAGCGACAAGAGGTCACAGCCTGGTGGCAGCTGCTTGGATGAGAATTTCCTCGTGGGATAAAGCAAGTGGAAACGTTTTCCCTTTTAACCTTCCCACCAACCGAGTGGAAGGGGCAGGCTGGGGAAGAGCGAGGCCCTGTGTGAGACAAAAACACACTACAGCAGCTTACACTGGAGTCAGACTATGTAACTGCTCCATCCTTTCCCATGGTCCTGCAGGGTTCTGTAAATTCAAACCCACAGCCTCATTTACGTCAGGGTGCTCCTTCAAGGCTGTCGGACAGCCAAGAAACCCTAATCAATCGGGGATAGCTCTCTTATTCAGCAAACCCCAACCTGCATTGTTTAGCTTGGGAAGGCACAAATGGTTAATCTTAAAGGCAATCTGGCAGAAATGGGGTTTGGGAACCAATTCACCAAATTTACACAGTGGTGTTTAAACTGAGCAGGACATTAGCCGATACTCAGTGGGCAAACTTAATGGCCAACATCACTCTATCAGCCTTTTCCCATGACAAACCTGCACCCTAGGTGCTACCAAGTGCTAATTTGTTAAGAAAGTCTTAATTGAGTGACAGTTAATTATTGACAGATTTGAACTACTTTATCTCTCAATCAAAACCTGGCTCTGTCCCAGGCAGCAAGCAATTTACAGCCACAAAGGTAAATCTGGCCACGTGCAAGCTTTTTATGCTGAAGCCTGATGGCTCTCCCTCCCCCACCCCAAGTTTCTGCTAAAATTTCTCTCTGAAGGAGCCGATGATCCCCTGGTGATCACCAGCCCACATCAAGGTGGTTACCCTGCTTAACCCCACTTGGCACAGAGTGGGAATTACCAAGGGGACATCCATCTGGAGCTGCCTGAGATAAGAGGTGTCCAGTGTTAATAAACAGGCTTCCTCTACACCTCAGCAGGGCCTTCCTTTTCTAAACAGTCTTCCTTTAATGTTGTAAAATGTTTTTTTCCATTTACTCAACAATCATGCCTTCGCCGGTGGGGGAGGGCCAAGGGAAAGAGAGAAGGGTGGGAAGAGAGGAGAGGAGAGGAGAGGAGAGGAGAGAAAATTAAGACTCAGCATATGTTTCTAAAGAATCTAGACACCTGCTTTTGACATGAAATAACTAATGCTGAAAGTTCTCCCAGCCTGGCTATTTTGCTTGCCTTCTGCATACAAGCAACATGTGAAGTAAGAAAAAGAGAGAGAGAAAAAAGAAAGAAGAAAGAAAGAGAAGTAAGAAAAATAAAGAAAGGAAGAAAGAAAGGAAGAGAAAGAAAAAAAGAAGAAAAGAAAGAAAGAGCTAGAGAAAGAGAAAGAAAAAGAGAAAGAGAAAGAGAAAGAGAAAGAGAGAAGGAAAAAGAAAGAAAGAAAAAGAAAAAGAAAGAAAAAGAAAGAAAGAAAAAGGAAGAAAGGAAAGAAAGAAGGAAAGAAAGAAAGAAAGAAAGAAGGAAAGAAAGAAGGAAAGAAAGAAGGAAAGCAAGAAAGAAAGGAAGAAAGGAAGGAAGGAAGGAAGAGGGAAAGAAAGAAAGAGAGAGAAAAAGGAAGAGAGAAATGGCAGGAAAATGAATATATTAGTAGCAGTAGTAGTAACCACAGCAGTATCACAGTCATTCACTGCAATATGTCTAAACATTCATAAATGTTTTATGCATCCTAAAATGCCATGTACAAGGGATATGGCATCCCACTGAGGTTAATGAATGAATGAGGTGCCCTTGAGGGTTAATTTGCACAAACAAAAGGTCAAGGGACATCTTCAAAACAAAATATTGATTAAAGCAAGTTAAATGTTTTGACTTGAAGGAGACATGAAGGATTAAAAAGCAAAATAAAGCAGTATGGATAAGAAAGGAACAGGAAAGAAAAAACACCACCCCCAGACACAAAGGAAATGGTAGAAAACATATCTGAATCAGCTAGTCATCTGCTAACAAGCTGTAAAGATTTCCAATGACAAGTTGTCACATTAGTTTAGTGAAACTGAAGCAGCACTTATCCCTTTTCCTGTGCTTAATCTCCCAGCGAGCTGCACAGAAACATGCTACCACGTTTAATAGGATTAGTTTAGTTCACTTTCTCCACTCTGGAGGTTGTGAGGTTTTTTGTTTGGTTTTTTTTATTATTATTATTTTTTAACAACTCTATTTCCATCAATACCAGGTTCTTGAATTAAATCACACTCTGCTGAACCACCTAGGTTGCATTCACTCTCCAGGTTAAAGGCATTTTCTTCCAAAGGTTTCCTTTTTGGAAGGAGGAGTCAGGGCAAAGGGAAGCGAGGAAAGGCTCTAAATTCAGCAATTACACACATCGGGCACCCACTTCTCCTCTTTCTCATACACACACACTGATGATGCTTTATTGATATCAGTAGAGTGATTTTTAATTCACATCAGCATAAGTAAGAGCAGAACCAGGCCTTTGCGGTTGCAGGGTGTTCTTTTTATGCATGAGAGTACTTGGACCTTCCCCACCCCTGGAAAAAAAAAAAGGAAAAAAATTGAAGCAAACCTGCTATGTATTCGCAGCCCCATTCTCTCATTTAGTTGGAACAGACACAGCAAGGAAAATGATCAAAGAAAAGGCAGTTTCAACAATATACCCCTGTCACTTTTGATTTTGTCGTCGGACTCCAAAGGGACAGAGGAATCACCCATGCTCATGGGCACACTGCAAAAGTTTTCCTAAGTTTCTTGCATCTGTTTGGTTTTGTGGGTTTTTTTTTTTTTTTCCCTTAAAGAACGAAATGCAAGCACAGAAAGCTGTCACCTTGCAGCAAACCTTTTCTCTTCAGGGGCATCAAAATTTGGAGGAGGATTTATTTCTGATGGGACAAACCCTGCAGCTGAACATAGACCTGACAACCCCCATATCTGGAGGAAATGTAGTATTTTGACCTGAAGTTTGTGACACACGCCAAGCGTTAGTCAGAGGCAGAGGGGCAGGAGAAGCCCCAGACCAGAGCACACCCAGGCTTTGAACCCAAACTTTGTTAACGTGGATTAATTTTTGTTGGGATCCAAAAGGCCCATCACTCAGAAAATAAACAGTGTGACTACCTTACGATCTTCTAATTACCAAGAAAATGACCTGGTGACCACCTTATGATCTATTAATTACCAGGAAAAGGACCCGGGACTTGTACAGGAGTTTGAAGACAGGCTGGAATCTACGACAGTTCACTAGCAGGGACCACGTTCACAGTCAGTTGGGGGACCGGAGGCAGAGAGGGACAGAAACAGCCATGCACCCACCCACAGCAGCAAGAGGCTGCCCCGCCACTGCCCAAGCCACCAGACCCTGGAGAAGGCACCAGGGATGACTTTGCTCACTACAAAACCTGAATGTGAGCTGCTGGCAGGGGCGTCCCCTGGACCCCTTCTGAGGGATTAAATTCTGGAGGAAGAAGAGCTTTTCCTCCACCTCTAAAATCTGGGTGATGGGTGGGGGATTACTTTTGCTGCTGAGCTTTGAAAAATCAACTTGCATTCCTTAAGAGGCTGCCTATCCTCCAGGATTAAAAGAGAGAAAGGGTCTGGAGCATTCAGTGCCAGAGAGGATGGGCGAGTGGAAAGCATGCATTTCATTCCGGTTGGGCTTACTGGTGTGGCAAGTTGCAGGGCCGGTGTGTTTAGACTTGAAAAAGTTGCAAGACACGGGGCTGGAGGAAGGTAACCTGCAAGTAGCTGCAGAAAGGAGGCAGCAGGGCCGGATGGCAGGTGGAAGCCTGCACGCATGGTACCAATGGCTGGGGCCAGGCTGGCTGCCACTGCTCTGCCGTGTGACCTTGGGGACATCGCTTCACTCCCAGTGCCTCAGTTTCTCTTTTGGGCAAAATCAACAGCGGTTGCAGTTAAGTTGCGCCCCGGCAGTGACAAGCTCAGTGTCAGAGGCAGCTATTTATTTGTTAGCGTTTGCACGATTCGGCTTCACCTCTACGCGTTATCCCAGTGTCCTTTAAAAGACAAAAAAAAAAAAAAAAAAAAAAAAAAAAGGAAAGAATTCAAGCGAGTCATTTCACCCGCCAAATTTAGCCTATCTCCCCCTGCGTCCAGACACACTTCTGCACCCTTGTTCCGCAGCCCCTGCCGCACTTACAGCTACAACGGGAGGCCGAACGCGTCACCCCGGCAAGCCGAGCCCCGCAAGAACGAGCAGGAGCGAGGAGCCCTCCCGCCGCCGGGGCCGCTCGCCCCCCGCCCCTGCCCCGTC
>WAAD01011027.1:0-14773 GCA_013389945.1 Fregata magnificens | reverse complement strand
CCAGCCGCCGGCGCCGGCAGAGCGCTGAGGCCGCCGCGCTTGGCAGGGCTCAACAAGTAAATCGGGCGGGCGCTCCTAATAAAAGGACGTCAAACCCACCCCGCACCGAATATTTTGGAGGCAAAGATAAGAAAGGGTGAAACGGAAAAAGGTGTGCACAGCTGTCCTGTTGTGACAGTTAAAGCGGCAGAAGTAACTCGTCAGTAACAATTTAAGGGAAGGAGAGGAGTTGGAAGATGAACTAAAACATAAGGGGCTGCGACTCGTCTCCCGGGGGGGGGGGGGAAAGATGATCACACGCATTTAACAACTTCATTTTTGTCGTTTCCCTTTGTCGTAACATCATATCTTGATGCAAATCAAATTTCTGAAACATGCTAGTGGCAAGGGGGTTTGGGTTTTTTTAACTTTTTCACTATTACTTTCATTTAAGCAGCTAAAAAAATATAAAAAGAACTCAGTTTAATACGTTATTTGGCATGGCATGAATGAATGTACCATTTTTTTTGTCTGTAACAATCCAGACAGCTCTGTCAAATGCAAAAAATGCATTTCGTGCTCAAGAAAAATTTGCCTGACTCGATGCATGATTTCATGCTACAGGTTATACAAATGCTCTGAAACATTTCCTACATGAAATTCTGTCAATGCACACTGATCTTGGCTTAGTAAGACCCTTCTGAGCTCCTGTTGTTTCTTTTCTAGATGCTCTACAGACAGAATAACAAATTGAATGCTCTGCTGTGTGGACACAACTTCAATTGCCAGGGGATCCACTTTTGCAAACTTGGGCAACAAAAACTCCTGCTTCACAGTAGGCCTCTAAATGAAAAGGACCTTTTTTCCCATGCATGTTTTTCTTGTAGGCACCTGGATTTGACAATTGAAACCTAAAGTCTGATTACCCTCATTTCTGCCAAGTGAAACTTCTCTCAGCTGTACAGTTTCTAATAGCAGCAACAAGAAATGAAGTTAACTATCTGTCTGTCTTCCCTATATAAATAGGTGTGGTGCATCTCAACCATGTTATATATAAAATGGAGGATGCATTTACTGTTTGGAATAGCATCCAAGTTCATTACCTCTGTTGTAAAGTGTGTGTGAAGGGAACTAAAACAAGACCCATCACCTTAATTTAAAAACTGGGGAACAGGAAGCAGCTACCAGGTAAAAGTAAACGTGAAGCATTGTCTATTAATAGCTACCTATCATCGCCTCAAAAAAACCCTGAGAAAAACAGAAGGCTAAAGAAGATGAATTAAAACCTTTAGGAAAAGGTCCTTCTTCTCCTAGAAGTAGCTCCCTGGTGTCAGAAAGGTTAATGGGATTTATCTTCTGTCTTAGACCTGGTTAAATCACTCATAATCACTGTAGAGAAGGGAAAATACTGTTTCTCCCTAAAAGACAGTAAATTATGTATTTGGCTTAGACACCTAATGTTTAAGAAGAAATTAAGTGAACTTAAAAATAAAACTCCAGAATGCATTTATATTTGTAATTCACTTTAATGGTATAAACCTCATTTAGGTAGTAGTAGTAAGCCACAACAATATAATGCCACATTTAAACAGCATTTAATAAAATGCATAAGCTAAATCATGCACTGCAATACTCTATATACAAACACAACAATGCAAATTTCTCTTCATGACTGAAGACATTGATTAGATATAAAATTCAAATTAAAAAAAGAACATGCTATTATTTTTAAATGCTATCACACATAACAATGCTGATTTCACAGAAGAAGCTGTGAGAAATTAACAACTTTTGCAAGGTTTTTAACTTGAAATTAAAATATAATAACATAAACAATAGTCTTCTAAATTATAATGAACAGAGACTTCCAGAAAATGTCCCAAAGAATTAAAAGTAGATGATTCCTTTTATAAAAATTTGCTATTTTTGTAGGAGCTCAGAACTCCCTAGTATGCCAAACAGATAGATACACCACTTACACAATGTGCAGTTTTTCAGTTATGAAACTGTTTGAACACTGGCTTGCAATGTATTTTGGAGTAGAGATTAATTATTAAAAATATTCCCATATTTGACGTTGATTCCGTGTATGAGAAATTGAACATATATGCTCTGTAAGCAACGTGTTTTCTTCTTAAAGAATATCCTTTTTATTTGAAATTTATTCAGTCCCACTTTCAACCCACAATCCTCAAAAATATTTTAAAATGGACCTGTGCCTTATTATCATTTATCTAAGATCATTAAAAAAATGTACGAGAAGCCAGTTAAGGGGTGTTGGATACCTGGCAACAGGTGTGCTTCTCAGACTTCTGCTTTCTGTGATCAAATACAGAAAGCTGATTTCACATTCCACAGGTTCCATGGAATATTACAACAGAGCCTTTATTGCCACTTAAAACTGAGTGCATTTTGTCCTTCAGAATACAAACAATTCAAACGCATATATAAAACAAAAGTTCACAATTTTAAAATACGCTCTTTTTTCTAAATTCACAATTGAATTTTTAAACAGATTCAATCCTGATCAATACCCCAACTGGCTTCCGAATCTTTAAAAATGTTGCTACAGTACAATGACATTAATAGACATTCAGGTTTCCATTCAGCCTTTAAAGAGGAAAGCAAACATTATCAAACAGCACTGATTGTCAAGACACCAATGAAGGACTGTCTGTCACAGGAATTCCTCCCATTAATTTAAATAATTTTCCTGCTGAAAATCTCAAAAAATAAGGTTTGAAATGTTAAAGTGGATGTTTTACAGGTTTTTTTTCTATATTCGAAACAAAAGCTTAGAAACACTTACTAAACGATAGAGCGAGAAACAGACATCATTCTTAGCATTTTCCATAGCAAAGACTTTACAAGCAGAGGGCCTGACTCTGAAGGAGACTTTGTGTTTTACTTTAAGCACACAAGAAGCTCACATTGTTTTAACTGGTGTCTGCTCATCCGCTTAAACACACACACACACGTCTTTGCCACATTGAGTACAAAAGGTGGAAATAAATGCCCAGAAAATTCCGCTTCACCTTTTTAGTATGACAGAAACAACACTTGCTGAACTACTTCCCTACACGGTCTGTTAAAAAAACAAAGTTAACAGAATTACTTTTACAGAAGGCTTCCTTTGAAACTTAAGTCATCAGAAGGGAAAGGGAACAAGAACTACTTATAGTTTGATAATTTAAAATGTTTGAATACTCCCTATGAGTAATAAATTGTCTTACTACAAGTCTAATTTCATAAATGCTCCATGTGTCCAGCTCCCATGGAAACAATGGAAACTTCACACACAGAGTGCAAGATAATCTTGCACTGATTACAGTTTCAGGAAAGGACAGAACGGGAAAATGGACGTTAGTCTGACAACTAAATGAACTAACCAGCTCTGTTTAGTTTAAGCCAGACAATAAAGAGAATAACTTTGGAAGGTGAATATACAATTGAAATGCATCGTGAAAATCCTAAATAAGTCTTGATGCTTGCTAAGAAATAAACTAACTGCAATCTCCCTCTTATTTAATTACCACCGTAACAGAAATGTCATTGTTTCATTGAACAGAAGACATAGTCTTTGTTTACCTAACGGTTTGGTTTCATGTTATCATTATGGCAATAAGAGTGTTGATTTTTTTTAAACAGCATCCATTGCATCCTGTTCTGTGTGCTACAGTTCAATGATAAAGGGCAACTTATTTTTCTTCCAGTTAGCCACTGCTGAAGACTTAAAAAAAAAAAAAAAAAAAATCAATCTCTTACCAAGTTTTACTGCAAAATAAAACTTTACAAAAAAGTCTCTCGGAAGGCTGAAAGAAAATGAGTATATATTGAAAACAAGGAAGTATTTCCTATGACTGTAGTTGTTTATTCATTTATTTTTAACAGACATTATATGTTCAATTAACGATTCACTGGCAGACTTCTACACATCAAATGAGAAATGGTAAAGAGAGTAATGTAAAAGCCAGAGAATTCATGGAATATATTTGGCAGTTCGAAACAGAAAATACTAAATTCAGGCTGGGTTTAGAAAAAGGTCCAAAGCTCTGAAATTCATGATGATTCACCTGCTTACGCGAGGCTTAGTTTGGGCTAAGAAATGAGAACTAGGAAGCTCTGGATTAGCAAATGAATGAAAAGCTTTAACGTATAGAACAGTATGAATACACGGCTACATAGCTGTACATATATACATACACTGCACACTTTCTATACACTGTACATAATATTAGACGGATAGGTATAAACATATACATTCATACACACATACAACTATGTACATATGCATTAGCTGCTCGAGTGAGTTTTAGAATAGAACATGCAGAAATGCACAATGGTGGGAGGCACAAAATAAAGATGTGTAAAAATCTATCAAACCCTTTAAAAACAAGGAAGACAGGCATTAATTTAACAATAATAAACCATTTTTAAAGCATTCATGTAACTCAGAGGATAGAACAGGCTGTGGGAATTATGGAACATTATGACAGTATTATCTGTGATGAACTTAGCATGACTTCACAACAAAAAGCTCAGTAATCAGATAATTCTGGCATTTGATGTTTTCCAAGTCTAATATATTTAGACTTAGAGCATTTAAACTTTATGAAGAATTTTATTTTAACTTGCACAAATAATTTCCCATATAATGTTGGTAACATTGATTGCAGCAGAAGTAGGGTTGTAGCATTATCTAACAAGAGGGTTTATGGTGTTTTTAATGAAACAATAAGCCTGAACTTAGTTCAGGAGATTTTACGGTCAAAATGACTCAACAACTTTAGAATTAAAAGGTGCAAAAAATAAATGCTTTCATTTTGTCCCCTTTGCCATGCCCTCTTGGTAATTTTTCATATAAAGCTCTTTTTTAAACTAATTTTCTGTCATTCAAGATTCAGTGGATGCTGGCAATTTGTCCTTCCTCTGCCCCTTACTCTCCTCTATACGGTGAACACAGCCTTATGTTGTTGATTCTCCCTGGATATATGGAGGCATATTAGGACTGCAGATGTTGTGTGCTGCTCTCAGAGCAGGCCCATGCTTATCATGAGAGCAAACCACCGCAGCAGCTGTTCTGTTGTTGTATGGCAAGCGTGGCAAACTACTGGGACAGATGGGAACCTACTTCTTGTTTGCCTGGTATTTCTGCTCTTTCTCCTATGGGCAAGAGTAGATGAAAAAGAACCAACCAACCTACCCTGCTTTTGCACTCTAAAGAGTGACTGAAGGAGAGGAGAGGGATTTCAAATGGAAAAAAACTTTTTTTTTTTTTTTTCTTTTCAGGGTGATATCATCCTGTAGATATTTGCTGGTGCACCTACGTATGTCTGATTGACGTGCCAGTTTACTGCTCACATCGCCCAATTCAGACAGGCCCCTGACTGGTGCTGTTATTGCAGAAAGCTGCTTGGTCACTGCTTCTTTGGCAGTACCCTCAGCCCGATTAACTGCCAGTTCCCTCTTCCTGGCTAAACTGTATTCCTGATACCCTTGCTACTCATGCTATTTGGTGCTTTTTAAAATTATCCCTTACTAATGAAACAGCAGGTAATCAGGGAAGAATCCTAACTAGACCCTTAATTTTAATGGGCAGGAAAATGTACTGACATCTTCAGCATCTTGGATGTAATCACCGAGGAATCTGTGAAAGTCCTGTGTACTATACACAACAATGAAAACACTTAAGTGTTTTACCGTCTCTGCCAAAGAAGAAACACAGTCAGGAAACTGGTTTCGCCTGGAAGCTTCATCCCTGACTGGTTTTCCCTATTACACCTCAGAATATGCCCTTTGCCAAAGGGTACTATAATAATAATGCAGAGCCAGCTGTATTCAGCACAGAAATCTTGAGTCAGTGCTATTCACTGGAGGCATTATGGCTGCCCTGAGGGCCAAGTGCTTCAGATGATGGTAAAAAGAGACTTGGTAAATGATACCAAGTAATCAATGGTGACCAACAATAGTTTCTTGCCTCAGAGTGCTCTGAAAACTAAGCCTCCTTAGTAATGTAACATTTTAAGGCAGCTAAAATAAAGGCTTGTATGATCTCTTTGAAGGATCTCTCCTTGGAGATCATTTTTTTCCTCTTCTACCAGTTTAATGCCACAGTAACTCCACTGGCACCAAAAGCATTGCATCTAATTTACAAGCAATGTAAATAGGCAGAGAAAGATGACTTTTGCACATGGTCTTAGTTCTGTGTCTCTTTAGTCCAATGTAAGTAAATTAAAGGAAGAAAAGTAGTATACCTTCTTGCCCTTGTCACAAATGCAATAAAAATCATTATTACAAGCTAATCCAAAATGCTCCTATGCAGTTATTGATCGTTGTTCTTTTTATCTACAAGATTCAAATCCAGTTCCTTCTCAAAACAGTTGGAAAACAAATGAAGCACATAGAGAATAGACATTATTGCCTCATTATCACTCCCTACATGCCCTAGTTTCTGTCAGCACAGAATTCTAACATTTGTCTGAATTAATTATTACCAATACACACATGTCTTCGATCTAATAGTTTAGTTACTATAGTTTATCACTATATTTCTACCAAGTTAAAATATTTTCATTTCAAGAGCAGCAGAAAGAGGACCTCGAAAATTCTGGACAGTGAATTTTAGGCACTAAGTAGAGCTTCAGTGAGATGTCACTTAGAATCATTTTCAGACCGTGATCCTTTGATTCCTACTTCTGTGAACACAAGTTTGGCATTGAAATTTGGCCTTTATGAAAACAAGCTATTTCCACGCTTAAAATTAAGAAATAGTTTTTCAATAATTCTTATAATAAAAAACAACTCTCCTGTCCCATATTTATAAGCAAAAGTTTGCACTTGCAAAGAAACAATGAAACTAATGTAAAAGTAAAGCTAGTAAGATTAGCCTGTTACCGTGTTCCAGTTACTGGCAGAGGGGATGGAACAAACCTCACAAATGACAAGAACTACATCAGCCTTGTAGTATTTTCTGCAGATAGTTTAAAACTTGCTTGAGTCTGCAGCTGTACTATATACATTGTTCTACCTTCATTATGTTGGAGTGGCCTGAAAGCCCAATCAGCAGAAGAGGCTGAAAACAATCTCAAAGATTAACACAGAGCAAGAACAACTTTGTGAGGCCTATTTTCCTTACATGTGCCTTTTTCTGTTGCTACCAAGCAACATCTAAACTGTTGGCAGAAAGAATCCCTTCATCAGTTCTGTGCCTGACATACAAGGAAAAGAAAAAGATTTATTTGAATGAGCTAAATTAGCTTCACTGTTAGATTACACCTAGATCACTGATAGATTAGCAGCTTCACTGGTTGATACACCTGAGGGTCGTACTGCCACTGAGAGGGACCTTGACAAGCTAGAGAAATGGGCCAAGAGGAAGAGGAACCTCATGAAGTTCAAAAAGGGGAAACACAAAATCCTGCTCCTGTGGAGGAACAATCCCAGGCACCAATATAAGCTGGGGGCCACCCAGCTGGAAAGCAGCTTGGCAGAAAAGGACCGGGGGGGTCCTGGTGGACACCAAGTTGAACATGAGCCAGCAACATCCCCTTGCCGCAGTGAAGGCTAATGGTATCCTGGGCCGCATTAGGCAAAGTATTGCCAGCAGGTAGAGGGAGGGGATCCTTCCCCTCTACTCAGCACTGGTGAGGCCACACCTGGAGTGCTGTCCAGTGCTGGGCTTCCCAGTAGAAGACAGAGAAGGACATACTGGAGAGAGTTCAACAAAGGGCCACAAGGATGATTAAGGGACCGGAGCACATCAGTGTTGAGGAGAGGCTGAGAGAGCTGGGACTGTTCAGCCTGGAGAAGAGAAGGCTCAGCAGGGACCTCATCAATGTGTATAAATACCCGAAGGGAGGGTACAAAGAAGATGGAGCCAGGCTCTTCTCAGCGGAGCCCAGTGACAGGACCAGAGGCAATGGGCACAAACTGAAACACAGGAGGTTCCCTCAAACATCAGGAAACACTTTTTCACTGTGAGGGTGACTGAGCACTGGCACAGGTTGGCCAGGGAGGTTGTGGAGTCTCCATCCTTGGCGATATTTAAAAGCTGCCTGGACGCGCTCCTGGGCAGCTGGCTCTGGGTGGCCCTGCCTGAGCAGGGGGGTTGGACCAGATGACCTCCAGAGGTCCCTTCCAACCTCAACCAGTCTGTGATTCTGAGATTTAGCACAAAGGAGCCCTACTGCACTGGAGAAGATGGTTTATAGTTTTATATGGCAGTGTTTTAAGTGATTCCTTTCAGTGTCTCTCCATCATATGCCAAATCTTTGGCTCATTTTTGTGACAGCCCTTGAGTAGCATGTGAGAAAGAAGTGTTAGGTTATTCATCACATCTATCTTTTTATTTATAGCTAACATTCAAATATGCAAAACATTTTAGATTCTGAATATTTCTTAAGCTCTAGGATCTATCATCTGCCATCCAAATTTCTACAATCCAAACTGTTAGTCTTGGAATCAAAATAGTGTATAGTTAGAGAAAGTACTTTTTGTTAATGATATAAGGACTAAATTAGCTTAGTTCTGACTAACGCAAGCCAGCAAATAATGCTGATGATGCCATACAAAGAGAGACTTTATAGCTTTTAGATGGTAATATCAGAATCTGAAGTATGGAACTGCTTCATTTCATCTATTAAATGCATGCACAATAAATAAATCCTAGATATGGATTGCATTGTTGTTACTTCATTTACACAAATTAATATTTTATCCCTAAAGTCCAGGGAACTATTTGCAGAGTAAGTGACTACCAGAGATGGATCAAGGATAGCCTTATGTGGTCTTGTATTTGTAGGGAGTGTAGTTTATTTGTAAACAGAGCTGCATGATATTTACCATTTTGATTTACAAACGTAATACAATGCATACATTTTAAGTTTTATTTCATGCAATCCCTCTGTTCCCAAAAAACTGGAGTGGCTTTATTTTGTTTCCTGAACTGTTATGCTCACAGCACAAGTAAGAAAAATTAGCAAAACAAATCTTTGCACAGAAAATGGGGCCCTTTTACTTGAAAAATTGGAAGTTGAAATTATGTTTGTCATGAAAAAGCCAGCTGGTATGTATTCAAATTTGGGGAAAAAATATTCCAATGGCTAGTTTTTGTGCTAAGGCATATTTCATTTGTCATTAACAATGCTTACTTATCCACTTAAGTGATTTTTACAAAATACTGAAAGCAAATGCAACTGCATAATCTTTTTCGCAATGAAAAATATCATAGTAGTTCAATGTATACTGCTTTTAGAACAACAATGACATAACCCAATAAAATTTTAAATTTTATCAAAAATGGCCACAACTCCTTCCAAGGTAGCTACTTCTTCCGATGTCGTCAGTATCACAATTAATTTCTAAGCTGTACACCCTTAAAACAGGGACTTTGCATCAGAAGCGCTGACACAATCACACAAGAAGTTACACTGCAATAAAACAGCTAGTACAAAATTCTGCATTCCAGTTGACTTAATGTTCAGAGTGCAGACCTTCCATCACATTAAAAATATGACAATTTCATTCGCTATAGCAAAAGCCGAGAGAAATGAAAGTGCAATATTACAAATCTCTGCATGTATATTGGACTCTTTGTAACACTCTTTTGAGAAATGATGATTCTGAATGCTGTAACAATAGTAACTGTAGAAGACTAATGCATCCAGAAGCTAAAATTAAATAACCTTCCGTTTCACAATGAGTGCTACAAACATGAGCCCCCTAATGAGAATGAAGTATAGCAGGTCAAGACTTTTTATAACATCAGAAGCCTCATCTAGAGCTGCTTAAGGTCTTTTGGCTACAATTCAGACCCTTAAGACACAAACACCAACCTGGTTGGTGTTTCTAAATAAATGTCAATAACAAAAGAAAAACAAAAGTGCTGAACTTATCATTATATTTTTGTCACATAAAAATACACAAGTAGAAAATGTCTCTACCATACAAATAATTAAAATAATTGATGCATCTAATGAGCCAGGATCAGATGAAGGTATTAATTGCCATGGCTTTTTTTTTAAACTTTGATTGCTTAAAATATTTAATGTCAATAATAATAAATTATACTAAAATGAAAGCAGTGCTAGCAGCTAATGGCCAATACTAGAAAACATGTTGATAGCTCATCACTCTAGACAATTGAAGAGTAGTTAATTTTATAACTCCATGGTATATCAGTCATTAACTGCAATTGTACATGACTGAATGTAAATCCTAACTGTATTTCAGTTCCAAACTGAGTCATAGGAAGGTTGAGAGCACTGCAAAATTGGGAATGCTCAGTCAGGGAAGGGGAGTGGGGGGGGAGAAATAAAGTAAAAGAGCTTTGTAATATACTCTTGCTGACAGCCAGAGGTTCTACACATTTCAGTTTTTAAATTGTACCTTTGGCTGGATGATGAGGGTGTCTAGGAGTACAGAGAGAAGGAGTAAATTTGGAAATACAAAGAACATACTCAAAGAGCATCACACAGCTCTACTTGAAAATGACTTCTTCCAGTTAATGACTGATTTTTCCCCACAATCAAAAGGCTTCCTATTAGAGTAACATTTGTCATGACTGTGTTGGTCTGAATAGAAACTTTAAGGAACCTGAATATTTCATCATTACTGTGGCAAGAAACACATTTTTTCTCCTAGATTGGATAATTCCTGTAGCACGTAATAGTCACTATGACCGCATCGTACCGTGAATTACAACTGCACTAATTTAACAGAGTATAGTTTCATATAATGTGGATAGCTGATCTAAGAATCCACATTAATATTTCATGCATAACATAAGAGCAAGTGATTTTTTGTAGAATAAATGATTGTCTCCTGTAGCATTCTACATTTTCACAGAAATCATTAGCATTTTGACTAAGGACATATGCAATTTTTTTCATTTTCCATACTCAGAAGCAGGATGTTGATGATGTCATCACTTTGACAAGAAATGCTTACAAAGTGCTAGTATTATACCCTGGCATTTATTAGATATTAATTCCAAGGATATTTTTAAATATATACATACTGTTCTTTTTACTTTTAAAGTAATTTTATTACTAATCTCTGATATTATAAAACTCTATTTTTAACCGCTGATAATTTCTAAATACAAAGCATGTGTAAAGTATGTTCAGTAATCTATAGCCTTTTAAATGAAAGGCATCACAAATATTCCTTGTGGCAGAAAAGGTCCTATAGCAGGTCTTTTAATAGCTGCTTAAATTTTGTCAACGTCAGTAAAGAGACAAAGAGAAGTCTGACAGGAAACTGATAACAAGTTGGAAATATTTGTACATACCAAAATGCTATTCTTTTAACTTCGTAATTGTATGTTTTTACAAAAATTACTTCAATCCATCAAATTGTGTTGTTCCCACTACGCAGATGTGCCAGTTATTTGACCATTATATTCTGCTGTTTCCATTTTGAGAATGTAGGGGATTATGCTGTCAATGGGAACATTTCCAATGAGACCAGTAAAAAATAGTTCCTCGGTAATGCTAGAGCTCATCAGCCTAAGTGCTGGCAGGCGAACTAGAATCCGGGCTAGCCTGAAAAAGAAGTTCAGTGGATTATAAATATATATAATACCAGTTCAAAATACTTTGTGGCTAAAAAGCTGCATCTGCTTTTATTATTACCATAACTCATGAATGGGAGTAAAGAGGCAATCAAAGCTAATTGAGCTACCATAAAAAGAATGGTTACTTTTCTATCCTGCAAGTGAAATGAAAAGCCACCATCTTTCTTTGTGGTTTTCCAATGAAAAGGACATGGTAATGCCCTTTGTAGATACAATGTGTATGTACAAACATACGATACTCCTGGTCTGCTTTTGAAATTCCCAGCTCTGGAAGCACTTCAGAGTTCAGGACAATGCTGAGATTAATAATGTTCATACTGACTAGTAGAACATTTGCAAAATTTTAAGAGTAAAATGCTTAATTAAAATTTAAACCATAAACAACATAGTCCTCAGTTGCCAAGCAACTTAATGACAAACCAGATAGCAAGAATGGGACTGGGTATGTATAAAAGGAAGTAAGAGAATCTGCTTCTGATGAGAAAAGGAATTTGGAGGGATGTGCTGTTACTCATACATATTGCCAAATGCTGTGGTTTTTTATGTAACAAGATGTTAACAGACATCCAATACAATGAAGTGATCGTATTGAATTTCTGGGCTTTCAATGCATTTGAAATTTAGGACAGTGATGAAAGGATATCTGCTGTGTTTTTATTTGGCAGATGTACATCACAAATGCCAAAATAAATAAATTTCCTGAACCAGAGCTGTGTAACAGCAAACCTTAGGCAGCACTGAACACAAGCCTCTGGAAAATGCTCGAGTATCTATGGAGAAAATATATAAGGTCCATTCTGCTAATATACCGTATCTTCTAAACTTTAGGGGAAAATTGCAAAAAGATCCAAGCTATGCTGCTGTTTTTGTGAAAATTATAAACACTCGTGCTTCTATCTCAATTTGTGCTAGCATTCAGTTGCTCAGAAATAATCAGATTTGTACTCTAAATTTATCTATGGGTGAGCATGGGGATATAGGCAATATGAATTAAAATATAGGACAGTGGGAAATGTAACTCTGATTTTCTTCCTTGACCAACTATTAAGAGAAGTAAGTATATGGAACAAATTCTATATTTCTTTTTATGGCAGATATACAGCTCTCACGCATGAAACCAGAATAATTGAACTGTACACAGAGTAAGAATGTGGGATTTGAGGATATTTCTGAAGTAGAGAATCCCATCTTCACTGCACCTAACTGGGAATCCTGATGCCCTTTCTGTTGCCTCACACAATGTTAACTCTGTAAGATCAGTGCAGAAACCAGTTTCAGAGATGGGAGAAACTCTCTCTTTTACTGGCTTCTGTTTGTTTGTTTGTTGTTTTTAATGTTACAATACCCTCAGACCTTGCTTAAATATATGGGATTGCATGCTTCTTTACATGGGGATACCTTTCACAATAAAAGAGAATATGTTCTAGGATATATTGCTAGACAGAAGTTAGAATTTCCCTTGTAGTGCAGATAATCATTGTGTTGATTAAATTTAAAATAGTTTTGATGGAGATTATTAGAAAATAGGATAATTATTTCCAGCAAGTAAGAAACAGGAACAGTTGAGAGGTGAAAAAACAAGTTAGATACTTTCAAAGAGAAGGCCTTGGAAATTAAAAAAAAAAAAAAAAGGGAGAAAATAAGTAGGACAGAAGCTTAAGAGTTGGTTACTGTTCCCCACATGTAATCCTTATTGTTCCAAGGTTTATAAACTGACAGTTTTAATACTTTTCTGCATATGTAACTTAACAAACATTTAAAGGATGATAATCACCTTTTATTATCTCAAAGTCTCTTTGACAACTAACTTGAAAAAGGAGGCAGCTTGAATTAAAGAAGTTTGAGGCAGTTGAGGCAGTTATTCTTGAGACTTCTAATAAAGTAAGTCTGTTTACTTTTCTAAACATGGCAATGAGACTCTCAAAAATAAAACTCCTCAAAAAAACCAAAGTACTCAACTTTAATTTACATGGAAGAAGCTAGACAGCTATTCTTGCTTCTACCCATCTTTAAACAAACCTACTTGCTTTTATGAAGAAGGTTCTAGTTCTTTCTCATCCATAGTCAAAAAAGAACAGATGTCAAAAAGGAAGTTTTTACATCAATGATGTTACTTTGTACTTTTGCCAGCTACGGCCCACAACATTACTTTGGGTACTATAGACAATAAATACCTATAAGTATCTTCTGGATAGGTTTTTTGTACATAGTCCTGCAATTCCATCTGTGCCTTCTCCTGGAATTTTTCTATTTGGGTTGAACTGGTCAGACCAGGGTGATCTAAAGAAACAAAACATTTCTGTATGTCGATTGTTTCCCTATACATTGCGAAATATATGTAGTTATAAGATTCTCGCATTTAATTTCATTTAAATATTTCTCTTGTATTGTGATGTTTAACATGTTAGCTGTATAAAGGATACCACTCAATTGAACATCTGCTTCCTGGCTTTAGAATCAGCTTGCTCACTTTTCTCTCCATAGCTCTGTGTATCCACAAGAAAGTGGGAAAAGATTAAGCCTGTAGGTATGCACCAGGCAATGACACTCTTAGTTTATGTTTCTAACCTTGCTTTTTCAAATGTGCTTGCCTCTCTGATTTTGACTAACTATGCTGACTGAGCAGTATCTAGGGGTGTTTTCTTGACAGATCAATTTCTTGAGCTTCCCGAGTCTGTCTCATGTTTTAATTCCAGCTGGCTCAGCTCCTCAAAGACAGTCACATGATCAGAAACAAACAGAAAATACCTCATATCTGACTATGCCCAAATATCTTCAGTGTTGTGTTCCAACAGCTTTTCCCTTGAAACGGGACAGAGTTAGCTTGAGTTTGGAGAGTTTCTTGCTCCTCCAACTTGAATAAAAACCCTAATAAACCTAACCCTAAAGGTACAATCTGCAAAAAAATTTCAAAAGCAAATTTCAGGACACCAATATCTTCTAATTAAACTAAGTTTTATTACAAAGGGAAAAATAATATCAATGCAAAAAAAAAAAACCCAAACCAAACCCCCTGATAACAAGATACTCCTTTTCTTTGTATTGTGTTAAATTCAAAGTCATAAACACCTTTGAATTAAAGTAAATAATTTACATTTCTGAGCAAGAGCTTCCCTTTCACTCAGCCTGTCAGCAGTTTTAAATTAACCTTTCTGTGTCCTAGGAATATTTCTCCACCTTTGCTGAAGAGACTGTCACTTCCTATTTCTTTAATGTCCT
>WAAD01011026.1:1887-15401 GCA_013389945.1 Fregata magnificens | reverse complement strand
GGTCTGCAATTTTACTTCTTCCCATTAAAATCTACTAAGATGAACTCCTATATTTGACCATGCTGTAGCATTCCACTTCTTGTGTTTACAGCCAAATTAAGTAAGTACACATGCTTTTTTCTTCATTGCTTGTGCTAAAACTCTTATACGCTTTCCAAAGAAGTTTTTAAAAAGGTTAAAAACTATCAAATGTTTGAAATACGGAAAGGAATATTTGCCAATACTTTGCTCTGAAGTCTTTCCAGTCCAAAGTTGGAAACTGGAAGCTGTACAGAAATGTTAAATTTTTTAAAGCATCCCTTTCTGCAGAATCGATCCTAATCGGCGACACAGAATGTCCATTTCTACATTGGAATTAATACTCACACAGAAGATGTTGATCACTTTACAACATGGAAACTTGAGGAGCTCTTATTTGCTTGCAATAGTAGGTAACAATTAACAACTTGTTAAGGTCTGGTGGGCTTTTTTTTTTGGCTGAAATACACTCTTCTTTTGCCACTGTAGTGCTAGGTCAAATATAAAGAGAGACCCCTTCTGCACTGCAAGAACAAAAAAAATGACTTTGCGTTTTAATTCAAAAATATTTCTACTATGAATCAATCATTTAGCGTATTTCAAAGAAATTTGAAGGATTTTCCTTTGAATCATTTCCCACTGGGTACCTAGGAAACAAAACATCTTCAGGGCTAAATTTCAGGGGAAGTCTTGCAGGTTTTAGTAAACTTCTCCTGGCCAGTACTTTACATGTTTCTGTTTTCTGTGCGTGGCAATACTCCCTCATAACTCAAATGGGATTAACCAATTAAACATTTCCCAGTAGTCTCTAAAATAGCTGCTCTTGGCATGTTTTTTGCATGGAACAAACCTCAGCGGGAGGATATGATAGAAATCTTGCACTATTTAAATATAGAATTGGGACATCAAAGAAAGGGTTGTATTGAAATAACATGGATAATTAAGGAAGTGGAGAACAGTAATAACTGATTTACATAAAATGCTAATAAGCCTCTTGACTTGTTCGGCAATTTCAGCTTTAGGCATGGTAACTGCGGGTTCAAATTTGTGTACTAATTTTATTTTAGTATTTTCTTTTTCTCCCGTTTTCTCCCCCCTATTTTTAAGCTCTCTACAGCCAGGCCAGTCTGTACCTGACACCAAACCCTTTTCAAAACAAAACCCCAATGAAATCAGAATCTGAACATAAACTCGTGTAAAAGTTTTGTACGCATTCATATCCACACATGCATACAAAGCACAGAGTGTAAAGGCCTTTAATTACTTGTCCGCATGGGTATGGATTCAGATTGCATCCCTTCTCGTTTAGCTCACTTTCATGTCATGCTGAATAATGTGTTACAAACGATCAATGACATATTAAAAATGTTAAATGCTCTTCACAATTACTAGGACTGAAAAACTTTGAAAACAACTGGAGTGTAATGGGAATAATGTGTTTCCATGGTGTTATGCTTCTTGCATACTCGGATGGGATGATTAGGGCACTGCACCAACACTATAGGTTATAGCTATTTTATACTGTACCCTTGTGCCATTTGCTTCTGCGAAGAAATTATATGCTCTGAAATTCTTGTTTTATTTTACTCTCCTACTGATCTCTCCTCACAGTGCTACAGCAGCAGTGGCTTTGAGATGTGAATGTGAATGAGTGTCTGAGCCGTTCCTTCAGGACATGTCTGTGTATTGACCTTCAGCTTACCCTGTTTCCCTGTGAGCCCTCTAAGCATGATCCATCGCTTTCTCAGGCCATTCTCCCTTCACCCCATTGATGGGTTTCAGAGCTACTTAAATTTCAAAGTCCTGATGTGTTGCAGCAGTGGCCAGGGCTCAGCTTTGCTCACTTATAGATTGTACAAGGTCACAGTAAGGGAAGGGGAAAAAAAGCCAGAGCATTTATCAGGATGTATTGCTTTACTTTTTCTATCCATCACAAAGGCGATGATTCTATTTTAGTGAAAATCCATTGAACTCAGATCAAGTCAGATGGCTGTTATCATTGGAAACTCAAGAGCTGTCACACCATAATCGGTACAAATGATGAACACTGAAACGTGGGGCTTGAGGCCGCTTAATGGTCTTTAGTGAATTTTTTTCTGTTGCTTTTTAAACACCACAAAATCATTTTACTTAAGTGATTTCAATTTGAGAACACTAAGATTTTGTTATGCACGCACAGTTGATTCAAGTAGAGATGATCTGACAGCTATTGTGCAATTAAATGTTTTCCACCGGGGTGCCCTCTCCCCCATGCACACACCAGTACACACATGTAGACCACCCATACAATCACAATTATTTGTCTCAAAGCTATTCTGATTCTGGTCATCTTCTGTGATACACTTTCCACTTGTAATAGGCAATGACACCATGCAATGTTAACAGGAACTTCTGCAGCAATATTGCTTTGTATTTTGTGAATGAGCTTTGGTAAAGCTTCCCTGTTCTAGAGCTACCCGCGTAAGTAGGAGCTCTGTATGTGGGGAGAGGGGAAAGGAAGTCAAACTTCATTTCTCTTTCTTTTTCTCAAATCACAAATAGCTTAGTGAGTATTACATTTTAATAAAAAACTGGGGATCTTGACCATACTTAAAGGCACCAGAAAAGTTTCACTACATAGATATGGAATTAAAGGATATTGTTCAGTATAATTCCAACTGTATTTGAATTGCATCAGAAACACAGTACAGGGGAGTGCAAAGGAGCAGGGTATAGGCATCATACCTGACAGAGAGTTCATTCTTCCCTGCAGTCCAAGCATGCTAATTATTCTCATACTTAGGCTTCATTCTACTTCCTATCAGGTGTGACAGACTCACCCTCTACTTACTTGTTTTGATTTCATCACATGCACAGAAGAAAGACCAGCTATCCCAGGTTCCAGGGGACCTTGACAGATAATTAAAAATGTCTCTCTAATTAGGAGAAAAATAGCAACAGACAACAACTTTGCTCCACAGAAAAACAAGCCATTCCACAAAATTGTTATTTTCCTACTGAAATCCCATCATAAAGTAATTGCCATCCAATTTTTGAAAGTAAAAAACCAACCCAACCCTTGTCACTTCCCACACAAACCCATTCCCCAGACAGATGATTTACAGTACTTGTTCAAAGTAAACATATTCAGCCTCCTAAGTGCTAGCAAATCTTTGCCTTGAACACCCCCTCCTCCACCACACCTACAGAATATGGTAGAGGAAAGACATGATTGTTATGCAGGAATGTCCTAAGCTACCTGGAACTTTTTATTGTTTAAAACTACGTTTAGATCTTAGGTTTTGACCTCCTCCCATGGAGCTAGAACAACACATTTTGAACAAGGAGCACCTCAAACCATACGAGAATTCAGGAAGGAGCAAAGGGACAAAGGAAACAACCATTTCCACTGAACAATGAAGAACAGTACATGTTTATTATTACTATTATTATAAAGCATACATAGCACCTTATAAAGAGAATAGTCAAAGCCTGCTAGTTAACTTGGCAGATTTAAGTCACCTGCCACTGCCACATTCACAGGGCCAGAGTGGCCTCTCCAGCCACCTATGGCAGCTTCAAGGCTGTTCTAGTATGGTTTCAGCTTCTAGCGAACTGCAAAATTGAAAAAAGAAGTAAACCTAGAGCCAAATGGACTTAAGGCATGCTTCCTTCTCACCTGCTTTCTTCTCAGAGTAGCCAGGGTACTGTGAAAAATGTGCTTTTACATTTTGTAGTGTAGTGCAGTGACTCTGCTGTCTCCTAAACACGTCAGTCACGGGAGTGAAGTGGGGATCAGGCAGTGGAGATCTCTGTGCATCTGGACATCTAATATAAACAAATATTTCATATTTTGCCTGAACAAAATTTTCAAGCAAAGGCACAGGGAACACAGGCCTGTAGTTCCTCTCCATTTTCACCCGTCAATGCTTCCAGAGATCTGGAACAGGGCACGGTGAAGGCTGTGCATAAACTCTTTAGGAGCCCCTTTAAAACTCCTGCAGAGTGGCATTAATAAGCTTTAGTGTAATGGAGGATCAACCCCTCTGCTCTGTGCTTCAAGAAGCAGAAAATCTTAAATAGGCTGGTATTAGGTCTTCAAATCTCTTTTCAAATACAATTTTGGGAAGCTCTACGTTTAAAATAGTATATTTTTCTTTAATGAAAAAACTACATCTTAACCTTCAGTCTAATAAAAAATGATGATAATTTTTGTGGATATTTTAAATGTAACAAGTTACAATTCGCAGACTTTTAGCTGTAGTCACCTGTGCATACACTGCATGCTCAGGGGAGAGCATACAACATAATAAGAGCTGTGTTATGATGTATTTTCAACAGTGACAAGTCTTGGGCAAATAACCGATTTCCTTCTATTTTATAGGGGATATCCAAAAAGATGTAACAGCTAAAAATATGCATATACTGAAAAACTTTTTCTTGCTCACTGATTTGCAAGATAAATCAAAAGACACTAGTGCCGTCGCTACTCTTTGCTCCCATATTTGGGGCCGAGCCAATGACAGAGAACGGACTGAGCCAAGGGACTCTTCGAATGATCGCAGCTGAGCAGAATGGTTTCTTCTTTACTTCCTTCACTTGAACTCTGTTATCACACAGGGGACATCTGAAGAGTAGGATATGTGTTGTTCAATTATACCAGTAAGGACTAAATTGTCCTCAACAGAATTTCTGATGTCACCTGTTTTTGCAAACAAGCCTTCTAGCTCCTCTCTACCTCTTTTTGTCAACTATCTAGGTGCTGGGCTATTTGCAAAAGAGCTGTTGTACAAATCGGGCACTTGTATTTTTATTCTTTAAACCTCTTGCTTCCTACCCTATCCCAAACTTTTAATGCAGCTTTTCCTCCAACAGAAGGAAAATATCTTCACCATTTCCAGCAGCCCTGGTGTCTTCTGCTGTCGTTTTGGGACAGCAAGCAGCAGTGGGAGGCACTGCTTCACACGGGTCTTTAATTCCTTTGAACAATTCCATCTCCTGCTGTACAGAGCCAAGAAATGGATATGCTCAGTTCAGGGCATGTGCTTCATAGATCCCACTGCAGCACAGCAAGGCCTGACTTCTCACCGTTTTCATGTCACACGGTTTCCCAAAGCACAAGGGCCTACCCAGGTCTTATTTCTTTTTCCCACAAAGTCAAACTTTTCAAGAATACTTCTGTAAAAGCCTGGATCTTTCTGGCAAATAGCATATGGGCCCAAATCTTGACAATTCAGTCTGAGTACAATTGAAACGTCTCTCTAATTAGGTAATTTAAAAAGAAAAAAGCAAGCAAAACAAACTGAAAGCCTTTAGCTTCTATTTTATATCAACAAAGACATGTTTTCATCATACTGCTCTTGCAGGTTGTGAACCTTAATTGGCCGATGTCAGTAAAGAGCTCTGAAATCCTGATATGGTATTGAAGTTACCATAGAAATATGTAACACTTGTCATTGACTCACTAAATACAGTCCATAGAGAAACAGGAATAAAAGACAGAGCATGGATTCTGGAATGAAAATACACACAGCGTTTTCAACAAGCTTCAAAAAATGAAACAACAACTAAGTCCCTCTTAAACGATTTTTCACTGCAACAAAATTCACTGCAACTTCCAGCACCTAAGAGGTACTTTTCCTTTTCCATGGCTTATACGCCTTTCAGGTATCAGTGGTGGCGGTGGTAGCAGGCGATATAAAAGCGCTGACACCCCTGCTTGGGAAGGGAGTATGGTGGACTGCCACCAGTAGCACGGCAGGCACTCGCACTCAAAGCAGGCCTGACATGACATGTTCCCATCCCAAATAACAGCTTTATATTCAATTCTATCCACTGGAGATGTCAGCAAGGGAAACAAGGTTATGTGGCAGCAGCTACCATATTTTACCTATCTATATAAATACATTTAAACATGTGGGAAACAAGGTTAGGGGAGCGACCCTGAAGTATGGACTTTTAGGCTAGTAACCCTCACATAACTTCAGCTTGAACACTGCAAGTGGGAGCAAAAACAGTGCATGATACCGATACGTCTACTATAAACATCCACGGGAAAGAATTAAACCTGTTATGTGCTTTAACACGGCCCCTGTCTGTGAACTGGGAGTGCTTTTGTAGTGCACTGCCTCACAGAGCAGACAAGCTTCTTAATAACTGGATGTTAGGAGAATTGAAGCAAAACTTTTATCTTTACTACTAAATCTCTCTTTTCAATCACTAAGCTCCCTATGAAACAGCATAACAATGCTCCTATTAGGTAAGCAAGGGACAGAGTGGATGCAAATCCCCACTGAATTAACGTGCCTGCTCCTGAGTCAGCATTGGGCCTTCCAGCGTCAACCTTGCCAATCAGCATGTCTGGTTGTTCCCATTTCCCAATGGCACAGGGCTCATCTTCTCTCTGAAGAAATCAAGCCAAGTATGTGGCACCTCTCCAAATTAGTGCCACAAACGAGGGCGGGTTTTAGAGTCTAATTAGCATTACCAGAGAGTGTCCATTTTTCAATAACCTCCACAGGATTTAAACAAAGCAAATTAGAGATTGCGGCCCTATAAAGTGTACAGTTAGCTTATAACATTGGATAGCAAGATGCGCGCACCTAGCAGTGGCTCCTTGCCAGTTTTGGCTAGCAGAATTAGGGTACGAACTTGGGATCTCTCAGTGAATAGATGCTAATGCACCGGTGAAAGGTCATCAAAGCAGGCTGACTTCAAACACCCTGGAGAGGTACTGAAGTCTCTCATTCCTCCACTATCTTTTGTCCCTATCCCGTTTACCTAATAGATGATCCTAACAATTCACATTGGCAGTCCTTTGTAGTGTAATGAACACTATGTGGTCTGATGAATGCAACCACTGCACAGAAAACGTCAGTTCTTTCATTAAGAAAACCTTCCCAAGTTCATTGTATTGAACCAGCGCTCCAGCTATTAGGCTGATACATGACACAGTCAATTCCAGTTACACTTTAAGTGACTACTCATGTTCAGTGAATTCAATTTTTAAACCTCATTTATATATGTTTAGATATTTACATGTATGCACATTTCTTCCATTTCTTCTTTTTCTGAGCTTTCTGTTATTATAGTCATGGCGGGGGGGAGAGAGAAGATCGTATTTCCCAACAGATCCTGAAAATGCATAGCTGATGGAAAAGACACTGAAAAGCAAATCAGCAGCTTTCTGAGAATATACTTGCATAGAACTCTGAATTACTTGTAGCTAAAATAAATTGCAGTGTATGCATTTATTAATGTTAAATAAAATATCCGCATGAATTTCTTTAAAAAAATTACTATTGTTATTTCACATTTATTTCTGAGGACCCATTTTCTGATATTAGGCAATATAGTACCTCCTTGTATGTAGTACTACAATTAGTGGCACATAAACTTTTAAAGCAGGTAATTAAAAAAGTTAAGCTACTGCTGCTGCTGAACAGAAAGCATCAGTTCTTTCATTAAGAAAACCTTCCCGAGTTTATCGTATTGAACCAGGACTCCAGCTATTAAGCTGTGCGATGACACAGTCGATGCCCACTATAGTATCAATTCAATTTAAGCATCTTTTTGTTATTGCTAGCCTTTCTGTACTTTCTTTTAACTGACTTTGTTTATTGACAATTATTAGAGGACCATTGGTCCCATAAGATAGGCATATTTTCATTATACATATCCTCTACAGCACACAGTAGTAACAGCATTTCCCTTCAGATCATGCTGAAGTCTTTGAAGCATTTACAGTGTGCACAGATTATGATACAGTTCTTTAGAAGTAAAAAATAAATAAGGTCTCTTATTGCATCACTTGGATATTGAATGACAGAAATTTAGCTTATCATCCACGTATTCAAAAAGAACAGGCCGTTTACTTCTTTTGAAATATATCACAAAAATGTTTCCATTAATGTGGATTTGGTTTAAATTAAATATAAACTATCAAGTCGACTTTTCTACAATGAAAAAATCAAATTATTATATCTTGACTTTACCAGGCTTAACATGCTTGTGGACTAAAGCTGTACTGTTTGGGAAGTAAAAATACCTTTCTTAATACTGCATTTCACAAGAGAAATTGCAATTATGGGATGCAGGGACTTTGTGGCTTGATATACTTTGCAAGCGGAGAAGGGGGATGCCCTTCAAAGTTAGAGGGTAATCATTATTGACCTTGTGCATTCAAGACAGCATAGCAGGTTTCTATATAAAGAAACTTACAGAGAGGTCACTGAAAGCACTAGTGAAGAGACACAAAAAAAGGAGATAGGACAGAATACAGCGTCAGTTAAGCAGGTTAAAAATTTAACTATAAACAGATTTGGGAAGTGAAGACAAAAACAAAAGTACATTTTCTTTGTAAGTGTCATGCAAATTTATGGTTCTGCATTAAATGTTCATTATCAGTTAAGTAGCCTTTACAATGTAATTATTAACTTTTATAGTTTCTGCAAAGTTTTTTTCTCTTCTTTCCCTACACATAGCAGTGTGTGGTTTTTGAACAAAGGGGCATGTGCTTAGGGCTGGCACTCAGCAGGCAGGAATTTGGGTTCTGGTCCTCCCTCCTTCACTCATTCACCGGGTGCCTGTTAATCTCTCTTTGTTTAAATTTACCTGTCTGCAAAATAGGTACAATAAAACCAGCAGACATCTCCCCAGGGTTTTATGACACTTAGTTTGGCACTTCAAAAAGCACACTTAGTAGAGCATTTTGAAATCATTGAATGAAAAGCATTATGTAATGAAAAATAAATTACTTCAGTATGATGAGGCTGTTTGGAAAATGTTCAGTTAAAATGCTCTGGTTAGGAACATTAAGACCCCTGGGATACACAGTGGACAGCTGTAATATGCTTTTTTCTTTCAAACAAAATTCTAAAATAAGCTGTAACACAGAAAAGGTCCTATTCACATGTACTTTCTACTCCCATTTAATTAAATCACAGTCATTATTATTATACAGTATTCACATATTTTCTGTTTTCCTCTCTAGATAAAGAACAAAGAAATTGAAAGAGAAATCGAAATAAAAAGACTGAGACCTTACTTTTTTACTTTTATAAACAGAGAAGACACAAACCTGCTGCCCTTTCTGCAGTCTGTGCTACTTCTCTTCAACCTACAGCCTCACGATGGCTGTATAAACTTGGCCTGGTTAGGCAAACCTCTCTTTTCTACTGGGTCTTTCACCTCAAGAACACCAGCCTACCGTGCAGCTAGGAAGCTGCAATCTCAATACACTGAAAACCTCCACCAGAAGAGTCAATCATTCTTATTAATAGATGCCCACAGTGTCCTAGAAACAATTCACTCGCATGACTGTCCTGCCCCTTAAACTTCCCCTCCCCTGTCAGTCGACAGCACAGTTTCCCAAAATATGTTTCATTTTCAAGAGTTAGATTTATTACAGCCCTGTTATCACATTCATACCCTTCCTGAAAAGATAAAAATAAGAAAGACCTTACAAGAAGATGTTGTAGCAATAGCTAAATCATAAACGTTTGATAAGGCATGGCTAAATCCAGACAAATAACTGTTCAATCCCACTTTGTATTAGGCAGATAAAGTCATACAGGAAATCAATGTGATCTATTGAAATGAAAAAAGGTCCAGCTTAGGGACTATATGGCATTATAGAATATGTGACATTATAAACAGGCTGCTTCCACAAGTGTTACACAATGAGAAGTTGCATAGTTTTTATTTATTTTTCTGTTTATGAATGTAAAAGCAGGATGTGAAAGTCGTTATTTGTCAACAGGGCAAATATGGGCAGCAGTGAAGTAGGTGAGTATTTATAACCTTTTTATTTTCCCAGTCTTGAAGGGAATACATAATCCTCTCTAGGGATAAAAGGATCTTCAGTCACCCACTAGCCCAGGGCTCCTTTTTAGCACAGGCTGACAGATGTGCTAAAATTATAAGTGAAGTGTTGTGATGTTGACTCCTAAAGCACCGATCATTAAGGTTGAAATTAGTATCCCCTCCCAGCCATTCCAATGTTAAAAAGTTCTGACACCAGGCGTAATTGGACAACTTTACCTAGTGGGGATAGCATTACATTTTATCCTACTGACTTCTTTCTGCCTTTTTCATCCCTGCTCCAATTTAAATGAAGCAAAACAACTTTTTATACATCTTTCACTTACACAAAACAAAACAAAAATCTGCTTATGCAGAAAGACATCTCAAAAGCAGACATATGAGTTCACAACTACATATACAAGTAGTATTGTTTAAGGCTATACTATTTCAGCTGACAACAGTATTTTAAATAAGATGCAGTTAAAAAAAAGACTGAAGGAAAATATAAACAGCTGTCCTAATATGTATTAGCATCTGCTGAAAGAAATTTCATTTGGAAATGTAAAATACACTTTTCTGGCTATATGTACTAATTAGTTACATGCAGTGTTAACATACTTTTATCTTCTGAAATAAAAGTTTCACATGTGCTGTATTTATGTATACCTGGATGCATCTCCCGCCAGTATAGCAGTTGCTATAAATGTCAGTAAGTGCTAAAAGATATAAGCAATCCGCACAATTAGATTTCAAGTCATTGAGATCAGCGTGAACTAAAAAACATGTTAATGTGCTATACATACTGCCACTTCTGCAAATATTGCTGAGTTTGATACATTAACTAATGGACCATCACCTGATAAACACTGGATGTGTGCGGACGAATAAAGTCTCAAATTGTCTCTACTGACTCAGACCAAGATTTTGACAATGACACAAAACCAGCAGTGCTGTTGTACTATTGTACTATTCTTGTGCTGTGTGTCTAAAGAAAAATGAAGCATATGATTTAACACAGTTTTCCAATAGATCTTCCTTCTTTATTTCATGAGAGAAACTTAAAATGTAGCTCAAGGCCCACATTGTATCGTAAAATATGGGAAAGCTGACTGTGAAACCTAACCAGCGTTTTAAAATCAAGTAAAATTCAATGTTTGTGAATGCTTAACACTTTGCTATTGAGTTAGATTCAACTTATAAAGGTTGATGAGCACATCTATTTCTGGCATGAACAAAGAAAGTGTTAATACTCTGGCTCTCTCATAGTCCTATACTGTACATCAAGCCACCAGCTTCAACAACCTCACCAAGCCCTATACTTCATCTTTCAGCTGAACTGTGCATACTGCTTCATCTACACTGGGCTCCTGCCCAGGGCTACTATACCTCTCGATCAAACTATGCTGGTCTCACGCAGAAAGCAGACACACCTAAACTTCTATTACACTACCTTGCGCTGCTTCCTCTCCAGTACGTCACTCACATGTCAGACTACTGAAGACTTACTGGACTAATGCACAAATCTTGCTCTAATTAGAGACAGGAGGCAAGCTAACGTGCACAACTAAGTTCTGCTTTGGCGCTGCAGCGCTGCAGCTGGGGTAGCGAGTGCTGAACTGACTGAGAATTTTGATAGTTAATGATTCATTCTCAAGGCAATCGGTGGCCCCTTCTGTCCCACATCAGCCCCCTTGCTGTTCAGCATTATTGAGAATATGGTTTCCAGCACTGAACTACTAGCTGCCCCAGCCAGGATAGCCTCTTCCAACTGCTTTCTCCCACTTTCAATGCCACTAAGCACTATTAGATGGGAAGCATTAACACAGTCTGCACAGATGCTGTGCAAAGAACAAGGACAAGATTCCTGCATCTTGGTTTTGAAGATATTCTTGCCTGTTTCTTTCGTCTTGTAATTAAGTTTTTTGACTTGTACTTGCCGTGATCTGTCTCTCTAAGGATGTGGCTGGTCAACTCCCCTTCCGTAACCTCCTTCAGTGCTACCAGTAAGCCCTCTGGACTTGCCGTAACTGCCAGCTCACCAGAATTTACTTCTCATTCGTGCTCAGATTTCTATTCTCGACTTGTTTCTGTCTGGTTTGTTGCCAATTCTTTCTTTTAACTGTAAGACTTTTATCCTACACACCCACACAAAGGTCCGGCCCACAAACACCTCACCCCTTTTCTCTCTGCTCCTGCACTTATTATGCTGAGCATCTTTGGTAGAAAACTTAGTTTTTCACCACAAATTCATCCTTTCTTCCTCTAATACTGTAGTATGCCTATACAGAAATCTTCAGCTTAATCTAGTTTATCCGGATTCCCTATCAACATGTCAATGCTCACCCTAGATCAACTGCAAGATAGTCGTTTTCACTGATGACTTCCTAAATTTTCAAACAAGCATTTTCATGCTTTCTTTTATTCTGCTTACAGATCTGCCCACAAGCATTTGCAATATTATCTCATTATCTTTTTTCACAATCCACATTAAAATTCTCCTTTTCTTTGGTATCTAATCTTTTCTTTGGCATCAAAAAAAATCATGCCTAAACCAGGGCCTACCATATTGATTAATATTATCCCATTATATGCTTGTTCTTTTTATCTATCTGTATCCCTGACTTTTGATTAACACTTAAATTTTAAGCAATACGGACTCAGAACAATCTTTTTGGTTTATTTTGCATATTTATTAATATGGCTGGGTCCTCATCTGTGACTAACAATCTAGGCACTGCACTAACGATAATTATCATCACCTTGTTGTTCCTTCTTTGTTGATATATAAGCGTGTAAACTGGATTTTGTTTTCTGGGTAGGACTGCCAGGAATGATTGTCAGGAGTTCTGCCTGAAGAAGAAACTCAAGTGCTTTTAGTAATCGTTTTGAAACTAAGGGTTGTAGTCTTTTGGGTTTTTTAATGGAAATTAGGGATGGGAAAATTTTCAGGGTAACTGTCAGGAAAAATGGTTTGGAAAGTACTAATTAGAATGACTTTGTGTTATGTTGTCAGATAAGCAGCATACACATAATTTTTTTTAGTAAACATATTGTAAGAAAGTAAAAGAAAAATGAATTGCAAATTCTGCTTCTGTATGTATCAACAAGGACACACGAGCATAATACACCAAAGTGACAGTCAGTCTCCTCATAAAAGGGAGAACGTGAAATGCTAACTCTCACAGACAAACCTACCAAAGATGAGAGAGTGCAAATGCAGAGAACCCTATTTAAGAATGGAAGCACCAGTATTCATCTCCCAAATCTTCATGAGTTGGAGGCATTAAATTATCTAGACTGATGCCAGCACTTGGATTAAATTCTAATACATTGCCATGCACTAATTCTATTATTAGGGAACGAATGGGGAACAGAACATGCAAACACATTACCATGACTGTATAAACTGTATCTTTATTTGGAATAGGAATTATTTTAAGGACATCTGAAGCTCTGTTTTTCTTGCACGAAATCTGGGGCGTGAACCTGAAAAATTAGCAAAAGGGCAGAAAAGCTTGAAAACAAGCTGATTATGACAGTCTTATCAAGAAGAAAGTGAAAATGCAAATGAAATAGACATTTTCTAAATATAGTTTAATTTATAAATAAGACTTCACATCACAGATTTGTTTATCCTCATTTGGTGATAATTGTTCACAGCAGAATATATCAGAAAATTCTATAATAGGAACCACAGCCAGGAAATGTTAAAT
>WAAD01011025.1:3863-29387 GCA_013389945.1 Fregata magnificens | reverse complement strand
TACCCAGCCTGTCTGTATTTTCAACACTACTCTGTTCTAAATTCAACATTCCTCCCATTGAACACAAGATTCCTGTTGTTTTACTGTCTGCCAACTACCCTGGTGACCAGAGACATCCTGTTCCAGGCAGAGAGACTCTTTCCAACACTCTTAAGGAACATTCACAACTTTCTCCTAGATCACAATGAAACTTTCCTTTTGTGTAGATGTCAACAGGACGGTGTGCTGGTCTGCTGTATTCCTTCCTTCCCTCTTTGCTCTGTACTCTTATCCCATTCTCTTCATCTTTTCTAGGCAGAAGAAATAGCCTTGGTGGTGATGTTCTCTTTGTTGGAAAACACCATCCACTTTGTGACTTTATTGTAGAACAGTACAAGACCAAAAATACAGAGGTAGGTTGTACTTGTTCTTAAGGGATTGTGTAAGTGGTGAGGGTGGAGGTCTAATAAGTGCTTCAGCTGAAAAATTATTTTTTCCATAGCCAGTGGATATACCTCCAGAGCTGTGCCATGGCATCCAGGGAAAGCTTACACTGAATGAAAATGCTGTTCTTCCAGATCAGTGAGTATGGCTTTTGGTATGGGTGGTTTGATGCTAAAGGACACTTCCTTCAGTTATGTCTGCATTTAAATAAAAATATCTTTGTGCCCACAACAAGAAACCTAAAACTCCTGACAAGGCAATGCATTTAGTTCTGAGGCTAAACATGCTTTCCGCTAGCTTTCATAGTAGGTGTGTATTATTATCAGCATATGTAAAAAAAACCAAGCAAGTAAAACTTCCATACTTACGATCCTATTTTTTTTATTTCATAACTAGGCTTTTAAAGCAGCATCAGAAATCTTTAAAGCGCTCTAATGTGTGTGTTTAATTGCTGATGAATCTTTTTGTTGTTGTTATTTCATCTACGGAAGACTGATCTTTATGTGTTTGGTAATGTTTGAACTTTAATAGGTAAACAGGACCTATATAATAAAAGTAGTAGTGATCAGTGGCCTTATTGAATAAGGTCATGTTGTTTTGGCCTCTCTGCTTTTTGTATGAATGTTAATTTAATGCAGTCTGTAACTTCCAATAGTGCATGCTGTTTAAAAAAAAAAAAAAAAACAACCTCAACAACTCTGCTTTTTATATGCTGATCTTAGTTGCATTAAAGAAAAATCCAGATAGAGATATATTAGATACGTTTTGCCATTTTTCTATTTAGGCTATAGCACTAAATTCAGGAGTGTTACCAGCTACACATACAAAAAATGCTAATATTTTTTGTTTTCTAGATAATGCATTTGGTTTGAGAAATTATCAGTGTAATCTTCACATTGTAGGATACGCATTCATTTATCTAACTTTGCTTAGAGGCATAAGCAGGTGTTCAGTAACTCATTTGCATTAAATGCACAAACACTCCGATTCCGTTGGACAGATAATGTATCCTAGGTCACACTTACTAATATACATTTCTCTATTCTTGTCATGGCTTGCGAAGAATATGAGCAAGTCAGAGCTGTTCTTGGAGGGAATAGCAATGTAGGAAAAAGAAAACTCTTCTGGCATCGTCTTCCCTAGATAGGGCTTGAGAAATGAGTATTTTTTTTTACCTAGAGAAGTAGTTTGCTAGGATTTCTGTGAAGATGAGCAGGCATTTATATCACCACTTCAAAATAAGTCTTACTTTGCTAAAAAGATCTGGATCAAATTCAGCCAGCAGGCGTATAGTTTGTGACCTCTGTAACGTGAGTATGTGACAGTTGTGCGCAGTAGGGTGAACAAAGGAATCTGGTTTCTGATTGATAAGAGTAATTTTCTCAAGCGTGTTGTTTGTCTGCTGGAATTGAAGGGGTAAAGTTTTCTGGAGGAAAGAAGGAAAGGGTTAAGATGCAACTGCATGTCAGCCTATTAAATCTCAGTTAGAAAGGAGACTTTAAGTGCTGTGGAAGACAGCNTTTTTTTTTTTTTTTTTTTTTTTTTACTTCAAAGCCTTTTTCTTCCTAGTGAAGTAGGTTTGTGTCTTCATGGTGTCTCTCTCTCTCTGGTCTTCTCCTGCCTTCTTAGAACCTGTTGGCTTGTTATAATCGAACCCTAGCAGTGCCTGGAAGTTTCCAAGGTGCAGAATAGCACCAAGGTTTGTAAACAGGCTGCTGGGTAGTGGGAAGTGTTTGAACCTACTGTTAGACACTAGAGAATCCACACAGATCAGCTGCAAAAGTAATGGCATTAAGAAATAAGGATTCAGTAATTCCATTGCTTATAGAAGTATTTGATTTAGGGGAAAGGCAAGTTAATTTTGAAATCCCTTTTACGTGTCGCGCACTTAGTTGACAGAGGAATGGGAGTGGTAGCAACAGAGAAAGTGGAGCAAATGGTGAGAAATAATGTTATATTTGACAGAGGTTTTTCTCTTTACCAGGATGGTGGAGTCTCCTGTTCCAATGCTGCGTGATCTTGCACAAAATTCCGCAGTCAGGTAAGTAAACTCTGGGTTTTAATGCAATAGCGTACAAAATACAGCAATGAAAACTCAGTATATCCTGGTGTTTTGTGTTGTTGAATTTGCAACAGAATCCATCTCTTAATAAAATTGAAGCTTTTACTTTAAACATTTCTGGTTTTCTGTGAGAATTAAATCCAAGATACGTTGTAACACAGCAGGCTTGGGTTAGGGTGGTTAAGCAGAGAGCAGAGTGCAGAGTGGCATGCCCTGCAGAGATGTCAGAGGTGGTCGTTTCTCAGCACATCAAACCCAGCGTTTTTCATCCCTTCAGAAATACCTCATCTTTCTTGCTGTTGCTTTTCTGCTTGCTCTCTGTTGGGACTTCCGGGTCTTTGGCAAGCAAAGAACAGCACCTAGAGAACTTGATAGTCTGTATCAAGCCCTTTAAATTAAAGAAAACCAAATGTTCATGAGAGCAACCCTCCAAGACAGAATTGGGTATTGATTGAAAGTCCTCCAGCTCTTGATTTTTGCCTCTTGGATCTTTATCCATTTTTTTATTCCTAGCAATTCCCAGGGGATGCGTGAGAATATAAGCTTCATGTCTTTAAGAAGTAAAGGAGTAATGCTAACTTTGCCTGAGTGTGATGTTTGGGAGAATAATAAGAAACTTCATACTGAATAAAAACCAAGGCAGTTTCCGAGAGTAAATCTTGTGGTCACAGAAGATTTTAATTACTCTTGCACTTGACAGCAACTTTCTGTAGATCTAGTGTGTTGTATGTCATTCTCACTTAATTTGGCACAGTGTACTAGGTATGTAATGCTTGAGCGTATAACCTTTCACTTCTTGAGCCACATAAGATAGCTGAGACACTGAAAATCACTTGTGATCTGTCTGCCTCCTTGGAGGAAAAAATTATGCATAGCTTGGTTCAACTAGAGCAACTATCTACAGGCAGTAAGGAGTGCTAAGTTGTGGCCTGTCAGGATATTGTAGAAAGGATGTTCTGAAATGGGGATTTAGTTACTTTGAGGGATGAGTTAAAGGTAGTTTTTGGCTTTCCATCTGCCACTGTCAGGAGGTTTGAATTGTTTTGCGCTTCTGTCCATTTCTCTATTGCAAGGATTTTTCTTCCTGTCTTTTGAGATAGTATGAGCAGTCATGATTCTGCTCTTCAATTCTTGTGACTTTGGCTGAATTTTCAAAGGGACCATTATTCTCTTTCCTTCGACTCTCATTCATTCTCTGCTGAAAAACAGATGTATTTCAGCTGGAAGAGTGAGATTATTCTGCTTAGTTGTTTGCTTTTATCTTTCTTGGCATCCCAAGCATTCTTCTGTATCAAATGGTAGGTAGTGAGAGAACAGGAAGCAGGCTGGTGCCGTGTACTTCAAACATGTCCCTGGTGGGACCTACCTGAGACCTGGACACTTACACCAGGAGATTGGAATTGCTAGGAGTGTGGATGAATTTTCCTAGAGCAAACCCAAACTGCTATATAATGCTTTGTACCAGCAGAAGTTAAGCTTTCAGCCACTTTTTGCTCTATTACCGTTTAGTTTGTATAATACTAGACAGCTGAAAATGCAGGGTCTGTGAGATGTCACTGGAAATAGGTGTATATCCCTCCACGGGAACTGCATGCAACTGCAAAGCCGCCTTTCAGGATGAAAACTCCCTGGCCCAGGAAATCCCACTTCTAAGTTTTGTACACTTTTGACTAGACTGCATAGCAAGCCGATACCCTTCCTGTCTGTACTGTGGCAGCCTTTGAACTTAATCGAGTACAATCAGTGCTTTGACTAGAGGATTTGTACTCAAGGGTCTGCAGAAGATACTTCCATTACCATACATAAGGTAACTGTTTTCTAGACGTTAAACTTTCTTTTGGACGGGCTATTGATACAGAGGAGGGAAAAGGTCACCTTGTGGAAAATAATTTGAGACATCCAAGTCCGATATAGTCAGGATATCCATGTGCAAGAAATGCACTTTGCAGTTTAAGTCATGGGTTCTTGAATCTTTTCTGTTGTGTACATCACTGTTAATAAAGCAGCAATTACTTTTTAATCTTCCTTGTCTTAATTATCATGTAAACCTAATCCTCTAATACTTTCTCCTAGTATCTCTTTCAAAGACCCACAATTCGATGAAGACTTTGTTTTCAAGGCTATAGTGTTACCTGGTGCAAAGTAAGTATCAGTTGTCAGTATTCAAATAATTCCATTTTCTTCCACTAATCTGAGTATTTGCTCTGATAAGTATTTATGGAACTATTTTTAATATTAAGGAAACCTGCTCCAGTTCTGAAGCCAGGAGACTGGGAAAAAACCAACAATGATGGCAGGCCTTGGAGACCGCAGCTTGGTTTTAATCGAGACAGAAAACCAGTCCATTTGGACCAGTCAGTGTTCAGAACTTTAGGGTAAGACTGGCAGCATTGTTACTGACTGCCTTGCTGAGATGACTGTACTCCTTTATGGCTTTTTTAATTAAAAAAAAGGTGGGGGGATGGACTGTCGGATTAGGTGCTAGTGTTCCATGTTGGAAACTTTGGCATGTGATATTTAAATTCAGTATTGATGAAAACCGTATATTACAATGATTTTGCTGTAATGCCTTGCGTTCCTCTTGATTTTGAGTTTGGTTTTTTCCTACTCTTTCTAACTAACTTTCCTGTTGGGTTTTTTCAGCTGGTTTGGTAGATACGCGCGTGAAGTACAGAAGGTACAATGAGAATATTGCACAGAAGTGATAATTAAGATTATTATGAAGACAGTAATGTCTTTTATGCTTTTAAAAATGGGTTTTAAAAACCCTTGTTTGAAGCGCGTGTGTTACACCATACAATCTGTTTGATTGTCACTTTTTAAGGCATTGCCACAGTCAGTTTTTATGAGTTCTCCAAAAGTCCGAGTAGCTTTCTCAGGTGCTGCGGTGTAGTACGAGAATGCTTCTGAGCGCAGGATGAGAGAATGAGCTGGCGTTATCTATTACAGATAAAATGAAATGCTTTTCCTTACTGGGCAGTGCAAGGAGCCATACATTTATCAGAACCAGAAAAGAGAATGTTTTAAATGAGATTGTAATACAAGCAAATAAAATTAAACTCTGTGAGCAGCTGAAAGTGAGTGTCTCTTTAGGAAGGGAAAACACCTTCTTCATCTTACGGCTCTGGAGGAGCTGGAAGAAGAAAAAGCAACACCCTTCCCTCCAGTCGTGTGTTGGAAAGCATAACTGTTCCAGTGCTACACTTGCAAACCGTCTTCTGTTCTTCCATGTCATAGTTATATTAAAAAAAAAAAAAAAAAAAGTATAGCTGCGTTATTCATCACAGATGATGTCTCGTGAAATTGCTGTCCAGGGTGGCAGACACCACGAGCATCAAAGTCTTAATACGAATGTAGTTCTGCACAGGAAAAACAGCAAAAGCCTGGCAAACGTTGATACACCAATATTTGCAGATCCCGCACCTCTGTCAACTCTCACTTATTAGGAAATGTGACAGCAGTTCAGTTTTACTGAACTCTTACGCAGTTTGCAGGAAATACGTGTTTTTCTGCTTATTGTGGCTTGCTATGGAAACTTCAGAATTTTTGCTAGGACCAGCTCACAAAGCATGTGCTTTGTTTGTGGTATGCCTGGGACCCTGATCTGTAAGCAAGTCACTGCGTCGTCCTTGTGCACATCTCCACTGACGCACTGGAGAGAGCTGGGGCATTTGATGGGCTGGGTAGCAGCTGTGCTGTAAGATGGCGTTCATAAAAACATCCTGTTCTTTTTCCTTTCCATTTCTTACACATAATAGCCATACGATGCCAAGGGAAAGAGGGATGCCAGGAATGTATGCCAATGCAGTACCTCTTGGAACTTACGGGAGCCCATACACCAGGCCGCTTCTGAGTGGGCAGCAGCAGATTCCTAAATTGTTGTCAAGTAAGTGGGTTCTGTTTTCTACATTTCAGAGTTTGAAAAATATTACGGTTTCGTTTTGGTCTGTTGCACTGTTACAAATAAAAAGTGGGTTCAGGCATCAGTCTTCATTAACCTTGTGTTGCTCTTCTCTATTGCTCTTCCTGTGTGGAATTGCTGTAGTGAAATGTACTAAAATATAATTGTGTGCGTGTACGTGGGATCCCGTTTTGAATGCTGCGCCCAGTATGCAAATGCAATAGGAAAAATAGCACTTTGTCTACTAAGGCTTCCTAGTGTCTGTTATCCGGAACGTATTCAGTATGTGGTTGAATCTCAACACCACCAGCATCAGCAGACTTCATAGAAGCTTGGTGCTTTGTGTCTGAAGAGAACAACAAGAGGAGGATGCTGGCCACAGAAAATAATTAATGCACAAGGCAAGGTGACAGATCAGGAGGGATTGTAGGACTGACAGAAGAGCTGTGGTTGGTGCTGAGATGCCAGACTGAACCGAAATTGCTAATTCACGGTCCTGTATTGGCTTCTCCTGCTTGCGGTAGGGGTTGCAACTTCTGGCAAGGAGGTGGCAGGGGGTGGTCAGGGATGCCACTGCTGTTGGCTTGGTGAACAAGTGGGTCAGTGGCAGTGGTAAGAGAAATCCTGTGTGACCTAAAGTGGAGTTCTTCATCCTGGGAAGGAATTGCTTCTGCAAAGGGCTCCCAGAAAGGACGCTAGTTAAGAGTCCTGTCTCTTCGCCTGTGATCGGGAGCTGCATTTTTGTAATGGTGGGATTGAGACAGGAGGAAACATGGATAAACTGCCTAAAAAGGTGCTTTAAAGTAAATTCTCACTGTTCAGCTGAATTCTTGCAATATTGAATTATGCAACTGTTTGAAGTTTAAAGAGCTGACACAGATAAAGTTTGAACTCCCAGCATTTTTCTCACGTATTACTGCATAGTGAAGCTGTCAGCCTTTTTATACTTGACTTGCATTTTTGCTGCATATGAAACAGTGGAATAAATAATATCAGTGGCCACTCTAAACTTATTGTCCAGTCCCAAGGTAGATGAAGTATAGTTGTGTAGTGGGTGCAGGAATAGTGTGTAGTGTGCAGTTGAGTAGTGTGCGAGGAATCAGATCGGTTTAAGTGGAGAGACGGATTGAGAATGAGAGCCTGGAGCTATTAACTATGATTAAAGGAAAACAGGTGGTTTTTTTAAACAAACAAGAAATATGATCTAAATATAAGAAGAGTGTGGGGAATGGGAAGGCAGAACTATCAGACAGGCATTACAATTTTGTATTAATCTCCAAAAAGCGAAACTCTGCATGGTTTTGGGGAGAGAGAAAGTATTTGTGAGCCCATCAGTCCCTATACTGCTGTTCAAGTCTTCTGAAGCTCGAGTCTTGACGCTTTGTGGGAAATACTTATTTCAAAGCAGTTTTCTCTGCCTTACGTGCATGGAGCTGATCTTGCCAATTAGGTACTTAGAAAGCTCTCGTCCTCGTGGCATCTGAGCACCTTGTGTTGTATAGGAAGCACTCCACATGCAAATATGCCCCAACGCCATCATTCTTTCAAATTGAGGAGGCTTGAATCCACTGATTGATGTGAAATCCCAGTCCATCTGTTGGCCTCAGAAAAACTGTCTGGTGGCTTTCTTCCACGTGTCCCTTCCTCCCCTCATCTCCTGCCCCTTCCTCACCCTCAAATTGCCTTGGGCATCCCCGGTTGCTGTTCTGCAGGTGTGCCTGGCAAATCTGAAAGCAAGGCTTTTTTTTTTTTTTTTTTTTTTTTTTTTTTTCCTCCTCCTCCTTCCACCCACTTTCTCTCATTGCTGTCATTGTGCCACTTTCCTTAATGCTGGCTTTTTCCGTTAGGCAGAGGTTGATCTCCTGCTTTCCTGTTCGTGCAGCAAAAAGAGGTGCCAGATCAACCTGCTGGTCCCGCCAGCCGCCGTTGCGGCGCACTGCTTCGCACGCCGCCGGCAGTCGTCGTACAAAGGCGCTTTCACAAAGCAGGGGTTGTGCGCCTGCCGTTGCTCTCTGGGGCTCTTCATCCCGGAGTCGAGAAGCTGGTTCCTGGCACACTCTGTTTTTGTGGGAGACCACAGTGCCACATGCTGCAAATGTATTCTTTGTCAGTTAATTTTGTTGTGTTTCTCCTTCTCTTCTGCTAATGATACCAAGCTGTCCTAGGAGATTAGTCTTAAACTCTAATTAACTTCTGATTTAAACTGACTGCAATGTGAAGTATTTACAACTAACTATAGTGGCGGTTGACTTAATCAATGCCAAGTGGCCGCGTGTGTCTTAACTCCTCTTTTACCCAGTAGAGACCCTGGTAAAAGGGTTAAACCCTTGTTAGAAGAATATCTCCAAGTGTCATAGGCGAAAATTTCTGCTGAAATCAGTCTTTCTGACATTCACACTGAAGGATGCTTTTGCAAGCGGGACCGCGCCTGGACACCGTAACACATCCTGGATTATGGGTTGAGTGCAAAGCAAACCTGTCAAGATGGGAGCGTGTCAGCAACTCTCTGAACCTCGCTGCAGTAGGTGGTGGTCACCTTATTGAACAGGAACAGTCTGCATGGACAGTGCATTTGCTCTGATGGAAATTTGTGGTCAGAATTGAGCACGTGGGCCAATTTCACCCAGACAGCGTTCTGTCTAGGAGTACCGAAAGGTGTTCCTAGATCTGTCAGCACAGCTATCTTCTTGCCTTTTGCAGTCACCCCCTTCAGTTCAAGCCCAAATGTCTCTGTCAAAGCACACATACCTTCAACTAGAAAATCAAATTAGAAGGAATGGGAAGGCATATGCTGAGTTTTCTTAATGGGGCAGGTTATCCCTTGTGTCAAAGTCGCGTTCGTCAGCTATATAATTGTGAGACAACAGCTGTATGTTGTGGCATATTTGGATTGGGAAGCGTCCGGAACCCACACGTTCCTGAAAAACTAGAGCTGATGTGGTTAAAATTCCCACATTTTGTGGGATTGATGCAGAGCAACTTTTCATTTTATGTATTATGTTTTCATATGTATGATGAAGTAAAATTAGACTCTAGAAGGGCAATGCGGTCAACCAAAGTGCCATCTCTTCCTCAAGAGCCTGCTGTGGGTGTTCCTTACTGTCGTTCTCTGATTTGACTGTGATGTGCCAATTTTCAGTTGATGAATAATTGTCTGTGCTGATAACTTGGGGAGTCAAGTGCAGTATGGCAGTACTCTGTGAATGGCATATTTGGTTTCTGCAGCACAGAATATCTGATTTATGACTTTTATTTCAGTCAGTAAACTTGTCAATTAGCTGTATTTGAAAAGCGATTTTGATTAGTGCAATCAGTAAACACAAAATCTCGTCTTTGATTGCCACACTGATTAGATAAATTGTTACTTGAGGAGCTGCTAGAGAAGGCAGTTTATTTGGCCTTATAGGTCTAGGAAATGCCTAAGTTTTGAAGACTAAAGAAAACATTAATTGTCATTTCTTCTCCGATTTTGTACCTTTTTGAAGTGTAATTCACTGCTCCAAACTTTTTCCCTCAAAGATTGTTCTCTGTCAGAGCCATACAAATGAATAGTAATAAGGTGGCTTTAAATGTTTTCATGATGATTTCATTAAACTCTTTCTTAAACTGTTCCCCAGAGCTGCAAAAAGATGTGGTTACGGCAGGAGAGCCGAGTCCTTTCTTTTTCAGATGGAAAGAAAGTGATTAAAGAGGACACGTTTTTAACTAGCCCTTAAGCAGGGGTCTGTATGAATGGGAAACACTGTACCAGGGTGAGACCAGCGTCATCTCACTGGGTTTCTCACTAGAGCACCATTTGACCCCAGCAGTGGAATGGAAAGCATGTTAATAAACTTCAATTAAAAATGTGAAGTTCTGACCAGGGAGGGTCGGGGAGGGAGAGACTGTATTAGTCTGTATAATCATCCGGACGCTTGGGGGTCTTGCCTAGCTCAGCCTGCGCAGAGGAGAAGGGTGGGAAAAACATGGCCATTATTCTTCCTGGAATATAGGGGTTTTTTTTCTGGAAGTTTGTGTCTCCCAGCAAGCAAAAGGAGAACTGAGGCAGGCCTAGAAGACCTGCAGGTCTGGCTGTGGTGACAGAGCCAAAACCTAGCCCTCATCCTGGCGGCTGCAGGTGAAGAACTACAGGTGTTAGTAAGTACAGATACAGGGGTTTTGTGCATCTGGAAACATTTTTAGCAGAACTCAGTTCTTCTGTACTGCATGTATTTCTGTGGTGCTGGTCTCTGTGAAACTTTGATATTATTACAAATGAAGTCTTCAATTTTGTGATTGAAAATAGTGACACTCTTGGGCTTTACCAAATCTTTTCAATTTTTTTTTTATCTTTGTACTTTTTTTTAAGCGTCGGTTTAATGTTGTGTCTTAATTGCTCGTTTCCCCCAAAGTAGCTGAAGACAGCGTTATGGGCCTGGGTTTTCTTGTGTTGCACTAATCTTGTATTCAAAAGCAAACCCAACATCACTAAAGCATCTTGTCAGCACAGCCTGTTTATGCACGTAAAAGTCCTTGTAATTCACAGGCTGATCAGTATAAAAGTGCCACATATCCACCTTTAGTCCTTGTGACGGTTTGGACTGGTTTGGTTACAGTGTATATGAAATAACCAATTATACCTGATTATGAGCATCAGTTGGTAACAGTATATATGTCTCTGTGTGTACGTATCTATATATAAAGAGAGAGGTGTGTATGTCGGTTGATGTGTGCATGTGTGTGTATACGTGTAATGTTTAATAAATAAATAAAATCGAGCGTGTACCCCTCTGCAGCTCAGGCCGTTGCTGGGCTGGGTGGGCTGGATTAGCTCTGCCCGGAGGAGGCCCAGGTGGGAACAGCGGAGCTGCTGGGGATCAGAATTTATTTCCCCTGACGAAACGGTCTTATCTTCAACGGGGGCTGCCTGCACCCTCCCCTGCGCGCTCGAGTGCTGCCATGAAAGGTTTCTGTCCGCGGCAGACCATTACAGCCTGCAGACAGTCCAACCAGAGTTAGGAGAGAGGCACAGACTTCTCCTCTGTCCGTCTTTGTTGTTCCCCCCCCTCCTTTCTTTCAAATTATTGCAAAGCTTTAGTGTCCTTGAATATCGGCAGTTTAACAGGGCATTACTGTCGCATCGCAGTATGTCCATTAGACAACTTCTGGAACCAGCTGTTGAAATTAGGTCACACTTAAACACCATTGAAAATAATCAAAGGTGTCACTGAAACTGAAGCTTTTGATTGATGCACAATTTGAGTGTTTGGACTGACCGGGGAGCTATTGATTAGCTGTTCCTTTTATCCTGTTTACGGACCAGTTTATTTAGAAGAACAACAACCGTTTAATTGCATGTCCTGTTAAAGCAATGTTGTTACTGCTACGTCTTTGTAAAGAGTTAGTTTGGGTAGAAGAAACAATTGAGAAGTGGGTGGTCTTTTTCACTCCACTTTCTTATAACGGCAGTGCTAGGTCTCTGGCTAAATTTTTTACCCAAAAAGGTTTAAGTCAGTCTGATTACATTATCTGAGAGATCATTAATAGATTTTTTTTTTATTATTCTTATATTATCATTGTCTAGGTTAACTTTTAAATATATTTTACTATCTTTGAATATATCCTAAATATAACTATATATATTTAAGAGCGAATAAAGTGGAACTGCTTGCTTTATTACATGCTCTGGTCGTTCTTTTAGTTTGCTTTGTAGAATAACTTAGCCTAATCAGAGGGAAACTTGCAGATATTTTGAGTATTAAATATTTGTTGCTTACAAACATGGTGTGTTGTGATGATGACACAGCGGTGTGCGTGTGTATATATGTATCTATAACATTTTTTCATATAGTGTAGTGATGAATGTGCTTGTAAGAAATGTAAACGTTAAATGAAGTCTTCAGTTGTTACGGTAACAGACAAGGCTTTACGTTTTTAAAAATTCAAGAGATGGTACCCGTGAAGTGTCCAAGCGCTAACCAATGCTAGTTGTAGCAATTAAAATTCATTCTTATAACTTGAAGCTTATTGGACGTATTAAAAAAAAAAAAAGGGTTGTCTTTTATTAATTAATAGTAAGCTTGCTACTGATGGACATAAGGGCTCTATCAAAATCAGCAACAGCAACCAACGACTTGGTGAAATGTATTTGGTAGTATATCCAGTTTGAGCTTTTCTGTTTGACTTCTTAAAACAAGTTCTCGGGCACGTGTAAGAGTAAGTGGAGCACAGCTCTTTAAGTATACTTGCTCTTTTTTATTTTAACGTTTTGTTTTACCCTGTAGATCTTAGACCCCAGGAGTCTTGGCGAGGTCCTACGCCCTTGTTTCAACAGACACCACAAAGGTAAGGCAGGAGGGATTGAAGTTTTAGAAAATGTGGCCAGGAGGATGCACTTGGTTCTGCCAGGCTTCACAACTTTTTTTTTTTCCCCTCTTTGTTTTGAACTTTGTTGTTTAAATTTGTTGAAATCATGCTGTACAGCAGTGTTTTTTAAGTTAATTAATGTCCATGATTTATTTATATTTTGTGAGTGGACGATGTGGTGTTCATCCTTTAAAAGCCTTGAGTACTTCGTATTAAAAAAAAGAAGGCAAAAACACTTTCCATTAAAACTCAGACTTCAAAATTAACTTTACTGTTGGTGCTTTGGTACCATTCTTGGTTCTTTGGCCTTTATCTTATTGAAGCTTTTGAGATACTATGAAATTGAACACAGAGAGCTTAAAACTGCATTAGATTTTGGACAGGCTAAACAAATTTCTTTTTAGGAGGGCTGTGGAGCTTAATGAGGCATAACTAATGGTGTTCCACTTTTATCATTTCTGTGCCGCAACCGCAGCATTAGTACAGACTAGCCATTGATTCTTGCTACAAACCTCTTGAAGTCCTAATCAGCTTCTTTGGTACAAGTTTTTCAGGCCTGACAAGCCTATTGTAGGGCAGTGTCACTGTAGGTCAGTAGTTATTAGTTGCCACTGAAAACAGTTTCTTTAACTACTTAAGACTGAACTGAATTAAATGCAGAAGGGACTCAGGGAAGGATTATGGAATCTGCAGTCCAATAAGTGCCATCGAATAGAAGGAATGTGACATGGTTTGATAATAAGGGATGTTTTACATGCGTTCCTTCATTGATAGGTTGTATGTCCTTAAGTCAGATGGACTTGATAAACTCCAGCGTACCTGTGAAAGCTATGAATAATGATTTTTTATTTATATTTATGGAGGAATGAGAGCCTATGTGAGATGTTTGAAGTTTCTGCTCTGAGGCACAATTTTATTTTTTTTTTTTAATGGATTTATTTGCAAATGATAACCATTGAAAATACCAGCTTTGGGAGAATTTACTGAGCTCTCCGCAATCACGCTTTCCATGGCAACCATTTTGATCCCTATTGAAATAACTCCGGCTCCCTTGTCCTGTGCCATGTGGAATATTGCATTATAAATGAATCTTGCATTGCAAACTTTAGCAACTCCCATGGACAAAGTAATATTATTCCCACACCTTAATTAAATCCAATTTATGTAGTACCATTTTGTGAAGTATCGCTACAGGTCTGTAACTTGTCATTACTTTTACAATGCTGTACTTTTATCATTTTACTAGGCTGTTTCTTTTTGCAAAGTGGTAGAGTTTCTCAATTCACGTATGAATAACTTCTTTCAGCCAGAAAATCTGTTTGTTTCTCACTGGAAATACACATTTTTATTACAATTGTAATAATCGACTGTCTCTGTAATCAGAATCCTATCATAAGGTTACTGTGCTTGGTTTGTGCTAATATTTTTAGAAGTGACCGCACACTGCCCGAGTACTTCAGAGCATTTTTGCAGATAGACGGTGTTCGTGATTCCATCTGCTAACCTGTCCAGCGTGCTTCTAGGGTTGTTGTGCTATTGACCTCACTATTCAGTTCCCAGACTTGAGGAAACTGGTTTCCCCTGAGGTGACTTTAAATTGAAGATGTATCATCTTCACCTAGACAATAAGCTTGAGAGAAGCTTGGAGAATGCCATTCTAGCTTTCCAGTGACAACAGTATATTTAGAGTGCTTTCCCTCCCTGGTGGTGCCTTTGTTATACCTCGGGTGGTTTATGAAAATCACTAACTTGCCAGTTTCGGTGCTGAGGATAAGTAATTTTGCCATGTTCTTGGAAGGTGTTTGATTTGGGGTACAAATCAAACAGATGCTTAGGGCCAATGGTGAGTTAGTTGCCGTACAGAGATAAGCGTGGCGACTTAAGCAAAAGTTTAAACAGAAACATAAAGATAGATAGGCTTGGTGCAGGAAAAAAAATGACTGAACCTGTTGACTTGAACGCACACACACACACACACACACACACACACCCCCCCCGAGAGGTTTTCCATTTCCCAGTTAATTCCCTGGGAGCTGCCAGTTTCCCATACTGCTACGCCCAAGGCTGTCCCCGCTTGCTGCTGCAGCTTCAGGTGCTCCAGGAGCAACAAGGTGCCGCCGGGGAGAGCAGCGAGGAATTTCTCTTCTCCGTCACCTCTGCTCCCGGGAAGAAAGTAATTGAGGGAGAGGCCAGCCCCTGCTCCAGCCTTTTCAGATGAAGTGGGTTGGCAGGAGACTACGATATCCTTGATTTGCGACATCAAGCAAGGGATAAGCAAGGAGCCCTGTCCCTGCCAAGAAAGCTTTGAGCCTTTGTGCTGTTTCAGGGATAGAGTATTGCAGTGGGGGCTAAACTAGCTCTTGATTCACAGGCCTGGGTGGAAAAAACCCAACAGTGTAGAGCTGCTGCTTCTTCATAATCCAGACGATCTTGTCTCCTGCGTTAAGACTTCATACTTTTACATATAGTGATGCAATTCAGTGTGCAGCAAGTGAAGTAAAATCGGTGAGTTGCCGTTGAACAGGACACCTTTCGGCATGTCCTATTCAGGCCCTGGTCTGACTGGGATGCGTGTTACTGGAGATTGCAGAAGGTTATTTCATGCTCTTGCCTTCAGTGCTGGTGATGTGATATGTTTCAGAGGTTATAGGTGTATTTGCTACCTGGTTTCCTGGCTGACGGAAACTTGTAATCTGGTTAAGCAAATCCTTTTGCTTAACCTGCTTGTAGAAGAGATCTCCAAAGAGGCTGAGGTTGGAACACAGAAATGTTTTACTGTATAAAGTTTCCTGAAGTTGTATTTTAGCTATCCTGTAGGTATATGCTTTCGTTTAATCGTAAGCTGGCATAACTCTGAATAGTGCATTTGAGTAACTCTGCCAGTGTCAACTTGCGTGATATTCCAAGTGGCACAATTCTTTTTTTTGGTACCCGTGAGGCACAGCTTTGCATACAAATCTCCACCACCCTCTGGTAATTTGAATCACCAATTAATACAGCCACTAGAAGAACATGATTCAAGTGCTGTGAGGACTATAATTTCCCGATTTCTGTTTACCAGGTGAAAATCTAAATTTTTTGTTTTGTTTTGTTTTTGGTGGTTTTTTTTTTTTTGTTACAATAGTACGTAGTTCTGTGAATTGAGAGCAGCAAAAAGGTATAAGCTGGTTTTCTGACTTTAAGATCAGAAAAATTGCAGCTTTTTTCTTTTTCTACTAGGTTTATCCTCTAGAATAGGTAGTGGTTCTAACTGAAAATCACCCATTTCACTCTTTCAGGTGGCCTCAAAGCAAAAATGCCCCAACGTAATAGTGATATTAGTGTTAATGTGTTTCATTTGTTAAATATCCCAACTTTTCACTAAGCAGCACTTTATTAAAATAAAGAGTTTACACTCTGTGCCAAATACGTATTAATGTCAAATGAAATTTTTGTCAAACTTCCCCATTCCAGGCACGTAGCAAGTGTCGGCCTGTGATCGTCAGTCGCTGAGGGTATTTATCACAAGCACGTTAGCAAAGTTGTAGAGACAGAGTGACTGTTGGTGAAAGTCCTAGAGCTGGGGCTATAGAGGTAATTCCCTGTAGTTTTCCTTAAGGCTGCGCAGTGTATTCTTCCTGGAGAGTCTGCTGTTTTCTAGGAATAACGGGGGGGCGGGGGGGAGCTAGTACTCAAAATAGTTAATCGAAAGGAATGTCTTACTTAGAATACTGATCTTGAGCGTTTCGTCCCTGAAAGTGTAGTGTGCTATTAACTTTAAATACAGTATTGCTCCTCCTAACGAATGATTCGGATAACATTGTGCATTTCTAGACATACCTCTGAAGCTAAAAATAAAACCGCATGGTTCAGTGTTACCACTTAGCTTTTGTGCATGTTCGTTTTTAGTACCTGCATTGCACATCGTATTTATGAATTGCATATTTATCAGGTAAGACTCATACTTTTCTAAACAGGAATCAAGTCATTTCATTTCTAGAGATGGTAGACATTTCTTTTGCCTTTCTAAAATTCAGGCAGGTCTTAATCTGACCAGGTAGAGCAGCTGTCTTGCAGGCTTTCGTGTGAAGCCAAAAGCAGTTTGCGTCCAAAACCAGAAAGCTTTCACGTCCAAAATGCCTGTCTTCATTCATTTTAATCTTATGTTTACGTGTCTTGATTCCAACTTTGCCTCTGTTGCAGCTGTGTTTAAAAGTCCTTCCTCTCCCAGCATCGCTTCCTCAGTTGCTCAAAACTCAGTTTGCCCAACGCTGTACAGCTGGCTGTGAATCCTCCCTTGGTCATGAAAGTCACGCCTCCTCCCTGAACTGCATGCGTGTTTGAAAGAATCTATCAGCCTCTGGGTAGGGTTACTCCTCCGAGGCTGAAGTCCTGCCAGTTTAATCCAGCAAATCTAGGCAGAGGCTCTTTGAAGACGTACAAAGTAACTTTCAGTTCAGCGGTGCAGCAGGTAAATATGAAATGCAGTGCTCGTGCTCTCTGCTCTTCCTGTCTCTCAGCAGGCTGGCTGCACACTGTTCAACTGACTCGCTCTTAAACAGGGGTCAGAAGAGATTAACTGCCCCAACTACCCAATGTTTTTGCTTTACAACAATACATTGTACTGCAAACCATAGCTGCTATGAATTCTGTAAGGGGTTGTACCCTTACCCGTGCTCAGCTTTAAAGACTATATCATGGCTATGTCGGGTTTTTCTAAATATTTTTAATCAAACAATGATTTGATGTATTATACCTGTTGCTTTATAATTGTAATGTTAGAATAGGTACTTGAAGGCAATTAAAACATTTCTTGCTGTTAGTAATCTAGGATGGCAAACTAGGTTATAATGGATGTTGAATTTGCGTTCCCATATAAACTGTACACCGAATGTCAGTCAGTCCATGCCAATTAGTGCTTATGTTGCTAGGTCACCGTGGTCAATTGAAAACAGCATCAATAGAACTTGAAAAGGTTTCTTCCCGATCAGACCTTCTGACATATTGAGCGGAATAATGGATGGGAAAAAACAGCCAAGGCCCCTACCCTAGATTCAGAATACTCGCAGTAAGAATTCATTTGCAACCTGCAATTAACTAGGAAGAATGGACTCCCAGAAAGAGTCTGGACATTTAGAAAAGAAAGCCTCATTCTCCTGTATCGCACATGTTTACTCTTTGGATGGTGTGTTACGTTTAGCTAACTTGGAGATACCTGGGTTTTAATCTACATCCAAGATCAGGGCGGATGAATTGGCAAATTCGCCCCTAAAATAAAAGGTGGACAGAATCCTTCCAAGGAATTTGAAAAAACTCCGGTTTGTAAAATTGAATTTCCTGCTTGTGGTCGTACCTGGTTCTGTGGCTTTCAAGCTGTGATGAAGGAAGCAGTAAGCAAACGTGGCCTTTTGGTAGGAGAATCTTGGAAGATATTCCCCCCTCCCTGATTTATCTCTCATGACTTGGCCATCTGCGGTACCACTGCAGGCATAGCTGGATGTGACAGTGTTTAACTCCGAGACAAGTCGAATCATTTATCATACAAGACTATAGAAATTTGGATTCTGTGGTGTGAAACTCTCTCTAGGAGCTAAGTTCATGCTGCAGTGTGTTTCTTCTTTACACAGAACTGCTGGGGCTGCTCCTCTTCTTGCCTGGAACCGCATGCTGCAATCCCAAAATCAGTACCAGCCGAGTCAGTACCAGGGGCTGGGTGGACCAATGAGTTACCCGCAGAGACCTGAAGATCGGATGGACAGGGGAAGACAGGTATGAAAACGTTGCCCCATTTTGCACGTGTTGTTCTCCTCCTGAGTAAGGCTGCCTTCATGTGTGGCTGTGGAGAGTGAATGCAGCATAGGCAGGCATTCCTGAGCTGGTTTTAGCCCGGTCACCAGTGACAGCACTGACAGGTAAGCTTCCCAGCCTTGTCTGGCCCCTCCGTGTGTACCCCTGGCAAAAGGCCCGTGCCATGACTATGCCGCCACTGCTTTTCATTAAGAGTAGATAGATCAAACATGCTACCAAGTCACACGCTTCTTGCAACCTGAGAAAACGTGATCTGATAGCAAGTATTTCAACCAGTGTCTTCCTCTTCTGTAAGGAAATCTACCAGCGACACATTTTGGGGATAGAAGGGTTTCTCCCCAGTACGTTTAAAATGTAGATTCTTAGAACTTCATTAATTTTTTCCCCTCGAATGTTTATTGGCTTTCTCTTAGCTGAAAAACTACTTAAATGCAAATGTTAGATTCTAATAGCCAGAGAAATAAACATGTCTGTGAAAGTACACATGAAAATAGCTTGGTGTGGTTAAATGAAAACAAGTGAACATGATAGGAGAACCTCATCAAAAATTGTAGGTGACTTTGTCATCAGTTTATGAAAATGCCACAGAATGAAAATGCTTCTTGAAAACAGCGGGTGATTTTGCTTATGTCATTTTTGTGTGTGTGTGTTCCCAGTAAAAACATAATCTGCGTATACTCTTGTACTAGAAATTTGAGTATGTGCAATGCTATATACCAGTTTAAAATAAATTTCAGATATCTATATTAAACTTTTAAGTGCTGTTGCTGTTTTGGTAAGTCAGAACTATTACTCGGCTGTGGGAAGGTTACTGACCAGTAATGGGGAAAGAAAGAGGAGGAAGAGCGCTCAGCGGCTCGGTTACAGCACTGTTTCCCCAATCCTTTCTATGGAAACTAAGGCACAAACTGCTTGAAATTTGTCTTCTGTTGGGACCTGGTTCAGCTACCTCTCATACACGTGCTGAAGACAAGTCACTTTTTAGTGTACGCTCTTAGTTTTTCTTCTCTTCTTCCCAGTCTGTCCATCTCCTGGGTGCGCAAACGTTGGTGCTGCACAGTACGGCACAAACACGGTCAAATTTGGTGTTTGATTCCTGGGACTGTTTCTCCATGCTGTTGGCAGCGTATAGTCGTTTTCACATAGGTATAAATCCTGTCCTGCAGTGTGTGTATTGGATAATATCCCAGTCTCCTTTGCTTGTACAGCAGGGACTGCAAGTACAATCTATTTAAGTTGTAATGTCATACAGCCTGTGTGAAAGTCGTCTTACAGCATTTTTACCACTTCTCTGATTCTTTGTCTGCTTTATGTTTTTCTTTTCCGTTCTGGTTGGGAGACTCAGGTAGCGCTATCTATCACAACCGCTTTTGCACCATGACGTTGTTATGGTGTGGGGGTTTTGAGGCAGCTGATACGATAAAAACATGTACTGTCAAACCAAGTCTGTAAGAGAAGAGCCTTTGGCCTTTGCTTGGGGAAGCTTTTTTGCCGAGTGCCGTGTGCTCCTCTGTCTGGTTCAGCTTGTCAGGACCGAAGCCCAGCAGAGACAGCCTGTGAGCTGCTAATACCGTTCTCAGCATTGTCTGCCGACTGCAGGATTACATGGTGCTGCTGAAAAGATCTATAGCCGGCAAGCAGTCTGCCCCAGCGCTCCCAACTCTTAAACTCTTGTTCGACTGAACCCTTGTTAGCAGCAGTGAGTCTCCCTTCTCCCCCGCCGCCGCCGCCTCCCCGACTCCTACTCTGAAGCATTTGTAGTGCAGAGGAGGCTTTTAAGACTGGAGTAAGAGTTGTCTTTAGCTCGTTCACTTGTTGTATTGGTCTTGCAGCAAGAAACGGGGGGGGGGGAAAAGGGGCAAGTATGCCACCATTCACCCTTGCTCCGAGTATAGTGGAGAGGCATTACCAGTACCAGTCCTTCCAGGACTGGTTTTGGCTGTAAGCAAAACTAGACAGCGTGGGTTATGATCACATTAGGCTTAATGGGGAAACAGTGGGGCTTGAATCCTGGCTGTGCTGCCCAACTAGTCCCCAATGGGGTGGTTTTTTTTTTTCAGTATATTTCAAGTTTGGATGAGGTGTATTGACAGCATCAGTTTTCAAAAATCTTTCATTTTGTGTTACACAGGCTTACCCAAAACACTGGAGACAAAGGAATAAATGCATAATTGCACTAATCCGTAACAGGGGCTGCTGTAATCATGTAGAAAAAAAATCAGTGGAGGATTTTGATGCTGGTGGAGTCTGGGTGGTATTTAATTAGGGCTGGAAAATAGATCCTCAAAGAAAGTCTGTCTGCTACGCCGTACTCTACCCTTTACCCTGGGCAGCATAGGTGGATATCTTTGCAAAAGGAATCGGTGGTTAAACTAGTTCATTCCCGACCTTAAATCTTCATGCGTAACAGCTACAGCCGGAGTCACAAAGGTGAACAGGAATTGTCTTCCAGAAGCGGTTGCATTGCGAGCTCAGGGAGGGCATCCCCTGTTAGTTCGCATTTGGCAAGCTGTCTCGTAGCTGTGGGCTTTCAGAGCATTGTGGACATCTACAGCCTGGCAGTGACAGAAAACCTCTGCCCCCCCAGCTCTCCAGCTGTTTGCCACCTGAATGATTAAATGGGAGGCATATTGCTGTTTGGTAATATTGCAGTCTTGCCCAAAACGTAATTCACCTGTCGCTAGCACGGGATACGTCTGCTGGATCATGAAACAAAGTTAAAACTGGGTGGTGACGACGGTTTTATTTGTATTCACATATGTGATGGCTATTAAGGACAAATCTTTCAGCTGAAGTAAATTTTCTTCCTTAAAAAATTTCCTGTGCAGTTGTGTTGCTTTCCAACTGGCTTTTTTTTATCTCCTTTTAAATTTTTTTTGCCTTTTTTCTCTTTTTTTTTTTGTGTTGTTGTTGTTATTTCTTTTTGTTATTTTGAAATGAACTTTCAGATGTCATTATTTCCTCGGGGCTGACAGCACTGGAGTAAAATTAGAAGCTACCTTAAAGGGTTTAGGGTGCAAAACCAATAATTGAATCTAGCATTGCTGCCTGTAAATTTCAAAGCTTTTGAAGCCTTGAAAAGGGATTCAAGTGGAAGTGGTGACACATAGCAGCATAAATAATTATCTTTGGTCCCTTTCACCTCTGAATTCTTTTTTTTTTTTTTTACAGCATACAGAACATGGGCTGAAGAGGTTAATAAACGCGCTGCTACAAAGTGCTTACAAAATTAATGCAACTGCCATGGATATGGGTTGCTCTGTGGTAGTGGGTATTTCTTGGTGTCTTCCAGCTGTTCCAGAAAACTAAAGAATAAACTTGAGCGTGTTGTGCAGGTGTTTGACATTTTTGGTTTAGCCTGTAGTAATACACAACCGAATGTCCAGATAAATGTCCTGTGCAGCTCTTACAAGACCTCTGAATTGCGCTTCTGTGCAGGGATTGCTGCTATTCGTGTAACTGGAAGGATTTTTTTCAAGGGGTAGAGTCAATTTGTTTCCTTTTTTAATTGATTACAATCAAACCCGAAAACGAACATAGAACCTTCCTGATAGTGGAAACACAACGTGTTCTGCACCTCTCTTTCAGAGTCCTTTACAAACGGGGTCTAACAAATCGGTTTCTGTTCCGAAAGTCACTTTCGATTGCCTGACCCAAGCAGGCTGAAGCGAGCCTCCCCTGTCACAGGTCTGCTCGCTGTCTCTTTAGTTTCCCCGTAGGACAGGGTAAAGATGGATTTCTCTTTTAAAGAAATAAAAGGAAGCCCCTCTTCCCCTACCGACCAAAAAAACCTGCTCCAAGTAAGAAACAAACAAAGCAATCCCTATAGCTGTCGTTAGTGCACCACATTTAATTAACTTCCTGGTCTCTGCAGTGTATCAGGTTTTGAAATAATTTTAAATGTTTCAAGGCCACTTTTAAAGAAATTTTTCGACAGATTTTTTTCACTGGATAGTTGATACACAGAATGCCTCATCTAAATTTAAATACGAAAACATATCTAATTTGGAGTGATCTCCAAGGTGGGATTTAGGCATCTTTTACCTTTTTTTTTTTTTTTTTTTAAATGAATGAGTGCGGGAAAAATGCTGCTTCTGTAACAAATACAATCTTTTTTCCCTTAAAATACTTATCTGTAAAAAACGTCTGCCTTGCTTTCGCATAAGATTGCTTACGACTAAACCAGAGAGCTGGTAGTGGAGGGAAATTTATTTTTTTCCTCTAAAAAAAAAAATAAACCTGACTAATCCTGCTGAGAGCATACAGGCATCGCACATCTCAAATTGATATTTTAGTTAGTCCATAAAAATGACATTGACATCACGACTCTGCGTAAAGCGTAAGCGTACGTACTGCAAAGCCCACGTTTCTGTAGGAATTAAAAATGTGCGTTTCAAACCTGCCCTTCAGGTGTGGGTGTGTGTGTGTGAACGTGTGTGTATGTGTGCGGCTTCAACATTTTGTACCTTTTTGCTTCCAGCATTGCTGAAAGCAAAGAACAGGCAGAGGTGTTACAGCTCAGAAATAACTTTGTCCTCGGTGCTGTCTTTTGGCGAATTTATTTCGGATTTAGAAGCGTCGCTCCTCCCGGGGTGCAGCTGGGAGGTGAGGCCGGCGCTGTACAGAACCGCTCTCCCTGGGTGGAAGTTAAGGCTCGTGTTTTCAGGAGAGCATCTGTAAACCCCCGTTAAGAGACGCTCAGCTCTGCCTGTGGTAACTTTCTGTGCAAAGGATGTATTGTTTCACTTTTGTATGGTGCCTGAAGCTCGGCTAACCTGTTTACTGTGATGTTAATCCAAAAAATAAATGCTTGCTTTTGTTTGTTTGTAGGCATATGGCCCCGGGAGGCCCTACCCGCTACCACCTCCCTCAGGAAGATACAGCTGGAATTAGCTCTTGACTCGGGTTTTTTGTTGTTGTTGTTTTGTTTTGTTGGGGGTTTTTTGTTTGTTTGTTTGTTTGTTTTAAATAATAGAAAATGTCTGGGTTTTTTGGTTTTGTTNGGGGGGGGGTGGGAGGCTATGTCGCTTGGAAATAGCGTATTGCAAAATAGGAGTAAACTAGACTTGCTAATTTGCCTGTGAGACATTTGATGAGGTAGAAGTGCTGTTTTGTCTTTATTACGTATACAAGCTGTGCTTAGCTGTGCCTGTCAATCTGAACTCCAAACATCCTTTACTTCACACATAAGAGCCTGAAAACAGACCGGAGTTTTAAAGAATGCATAGAAATTGGACTTTATTAACTCTTGGGGAAGACACAGCAGGCAGCCTGCGGAGCACGGTGTTTAAAGACGCGTCCGGCGGTATTCCTTGTCGGACGCTTCCTTGAATTTCTCACAAAGAGAGGAGATTTTTTTGGACTTTGAAGCAAAACATTTCAACTTTTACAACTTGTGCCTGTTTTTGACTTTGTTATTGTAACATAAACAAGCACGGAAGGTGTATTTGTCTGTTTTGATATATAATTTAAAATAGCTGCAAAGTACAGAGTTTCCATTCATTTTTAGCACTCTTTCTAGGGATTTTCCGTGTGAGTGTACCAAATCAGTAAATATTTTTATTTGCTTTATAAAGTGGCTTTTGAAATTCTGAGCAGTATCGAGTGGTTTATTTCTTCTACCTATTCCTGTGTGCACGCGTTTCTATTAATTCCTTGGAAAATAATTCCACACAGCCTCTGCAATAGCGTTTAAAACCTTTGTTTAATCAAAAAAAAAAAAAAAAAAAAAAATCCTCCAGTTAAATGAGCAGCGTGAATGCTAATATAACATCTTTCCGTTGTGCCATGCTGGGACTTTTCCATTAAACACATCTATCGTACACATCAGTAAACTTCAAAGCTTTGCTGTCGCCCCTACGCAAGGTTGCAAGGCACGGCGCTCCCGTGGGTAGTTTTTCAGCCCCTTCCTTCGAGGGCCCAGATGTTAATCACCAGCAACGAGGAAAAAGACCAGACCAGCGTAACCTTGGGAGGAAGAAATCATGAAACTGGATTCATTATTTTCAAGTGATTGAGGGTGGAGCAGAATCCTTCATTGTAATGCAAAGAGTTGCCATCCTGCCCGGAGCTGGGAAACGCGGTCAGCCCTCACCAATGGCCTTCTCCCTTGGCCGGGAAAATATTTGGGTCTCAAAAAAGTAATTTTGCTTTTCGAGCAGAACAAAACCAGCGGCGAACGTGAATTTTCATGCAAATGCGACGGTTGAGCGTGAGGCTGGAGGAAGGAGCCGGGTGGCTTATCCGTACACCGCCGAAGGTGCCCCCTGCTCCCGAGGACGAACCTGGGCTGCGAGTGGGCTTTTTGTCCCTTGCTCCCCGTGTTCGGGGGCGGGTGGTACGAAAATGGGGCCGGATGAACATTCCGGGGGGCCGCTTTGGGCAGGGCTTGTCCCTGCAGGTTTCCCCTTGCCCAGTTCTTCGCCCCCTCGGCTGACGGCCGCGACTCCCAAAGATGGCTGGCGTTCCCGAGCGGAGCCTGCCCTCGGCCCTGGGAGATGCGGTGCCCAGCCGGACCCTCGGCGTGGTGCTTGGAGCAACGGGCGCGGCCGGGGGCTTCGGTTCCTCTGCGGCATCAGGCAGGGGTGGGATGCAGGGCCTGACCGTGGAGCATCACCCCTCCGCTGGCTGTTTGCTTGGGCTGCCTGTGCATCCCCCTGCCCGAGAGTGTGGCCCTGCTGCGTCCCAGCGCTCTGCAGGACCCGGAGCCGCGGGGGTGTTTGGGGATGGCCCTTGGGGACGGGATCCCCGTGGCAGCCCTGAAACTGCTCTACCTCCGTATATATACGTTTTTCCAAGCCAGAGCTGAGCCTGAAGCCTCCCACCTTACATCATTACCAGGCTTGGAGGGGGGGGGCTCACGCACCCCACGGGGCTCAAACCCATCCCGCAAGCCGTCCCCCGTGGGAGCCAGCGGGGAGAAACGCTCCGCGCCAGCCCGGCCGTGGGAGGGGGGAGAGCCGCGGGGGTCCCCGCGCATCGCCCCGTCGCCCAGGGGAGCGGTCCC